>VYXG01005868.1:290664-310658 GCA_013397235.1 Lanius ludovicianus
GGGAAGCTGGGGACCCTCCGATAGAAACAGGTGGCTCCGGTCGCAGCCTCCCGGCTCTCGTTGTGTCGCGGGGGTACAGAAATACGATCGCGTTGTACCGAAACACGATCGATCGATAGATTTGATTAATTTACATGTTTTTAATCTTTTTCTCCTCCCCCCCGAGCACCCCGGCGCTGAGTCCTGCGCCCCCCAGGACCCCCCGGACAGGGGCTGGGGAAGGGCTGGTGCGGGGGAACCACTCGCTCCTGATCCCTTCGGGAAGCTGGAACGGGGTTGGATGCTGCGGGGAGGGGGAGTTTGGGGCTCCCGATGTGCTACCGGGGGCTGCGAGCGCTTTTTGGGGGAAACGGAGCCACGGGGGAAATGGTGCCTCACTCCAAGAGGTCCCTGGTGCTGTCGCTCCCAGCTCCTGGGTGATGCTGCTCACATTAAAGTGTATTTTTGCGTAATTCTTTAATTTTTTACCTTTAAATTCAAGCTGCTCACCTGCACGCAGTCCCTATGGTGGTGCATTGATTTTGGTTTTTTGGGTGGTGGCATTTCTCCAAAGATTATAAATAGTGACACCCATCAGCAGAAAACAAGCGGCGGCTGACCCGTGCAGTGGGGGATGGATGGGGGGGATGGANCAGCCCTGGTGCGTGGTGCTCTGACGGCTCTCAGAGCTGAGCTGCCGCAGCCCGTGAGGAGCTGGAGGAGCAGTGGCGGGGACACCCCGGGGGGGGGGGGGGCTTTGTGGGGAGGGTCTCCCTCCTAAGCGAACCCTTTTCCCTCGGTGGGTTCCCTTCCCGGCAGGACGGCGCTGGCGAAGGGCAGGAGCGAGTCCGCTCTGGTGTAAATCAGGAGTGTTTGCTCCGTTTCCCTGGTACATGCAGAGCAGGAGCAGCTCCGCAGTGGAGCCGAAGCGACTGGATCCAGCTGGAGGTGAGGGGTCTGCTCCCAGCCCCCCGCTCCACTGCAGGCTGCTTTTCACCTGGATCTGCTGTTTGCGCCTGCCGGTGTGGCTTGACCGGCTGTGGGGAGGTTGCCCGGCTCATCCCTGGCGCTGCACAGTGAGCAGGGCTGCTAGAAAAATATTTAAGCCTTTTGCACGTGCTCTGGGTCGCTGGGGAGCACCGGCTGCTTGTCTCGGTGGGCGTTTTCAGAAGATGGGGGTTGTTTAGCTGTGCCTTTGGAAAGAAGGGGCGCGGTGTGGTCCCTTCTACAGGCGGGGAAACTGAGGCCCAGGGAGGAAGTGGGGTGCCTGCTCACAGCCCCCCAAGGCCTTGGGGTGTTCTTTGCTCCTTCCTGCAGCCTTCAAACTTTTTGTAGTCATGAAGATTCTGCAGCGACTGAGCTGCCATCGCCGGCCCGTTCTGCTTGTCGTGGCGGGGACCTGGATGGCGTTGGGAGGCACTGGCTCACCCCCACACCGAGTGACCCCGGGGGCTCGTGTGGTGCCAGCAGGTCGGGACAGGGACCTGTGCTTGGTACCAGCGGACTTTGCCAGCCCCACCTCTCCTCCCTGGGCTCTTTGCGGCAGGACCCAGAGCCTGTCCCTGCTGGGAGCCCGTGGCCAAGAGCGGGCTGGCTCTCAGGGCTCTGCGCTGGGCCCCGGGCAGGAGGCTGTGCAGGCTCCGCTGCTTCCCTCCGCTCTTTGCCGTCCCTGCTAGCAGAGGTGGATGTGGCACTCGGGGACGTGGTGGCCTTGGCAGTGTTGGGGGAATGGTTGGACTCGGTGATGTTTCCCAACCCAGATGATTCCATGATACGGTGCATTTCCGCTTCTCTGGGTTGCACCCCAAGAATTCAGCAGTGAGCTGCTCTCAGGGGTCCTAGCCCGTGTCCCCCGTGCTCCCGCACTGTTTTCCAGCCGTGGGGACACTCGGTAGGGACACAGAGCCGCGGTGCTGGTGGCACTCCTGCCGGAATTATGCGGAAGCTGTTTGCGCTCGGCTCCGACTTCGTTAGCAATTAAGCAAATAAAATATTTGGGTTTGCAGCTTCCATTTGGGAGGTTGGGATTGCCAGGGAGCCCCGGACTGGGGCTGCTGGCACCTCCAGTGGCTCTCGGAGAGCTTTGAGGGGGCTGTGGTGACCAGCTGGGGCCAGGCAGGGGGGACGCGGCCTCCCAAGCGTCCCCGTCCCCCGGGACAGCGCTGGCAGGAGGTGGCACGGCTGACCCTGACCCCGACGCGGCGGAGCTGTCTCGGTCGAGTGACTGGGAACAGCCGAGCAGACGCCGTTCCCGGGGCTGGGACTGGGGTCGGGAGCGGGGCAGACCCCGCCCGTTAACGGTCCCTGGGGCTCGGGAGGTGCCGGGGAAGGGACGAGCAGGGGATGCTCGGGGGAGGGGGGCTCAGGAGCGGGGGTGTCCCCGGCTGCTTCTGGGGGACAGGGTCAGTGTTTGTGCCCTCCGGGTGCTCAGGTGCTTGGCGCTGCTCTTCCAGTGCTTTTCCCGGTGTTTATTTCCCTCCGCCTGGCTCTCCATGGGCTCTCCCATGCCAAGGCATTTTTTTTCTCCCCACCCCGCCTTCACCAAGCACATAAAATGTGCGAGAACGTTGCATTTTCCTTGTCAGCTTGTTTCAGCCTTCGGGTTTATTTTTTTCCTCTTGCCTGTTCTGCCGTGCCAGGGAAGAAGCTCTTTCTCTTGTTTGCTCCTCAGTGTGTTTTTAATGCCCTGGGAGTGCCGTGCCCTTTCCCAGAGCGCCCAGACAGTGCAAACACCCTTGAGGCTCCTTCGTCGGGATGCTCTGGAAAATCCTGTTGACGTGCCCAAGTGTGCCCAGGGCAGAGGTTTCTGGCTCCCAAGCCCTTGGCTCTCCAGTGTGCAGAGGGACACTGGAGCGTGGTGGATTTTCACCATCCATGAGGGAGAAGCAGAATTTTGGGAGGCTCCGAGTGATGCTGATGCTCCTGGATGGACCTGTCCCTCTGGTTCTGTATCTGCAGCTCCGTGGTGGAGCCTGGCAGTGCCTGGCTTTTTCTCCCCCATTAAGACTTGCAGTTGCGTTTGTTTCATTTTTACCCTTTTCTTCTCGTTCCAAAACTCCTGTTTCATGTTTTCCCTCTGGGTGCCTGGACCTGCCCGGTCCCGGAACAGGGATGCTGGTGAGTCACCTCCTGGCCCGAAGTGCACATTTTTCCCTTTGTTATCCAAACTAAGACAAACCAGTCCTATTCCAGCTTCCCTGGGAGCTTTCCCAGAATAAAGCCTATCGAGATCAGGGCCCTGGGGGAGGAGGGACACCCCCTGGAAAACCGAGGCAGGTGCTTGTTGGTGGTGTTAACCCCTGTCCTGGCTGTGACAACTTCCTTGTGCCTGTTGATGTTGTTTTTTCCCGTGACTGCAGCTGGAATGGAGCTTTTCCATCACTTTGTTACCCAGTCCTTGCTCTGCAGAGGGGCTGGGAGCTCTGAGCACCCCAAAATGCCCCCAAACAATCCTCCCCTGGCTACAGCCCCTCTCCAGGGATTTGCTGCTTTGCTTTGGGCAGTCGTGCGAGGGTTAAGCATGAGGGGCTGGAGGCAGGGGAAGGCAAATCCGGCTGCATCCCTGGGAGCTAGGAGGTAGCACAGGCTCTGGAGAGCCTTATCGACACGGCCCTGCCATCTGCCTGCTTAAACCTCCACAAATAAGCTTTTTAATAATCTATTATTAACATGCACTATAATTGTCTTATTAGACGTGTCTGGAACCTTTGGTTACTGCGTGATTAAATGTCAAGATTCCCAAACCTCTTCTCCCCAGTGGCAGCTCCGGATTTGCTTTGCAGCTTTCCTTGGATCCTGCTCTCCCATTCCAGCCTGGAGACCCCTCCTTGAAACTGAGGCTTTCTCCTCTGGACAAGAAGGATTCCCAACAATTAATCCCCTGGAGCTAATTGCCTCCTTGTTGGCAGCCTCAAAATAAATAAGTCCTGGAGATGGAGCTTTTCCTTTCTGCTGCAGGTGGCCTGGCAGGAGCTGCTGCTGCTTTCCCAGTTCTGGGATAGATGTGGATGGGTGATGGGGTGGGGCTGCCAGCCTGGCCAGAGGGGTCTTGGGGACACGGGATCTGCTCCCCCTCGCCGGGTGAAGGGCATCTCTGGGGAGGGGCTGTGGGGCTGGCAGGTGCCAGAGGGACTTTCCTGGGTGTGCCTGAGCTGTTTGCTTTCCTGGCCCTCAGAGTGGCAGGTTCTGCACCCTCTGGATCAAAATCCAAAGTCCAGCACTTCCAGCTGCTGGAAGGCAGAGGCAGGAGAGCCCTTGCCTGTGGAGCAGCCCTGTCCCCCTCCCTGCTGCCAGCACTGGGGGCTCACACATCAGCTGCCCTTCGGGGCTGTCATTTTTTGTATTTTTATTAAATCAGGGGTGTTCTCTGGCTGGTTGTTGGCTGCAGCTCATTCCCAGCTGCTCCTGTGCTGCTCCAGGTCCTGCCTGGCTGTCACAGCCTGGGTCTGCAGCTCCTGCCTGGGCACTGCTGGGGGGCTTGCTGCACGTGTAAAGGGTCCAGGCTTTGCACCCCAATTTCTCCCACATGGAGAGCAAATCCAAGTGTGGATTGTGGCGAGCCAGGTTGGGGCTCTCCCTGTTTCTGTCCCTGGGAGCCTCTGCCAGGGCCCAGATCTGGGTGCTGGTGCTCTGCTTGCTGCAGGAGCAGGGCAGCAGAACTGCCCCTGTGCTGTGGGGTACAGGGGGCTGTTCCTGTGGGTGCCTGGCCGCTGGGATGCTGCTTGCTCCAGAGTGGGGGCTGGGCTGCAGTGGGAATGCCGGGAATGCGATGCTGCTGCAGTTTGGGGCTCAGTGGGGTCTTGGTGTGTGACCCCCACTGCGTGTGACAGATTCACAGCTGGAAGGAGCCTTCTGACTGGCTTTGGCCATAAATTTATTTCCTGACCTTCCTACCTCCCAAAGTGCTCCAGGTGTTGAGGAACAGGAGCTGGGTACAGGAGGGTGCCTGGCACCCCGTTGGCACCCAGCTGACCCCAGCGTCCTGCAGCGGGGATGGTGGCCCCAGCTTGGGGTGGGGGGGCTCTGGACAGCCCCGAGCTGAAAGGGGGACAGGGACGAGTCTGCCATGTCCCCATTGCCTGGGGACCCCCACTGCCCACCAGGGTGGGCCCTGACTGGAAGCTGGGGAAGCCCCATCCCCGACAAGGATGGTGGGAGCGGAGCATTGCACTGCAGCTGGGGGTGGGAGCACGTTGCAGCTGGAGCAACTTCCTGAGTATTTTTGTCATACACAATTTTTTGATGCTTTTCTTTTAATTGGGTTTGAAAAATACTGGCAAATCACCCGTGACAGGGTGGCTGTGCTGGCACAGTCCCCCCCAGATCCCTGCAGCCTTCCCAGGCTGCCAGAGGGTCCATCCTTCCCCATTCCCCAGCTGTGCTGGGGAGCCCTAAATTAACCAATAACTGCTTTGGCTGCCTGGACCCCCCATGTGGATCCAACCTTTCCTGACATCGTTAAGTTAATCAGGATTGTGGCTAGGATGGGGAAGCAGGAGATGCTCTGAGGATGAGGGATGGGGACATCAGTGACCTGATGAGTCTTAACGAGGCCACCATCCCCACGGCCCTGCTCAGGAGACAAGCCCTGGTGACCCCTGGGTGTTGGAGCTGCTTCTTGCTGGAGGCCTTCAGCCTCATTAGCCCAGTTGGCTGAGCCCAGGAGTGTGTGTGGCTCTGGTCCACCAGCCAGACCCTCATCTGCTGGACATGCCAGCTGGGGCAGGGTGTCCCCCAGAGCAGGATGTCACCAGAGGCGAGTGGTGGCCAGTCTGGAAGAGGAGATGAATCATTTGCTGTGGCCCAGCTGCTCACCAGAGCGGGGGCTTGGCTTTGGGGTGCTGCCCGAGGGGTCTTCCTGCTGTCTGCTGATGGGAGGTGTGGGAATGGCTTTTCTGCAGAGGGGATGGAGCACTGCAGCCACTTGCTCACGGAGGCGAGAGCTGGGGAAGGACGGACTACAGGAAACTGCATTTCCTCGCTCGGATGGATTGGGAGGCAGCTGTGGAGCTGCTGTGGTTTTGGGGGTGCTCTGTAGGGCTCCTTGGGGTCCAGCCCCTTTTCTGTCTGTGCTGTGTGACCCTGAGCCCTCAGTTCCTCCAAAAGCTGGGATGGTGGAGGGTTCAACAGCAGCAGTTCTCAGGGCTGGTCAGGAAGTCCAGGCCGATCCATTCCAAGGATGGAGTCTCCTCCAAAGGCCTTCCCTGCTGCTGGCAGCCCACCCGTGGGGACGAGGACCTGTCACAGCCCCCACACCCTTGAGGGCCAGCTCCTCATCCCCTGCCAGCACATCCTGCCTGTCAGCAGAGGCACACCGACCCCTGGGTAATTAGCTGCATAAATGGTCTCTCCTTAATTACCAGGTGCTTCAACGTCGTTAATTGAATTAGCACAGGTGGGTGATCCTTGTCACTCCCCAGCACCTCAGAGTCCTTACTGGGCCATCAGTTCTGCGGCAATGGGGCAGCCCCCTGCACCCTGTGGAGGTGGGTGCTGGAGCTTTCCAGTGTGTTTTTAGGGAAGGTGCAGCTGGGAGTGACTTTGGAAGCCCCCCCATGCCAGGGCAGACTCTGACCTCTCCCTGTGGTGCAGGTTCAGCCACTGCCCTTCTGGGGCTCTTCCCAAGGACTCTATTTCTGTTATTATTTCTACTTATTTTTACTGTGTTTTCATCTGTCTGCTGAGTGATAATATCCCATTGATTTTCTGCAGCCAGCAGCCAGCCTGCTTTCCTTGGATTATAACAATATTAAACTAAAGCAGCGCATCTCCGCGTTGGGCTATTTCTCTTTATATCAGCTGAACTTTTTATTTAGTCTCTCACCCAGGCTCCTGTCTGGGGAGCTGCTGGCTCTAAATAACATTTCTCCGTGTGAGGGGCTCTCTCCTGCCTTCCTTCCCATGGAATGGTGGCTGCAGCTGGCCAGGGTGGGAGCTGGGATCTGTGGGGTGGGATGTGTGCAGGGAGGGGGTGGAAGGTGCTGGACATTGGGGTTTCAAGGTTCTCTCCCGGGGTTGCAGGTGTTGTGTGCACTTCTGGAGCTGCAGGGACTCCTCAGTTATTCCTGCATAATTAGTGTAATCCCAGAGTTTTTGCTGGAATGGGTTGAGGATGCTGCAGGTCAGGATGGGTGGATGCCCAGGCCAGCGCTGACTGGGGTGGTGGAGCCAAATTCATGGACTGGTAAAAACAAACCTGGTGCTTGATTTTTGGGGCTTGGTTTGCCCTTTCCCTCCCTTTGCCTGGCTGAAAGGTGCCTGGCATGGCCCAGCGTGTTCCCCAGAGCTGTGACAGACCCACTGGGCTCCTTTTTGTCCTCCCCTGAGGCCTCCTGCCTTCAACCTCCCCGTGGATCTGGTCCCCCCATCCCACAGCAGAGGTTTGGCCGAGCCTGGTGATGGAGGTGCCCACGTCACACGTTGTCACCTTCCAGCCCGCGTCAGTCAGCCCACGCTGCTGCTCCTGGCTCTTCTGGTGGCACGAAAGGAGGAGGAGGAGGATGGTGACCTGGATTTTGCATGGCACTGAGCCTTACTCCTTCCCACCTTTTTCTGCCCAGTGCTGGCTGGGCATGGTGGGGGTGCTGTGGCCCCATTGCTGGATGGTGGCCGAGGGCTCTTTGGCTCCATTCTCTGCCCTGAAGGGCCATAAGTGATCCTTGGAGCTGCCCCCCGAGGCCTTCCCAGCGCTGGCATGTGCTCCATGGCAGGAGGATGAGCCTCCTGGCACTCCTGCATCCATCACTGAGGAGATGTGGGACCTGCTGTGGGAGGGGAGGGCGAGGGTTTTATCCCCTGCAGACTGGGCTTGGTTTGGAAAACTTGGTCTTTCCCACGATTTCTGCAGCTGGTGTTGGTGTCTCCCAGGGCTTTGGTGGTGCTGCTGTGTCCAGGGGCAGCTGCTTTTCCTGCTGGAATTCGTTCCAAGGGAGCATCTCTGTGTCCTCAGGCATTCCCTGAAAGCAGTGTGTCCCCCTCCTGGTCTCTCGGGGTCCCTGGGCATGTGGGATGGATGATCCTCAGCAGGGACCTGGGGGACCTGATGGTAGTAAAGGAGCCAGGGGCAGAAAGGAGCTTTCCTTCCCCCTGCCTTTTTCAGTTTATTTTAATTTGTTCCCATTTTTTCCCCCCAAGGTGTCGCACAGCTCCGCAGCCTGTGAGCTGTAATTGCACAGGGAGCGATCGATAGCGGCACGACAGAGGTTTCCAAAGGTTTCCTGCCTTGTTTTTCTTCCCATGGAGTCCAAGAGGCAGCACTGACAATGTTAATTAAGTGATGGTTCATTATTAAAGCACTTGTGCTGTGGGTTGGTGGCCTCCTGGCTGTGCAACTCAAGGTGTTTTTGTGCTGCAGGACCTCTCCTGAGCTGGGCTCGAGTAACTGAGGGATGCTGGTTCTTCCCTGGGAGCAGCAGCACGGGCTGGATCTGGGTGCTGGGCATGAACAGCCCTTGGATGGGTTGTTAAATCCCCACATCCCCTCTGGGCAGGGAGCTAAAACCTCTGATCCCCCTGGAACTGCTTTGGGGTGGAAGAGAGGAGCATGTGTAGCTGCAATTGGCAGCTGGACTTGCCCCAAGGAAGGACTCTGACAAGATTAATTATTCCCTTTTCCTTTTAAATGCATTTTCCCCACACAGTGATGTATGACACACTTGGTCCTTGCCCAAGCCTTCCCTGTGGCACTGCAAACTCTTCAGAGTTGTATTTTCCCAGTTGTGTTTGCTTCAAAATGCCTGTAATGAATCCAGATTTCCCAATTCTTGCCCATCCCTGGGGTTCCTTGGAGGCTGCTGGGGCTGGGTAGTCGCTGCAGGAGGTTTGACAACTCCATGGGGACCTGCAGGTAAAAGCCATAAAGAGTCTTTACCAGTCAAAAAAAAAGAAAAAAAGAGGAAAAAAAGGAGATTTATGTCTTCTGTAGTTGCTGGCAGATGGATATTGTTCTCTAGTCCTGCGTGTTCCAAACACTGAGGTTATCAGGCATAAGTGACTTATTATGCAAATCCTCCGTCTTAATATCTGGCTGCTCTCTCCCTGGAATTGCATTGGCCAAACCCCACGCGTTCCTGGAGCTGCTAATGTTTACACATTAGCTTCTCTGGCTAATATACAAGGCTTCAAGTTGCAAATTGATGTTTCTTACAGCTGAGCAAATTATTTTTCTATTAAATACAATATTTAAAATGATTTGGAGAACCAAAACAAACTACTGGTGAGAATTCTAATGGTGCTGCTTTCCATATTCTTCCAATCAGCTTTTATAGAGGCTGAGACATCAGTAGTATTTCTCTTAAATGTTTCTCTTTGGCAGAAGTGGGGAGCAGAGGAGCAGGGAGGATTTGTCCTCATCTCCAGGGTGTGATGCACAGAAACACTTTCTGTGCTGTGCCTGTGCCCCAGGCCCTCAGAGTGTGCCAAGATTCAGCTCCCCTTTGCCTGGGCTGGAAGAGGTTTGTCCAGGGAAATCCTGGGGTGTTGGGGCTTGGCTGGGCTTGGCCGTGGAGCCATTGGGGTACCTGGCGTGGTGGGGTCCCTGTCCTGTGAGATGCTGGGGTGCTGGCACACAGGACCCTCTGTCTGGGTTTTCTCTCTGAGCTGAATTGCTTGCTGCCAAACAGCCCCAGCCCCTGGAACATCCCACCCTGGCAGTCTGAGCCCCCTGCTGATGGAAATGACCCCGGATCCCTTGACCTCACCTGGACCTACGGGGTGCCGTGTACAGGATCTCACTGGCTGAGAAGTGCATCTAATTTTAGATGAGCTGCAGAACGTGCTCCCTGCCCCTGTGTCTGGCGGCACCCGGAGGGAAGCAGCTCCCAGCGTTTCCTTCCCGGGGCATGTTCCCGTGGGAGTGTGCCAAGGAAAGCACCTTTAAATAGCAGCTGGGATCCGGGAGGTGAAGGCTGGCTCTGCTCCGGGGGCGCTGGGGAAGGGATGGCACCTTGCTGGGACCTGCTGGAGCTGCGGTTCCGAATCCCAGCAAACCCAGCTCCCTGGGCTTGCTGCCATCCCTGGGGTGATCCTGGGCTGCTGGTGTTCTGGGACTGCACCACATCCCCTCTGTGCCTCGGTTTCCCCATCTGCAGCAGCTCGTTGACCATTCATCCTGTGTAAAGAGCTTCCTCCTTTGGTGCAGACACAGAGCATCTCCCTCACGTGCATTTAGAGGAGAGGCCTTGGGTGTGGTAGTTTGGGGCTGCACAACTGCGAAGCCTCCAGCTCCATCCCTTCTCCTGGGAGGCAGTGAAAACTCTGGATTTGATGGCAGAAGAGCTCTGTTCAACCCCTGCCACATCTCAGTGTGGTCAGATGCTGGTTTCGCTCCACAGGGTCTTTGCACTTGGCCGCCAGGGCAGCGTGTGCTGTGTCCTGTGGGTACCTGAATCCTCCCCATTTCATGCTGAGAATTACTTGGGATGGAGGGCAGGGGCTGCTGGAAAAGGCCAGGGATAAAATATTTGTCCTGACTCTGGAAGATGACCAGTGTTATCCCCCCTGGCTGGTGCCTGTGCCATGGGGTGCTGTGACTTGTGCCCCCAAGGTGTTCTACTCCAAGGATGACCATGGGGCTGATCTAGTCCTGACTAAGCCAAGATAGGAGCAAAATGGGATTTTTCCCATCAGGACTGGGAGTCCTGGGTGGCTGCACTGTATTCCGTAGCTCTGGGGAAGCAGCACATGCTAAGGTTTTGATATGATCCCATTTCTCATGAAAGCCCGTCCCCATTTTGGGACGTTATTGGTGTGATGTCCCCATCAGATGATGCCTGGACGGGGCCGGGCCGTGATCCCGTCCTGGATGGGGCTGTGATCCCGTCCTGGATGGTGCTGGGCTGCCCTTTGGCGCAGGAGCTGTCTCAAGGCTGCTCTTTGAAAGGCAAGAGGAGCCATGGATCATGTCCCATGGTGCAGGAGGTTAAACAGGAAAGGTTTAAGTGTGTAATTAACTTTGATGCGAGAGCAGCGCAGACTCTGCGGATGAAAGAGCGCGGGGTGGGCTGTGGGCAGGCGGCCACGTTCCTTGGTAGCCACAGAGAATTAATTAGATGCTGTCCTTTGTACTTGGCTGTTTGGTCTTTCTTTTCCTCCCTCTTCTTTGTGAATCCCTCGTCCCTCCCCTCCCCAGATTTCCTCTTCTCCATCCCTGTGGAGGGGGATGCTGGGTGGCAGCAGTTCCCAAGGGATGCTGAGTGCCAGTAATGCCCTTTTCCCCAGTGAATCCATTAAGCCACCTCCTTTTCTTTAAGAGAGTTCGGTCCATCTGGTATTTAACCCTCGTGTTGGTGCCCATGCCTCTGCTCCCTCTGCATGCCCTGGTGCTGCAGTGGTACCCGGGGGGGAGGCTGAGTCTGCTCCCAGGCTCCCTGACAAACCCCTCAAGTCACCTTTTCTTGCTTTCTTTTAAACAATTTTGCTTCATTTGGTGTTTAACCTCTTGTCCCTCTGCTGCCTCCTGCCTGGGCACGCAGTGGATCCATGGAGGTGGCAGAGGCACCTGGAGGAGGCTGAGCAGCACTGGTACCCATCTCCCTAGCAAATCCCTCAAACCACCTCTTTTTTCCTTTCTTTTTTTAAAAATCCTGGGCCATCTGGTGTTAAGCCCCTGTGTTGGCTCATCCCTCTCTCCCCTCTGCCCAGGAACGCCGTGGTGCTGTGGGGGTTTGGTCTGGGGTGTTTAGTGGGGCACTCTCATCCGTAGCACAGGCTGCCTCTGGTGCACGAGGCAGGCTGTGTGCTTGGGGTGATTTAGGCAGCTTTGGGGTGTTCAGGCTGTGTCTCGGGCACATCCCACCCCCGGGGGCAGATCCCCAGCTCCCTGCAGTATTTTTAGCTGCTCTTGCATTGGGATCGCACCTCCCGCGCTCGCTGCCTTCACCTCGGCGCCCGGAGCTGCTGTCATCACCCTGGCCTGGAGCCAGCACAGGGAGCCAGGGGCTCCTCGGTTCATTTTGAGGGCGTATCCATACCCGGAGCAGTCTCACCCAGCTCCCACAGTCCCTGTCCCGCTGCCCTTGGGATGGAATAACCCTCCCACTGCTGCAGGCGGGTATTTTGGGTTGCGGCCTCTCTGCCCTCCTTGCCAGCCTTGTGATGAAACATTAACTGTTGCAGGTTGCTCTGGGTTTCCCCTCTCTGACTTTCCACAACTGCTGGAGCACCAGGCACCCCCTCTGGAGTTGGGCTGTTGCCATTTAATTGCTCAGGTGTTACTTTTTGTGCCCGTGGTGCTGTGATGGGGAGGGAGAACCTGCTGGGGGTCGAGCTTCTCCCAGCCCTGTCCTTGGCAGACGGTGCCAGCTGCATCCCATAACTCTTGGAGACCAGGGCTCTGCAAAACCCTCTGGACTTTTTCACTGTGTGTACAAATCATGGACAAATTAGTCAGGAAAATGGAGTGGCCGGTCGAGCTGCCTTCGTTCGTGCTGGGGTGGGAGGGAAGGCTCGTGCCGGAGAAGCCGCGGCAATAAACCTGTCCAAGGGGGAGATGGATCGGCTCGGCCAGCTGTGCCTCTGCCAGCACAATATCTGCTCTGTAATTGCATTTTAAACTTCTGGAGCCTGGGCACCGTCTCGTGGGTGGCCAAGGATGGAGCTGTGGGGCAATGGAGCTGTGGGGGAGCTGAGGCACGGGGTTGGTTGGTGGCAGTAGCTGCGCTGGGGGTGGCAGTGGGGTTTGGGTGGGGGGCTGCAGTCCAGGAGGAGGAGGGGACAGCTCTCCTGACATTTTCAGCGTCTGGGAATAGTTTATTGGGGGTGAAGGAATCACTTTTCCTTGGGAAATGGGGCTCTGCCAGCCTGAAACGTTGTTTGTCTCTGCTCTGGTTTCTCAGGCCAAAAAAATCCCCCAAGAACAAATTTCTGCCTCCCAGAATATCCCGCTCAGCAGATCTTGGAAAGAAGCACTTGGGCTTTTTTTTCTTTTAAATCACTTGGCACTTAGTCTCTGACACTCTTTTATTTTGAAATTTATTTTATTTTCCTTCCTTCCTGGAAAATTTTGACAGATTTGTGCTTTTCCTCCCGTTAGAAAGTGCAGCCAAGTTCCAGACTCTAAAATCCGACACGTCTCGTGGTGAGAGCTGAGGACCAGGGGCTGCGGTGCGGGGGCACATCCGCACGTGGGCTGGGCAGACGCTCCATTTCGGGAAGGGCTTTAAGAAAGCTGTGATGTCTCAGTGCCTCCAGACATATGAATAGGAGACAATTTGCTTTCAGTTTTTTAAAAAGAAGTTTCTTACGGCTCCAGGAGGAAAAAACAGTTGGTGACGGAGCTGGAATGTGCCCTCGTGCTTTAAAAAATGAATGCATAGGGGCGAAAAAGCCACAAATGTCTTCTTATATATGAAAGAGTTGGGAATTGAAATTTCCTGGGCATCTTATGGGCTTCTTTCCAAGTGTTTGGACTCGTGTTTGACTGAGTGTTGCATCCAAGCATCCCTGAGCACCGGGAAGCACAACCCGTGCCGGCAGCGAGGCCATTAACTGCCAAATCCCCAGGTGGTGGGGGGAGTTACTGATGTAATTTGGGATAAAATAGGAAGAAAACATCAGAAATAATCCCTTGGCCCAGCTCTGTTTTCCTGCCGGCCCATTAGGGGCTATTTGCCTTTGTTCATTCCGCTTGCTCAGGGCTTCCTGGGGCCCCTCGTCAGCCCGGGCCGTTAATTAGTGCTGTGCCCTGGTCCCTGTAATCGCGGGTTTAGTGGGACAATGGGGCAGTGTGAACCAACTGCCCGGTGGCCCCACAGGCCCCGAGCTCCAGGGTTGGATGGGTGTGGGATGATGGGAGGGCTGGATGTGGGATGATGGGGGAGCTGGAAGATGGGGGTGACTGGAATGTGGGATGATGGGAGGGGGCTGGACGTGGCATGGGGGCTCTCTCTGAGTCCTCTCCCATGGGAACAAGTGGCCTTTTGGCATTTGAGCCACTTCTCCGTGCTCAGCCGAGCGTGCTGTGCACCAGGGAGGAGCTGTGTAAACGCCCTGGGAGCCCCAGGAGATAAATCTGTAATAAAATAGAGCTGCTGAAGGGACTCCACAGTGCCGGGGGGGCTCAGGGATGCCTTCAGGGGGGTTGGAGGTCCTGGCTCAGAACTGCCACGCTCACATTGGGCCATGGACAGACCCCAGAAGCCCAACCCCAGGCAAAAGGTTGGGGTCAAAGCAGGAATTTTGTGTGGCCATCACAGCCCGGTGCTGTTTGTTGGGGGAACCCCTTGGGTTACTCCAGGGAGCAAAGCTGGGCATTGCACCCTGCTCCTGTGTCTGAGGCCTCCCCAGGAGCTGAGACCAGCCAGCTTATGCCACTGGTGGGGCTGGACAGGAGCCGTGGGGCCCTGGCAGCACCCAGGACCAGACCCCTGCTCATGGTGCCCTTGGGGAGTACCTGGAGTCCCCCGGCACTCCAGGGGCATCACCCTGTCCTGGTGGGGCTTTTGGGGAGGGAGCAGCTGCTCTGGGGCTCTGGGGCTGACGGGTCTGTGCCCACAGCTGGCTGCACCTTCGAGGAGGACAGTGACCCGAACCAGTGCGAGTACAGCCAGGGTGAGGATGATGACTTCGACTGGGAGCTCATCCGCAGTTACCTGATGCCTCACCTGACGCCTGACCTGCCCCACGGTGAGTCCCGGGGTCCCCCTGTGTCCCCACCCCCTCTGTGTTCTGTACCCCAGGGCTGGACCGTGTGGCTCCTCCTGGTTTCATTCCTGCAGTGTTTTAGGCTTGGCTTCTGCCTGGTTGTGTGGGAAATGGGGAAAAACCCCACGTTTCTGGCTTTTTCAAACATGGGGAAGGTCTTGTGAGTTGGAGGCATCTTCACAGTCTTGGCAACTGTAAGGAAGAAGATGAAAAGGAACTTTTAAAAACATCTCATTGGTTTCAAACAGTTTTTTGTTATTTTCTTTGTCCATCTCCTCTCTGGCTGGCTGGGGGAGCAGAGCCAGCCAGGCAGCCTTGGGGAGCTCTCCTGTCCATCAGGATGGTGTGGGCACTGTGCCTGGGTGGCATTTGGGGGCTTTGCTCCCTCCCTGCTCGGAACTCTGCCCCACTGTGACCCCCTGGAGCTGTTTCTGCACCCGTTTGCTCACTGAGATGCACTGGACTTGGGGTGCTCTTTGTTTCTGGGACTGCTGGCTCCTGCCTGATCCTGGAGGCCAAGTCCTGTACAGGAGAGCTCGTTTAGAGCACAGCAGGAAAACCAACCTTTTTTATTTATTAAAATATTACCTGCATTACAGGGAGCTCTTCCCTGCTCCACCAGCCTGCCTCCAGCTGTTTACCTTGTGCCTTATTCATGCTTAATTTGGCTTTTCCCTTCCACTAACTCCCCTCTGCCTTTACCTTTTCCCATCCCCTTTTCCTTCCCTCCTGTCCCTGCTGGTATGTCCTGGGTGCTGGGTGAGGGCAAACGACCCTCAGGGATCTGCTGGCAGATCCCTGCTCCTCCCTTGATGATTTTTCCAAGTAATTGCTTTAAACTGAGCTGTCCTAATTGGTTTGTGTCCAGGGGGGGTTTCCTGGGGAAAGCAGAGATAGGGGTTGAGGTGATTCATTATGGAGGGTGTGAAACCTGTAAGTAGTTGAGTTTTCTGCTCAATATTCAGCTGTAATTGAAAATCTGCAGTGAACTGCCCGAGTCTAAAGCCTGGGGGCTTGCAGGGGGCTGGAGGGTGGGGTGGAATGGGGCTTCTCTCCCTGCTTGTGGGTCAGCAGGAGATGGTGGCTTAAAGGAACACAAAGAGTTCCAGGAATGAACTCCAGGACTGAAGGGGACGTGGGTGTGACCTCCCAGGCTGGATGGTGTGAGCCTGAGCATCGCAGTGTCAGCCTGGGAAGAGGATGCTCATTCCTGTAGCTCCCCTGGCACCAGGGAGATGCTGTTTGATCATGGCCTTGGGCACCAGGGAGGTGAGGGATCCTGGGTTTGGGTGGTTTTACCCTGTTTTGGGTGGGGAGCTGTGCAGGAGGCTCCTGCAGGCCCATCACCCCCTTGGTCCCCGCAGTAGCTCGGGGGATCAAAGGGATTTCACAGCAGCAGGGCCTCTCCAGGGAGCACTTTGCAAAGGAGTCTCGTGGTCTCAGATTAAAATGAGTTTTTATTGGAGATCAGCCAGTTTCAAGGAGTGTAGGATTTATTGGAGCGGGCGCTGGCTGCTGGCCACCTGCTGCTACCTTTCCATCCCACTCTCTTCTTGCTTTCTTGTTTGGTTTAAAGTTTCCCCCCCCCCTCCTCTTGACTTGTGTCTCTTTCACCTAAGGATGACAGATGGGTCTCTCCCACATTGCAATTGTGATTTTTTTTTTTTTTTATCTCTTTATTGTTCTTTTTTTAAAGGAGCAGTTGCAGGGAGCTGGGTAAGGCAGGAGGGAGGCTGCAGTCCCAGACTGGCTTGGGTTAAAGGGGACCTCAAGGCTCATCCAGTTCTACCCCTGCCCTGGCAGGGACAGCTCCCCCTGTGCCAGGCTGCTCCCAGCCCCAATGGCCAGCCTGGCCTTGGGCACTGCCAGGGATCCAGGGGCAGCCACAGCTGCTCTGGCAATTCCAGCCCAGCCCCTGCCCACCCTGCCAGGGAACAATTCCTTCCCCAAATCCCAGCCAGCCCTGCCCTCTGGCACTGGGAAGCCATTCCCTGTGTCCTGTCCCTCCAGGACCTTGTCCCAAGTCCCTCTCCAGCTCTCCTGGAGCCTCTTTTGGCATTGAAAGGGGCTCTAAGGTCTTAATACTAAACTCTAAACACTAAAACAACATATCTGTGGGTGAGTTTTTCCCCAAACGTGCTTTTTCCTAGATTTTCCTTCCACATTCACTGACATTGTTTCCCAGTGCATCAGAGCTGCTGCTGTGTCCCTGCACAGCCCTGTCCCCTGAGCTGTTGTCCCCACCCTGAAGAGCTCTAATGTCTCTCCATCCCATCCAAGGAGTTGCTCCTTCAGCTCTCAGCTCCAGCACCACTTCCCCACCAGCTCCTGCTGCACATCCATAAAACCCTCGGGCAGTGAAGGCTGATTGTTTGCTCCCATGGGAATTGCTGCTGTGTGTGTGTCCAAGGACCCTGTGGCAGTGGGAGATCAGCCCTTGGTGCTGGGGCTCCTTTGGAGATGCTCAGCACAGAAGTGGGGAGGGTTCCCTGATTCCCATGCCAGCTCCATGGAGAAGGATTCGGTGCACGTCAGCTCTGTCTTCCAGCGGGATTTCCTGGAGACAGATGCTGCAGTGCTCAGACCTGGTCCCTTGGCACCTCTTGTCTGGCAGTGCCGCCCTCTCCCTGTCATCCCGCCTGCCTTCCCTGCCTTCTAATAGCTCCTGGAAGTATTTTTTTATTTATTTTTATCTCTTGGTGATTTTGTAGGAGGAAAAATTTGAGATGGGGAAACGGGGGGAGCGGGTTCTTCCCTCCTCCTCCTGCAGGGCTGTTTGGGTTTTCCCTGGAGGGATGCAGGGATGGGGACCACCATGGGAAGAGCTGCCCCTTCCCTGTGGGCCAGCAGGGCTCGCACTGGCCTTGGGCACGGCGAGGGATGGGGCAGCCACGGCTGCTCTGGGAATCTGTGCCAGGCCCTCCCCACCTCCGAGGGAACAGTCCCCTCCCAGTGTCCCATACAGCCTGGCCCTCTGGCAGTTTGAAGTGCCTCCGCTTCTCTTGTATTTATAAAAGAAACCCAACCCACACCCTGGGCTTCAGGCTAATGCCAGATATTTACAGCAGAGGAGGATAAAATTAGCACAAAAGCAAGTGGTTGGAACCTGCTTTTTCCAATGCTGCAACACCAGGAAGAAAACTAAGAGGGGAAAGCAGAGTATGTGGGAAGCCCTCTGCCCAGTGAGGGATGCTCAGGTGCATCCCTGCTCCCAGGTGACCTGATGGGCATTTTCTGTCTTTTAAAATAACTCATCAGTAGTTTAATTTTAGTCTTGGCCTCTTTATTTCGGTCCTGTGGCTTTTTGTTTGCAAAGGGAGGGCAGAGGAAGGGCCTGTGTTTGTTAACGAGAGCCTGTTCGTTAATGAGGTGGCTTTTGGTAGATGTCCCCTGGCTTGGGGTGGGTCAATGGTCCCTCTCCACTCTGCTGTCGCCCGGACCAAATGGGGCTGATCTCATTAGAGCAGAAGTAATTTTGCTTGGGGAAATGAGAAGAGAAAAAAGAGAAGCACGGACACAGTGCCTGCCCCTCGATGGGTGAAACGAGCTGTGCTGGACTCCGAGGAAATAAATTGTCATCGTTTTATTTCACCCTGAGTAGCCACCCCGAGGAGCTGGCAGGGCCAGGCGGCCACACAGGTCAGCAGTGTGGTGAAAATTCCCCTTCTAGGGATTTCTTTCCCCTGCTCCAGCTCCTGTCCCTGAAGGATGCACTGGGACATGTGTGTGGTACTGGCACTGTGTCACCCCAGCTGGTGCTGTGACTCCCTGGGGGTTTTGGGGTCCCCTCAGGTGCAGGTCCCAAACGCTGGGGCAGTGGATGGGTGATCCCTAATGGTGCAGGAGGATGGATGGGTGCTCCCAGCAATTCCTCTTCACTGTCATTAGGCTTTTCTTGGAGCTGCTCAGTGGGAGTCGATGGGAGGAAAGCGCCTGAGTTTAGAATTAATTAATAGCACAGCACTGACTGTCAGGAAAACAATGGTAGGCTTGAATAAACGGCCCAGCTTTGTTACTTACAGCTTCTGCTGGTATTAAAATGGAGATTAATAATCCCCTTGCCTTTGGTGAGGGGGAGGATTTGGTGGGGCAGCTTCCTGTCCCTCCTGTATCCCATCCCTCCTGTATCCCAGCCCCACAGCTGTGATGGACAGCTCTGGGAGCTGCCCCTGAAGGCTGGGACTCCTGCACCCCCTCCTGCCTCCAGCCTGCCTGGGTTGGAGCGTGCAGGACAGGGAGCAGTGCTGCCTTTGGGATCCCCTTTGGGGTTGCCATCCTGCCTGCCCTGCAAGTACGGCTTCAAGGCTGTGCTGGGGCTCCTGGTTTGGCTGCTGGTGATGGTGGGAGGTGGGAGGTGGGATCCCAGCGCTGCTGGTGGTGGGTCAGGTCTGGGAATATCATCTCAGGCATCCCTGAGAGCTGGGATGCTGCTTCTGCTGCTCGTTAAGCCAACAAGCTTTTCCCCCTGCTGAGCACAGTTTAAACGCGGTGACAACTGCGTGGTAAATGATACGGGGAGCTGGAATGGAATTAAACAGCTGGGGCCCGGCTGGGAGGGACATGGATGCAGCCAAAGCTGTGATAGTTAAAGGAGGGCAGCATTGGAGCCTTTCCTGACCCCTGGGGTGCCCTGGGGAGGCAGCAGCTCTGATCCTCCCCTCCTCACCCAGCAGCCAGCTCCCACCACAGTGTCCTGCTGCTGCCCAAAAGGCGTTTGCCCTGACCCAGCCCAGGTCCCTCCTGTCCTGCACATCCTCACAGGAGGTCGTGGACCAGTGCCCTGGGGCACATGAGCATCCTTGCAGTCCCACATCCTCCGCCTTCTCTGTCCCTGCTGGCAAAGCTCAGGAGAGATGGAACAGGGGCATCGGAATCATGGAATCTCCTGAGCTGGGAGGGACCCACAGGGATCATTGATCCAACCCCAGGCCCTGCCCAGACTCCCCAAATCCCCCCTGGGCATCCCTGGCAGCGCTGCCCAAACGCTCCTGGAGCTCTGGCAGCCTCGGGGCCGTGCCCATTCCCTGGGGAGCCTGGGCAGTGCCAGCACCCTCTGGGGGAAGAACCTTTCCCTGCTCTCCAGCCTGAGCCTGCCCTGGCCCAGCTCCAGCCGCTCCCTGGGTGCTGTCCCTGTCCCAGAGCAGAGATCGGAGCTGCCCCTCGGGAGGAGCTGCAGCCCCCGCTGAGCTCTGCCCTCAGTGCCCTCTGCTCCAGCTGGGCACACCAAGTGCCCTCAGCCACCCCTCCTGTGGCCCCTCCTGACCCTCCCCTTCTCCCCCCTGCTGCAGGCTCCTACCTGATGGTGAACTCCTCTCAGCACACCCCGGGCCAGAAAGCTCACCTGCTCTTCCAGGCACTGAGTGAGAATGACACCC
>VYXG01005868.1:310760-377388 GCA_013397235.1 Lanius ludovicianus
CCCTCAGCGCCTACGTCCGGGTCACCGGGGGCCTGGTGGGCAGCGCCGTCTGGACCGCGTCCGGCTCGCACGGCCGCCAGTGGCACCAGGCAGAGCTGGCGGTCAGCCTGTTCTGGCCCAGCGAGTACCAGGTGAGCCCCAGCAGCCCCTGCCCCCAGCCCGGACCCCCCGGCCACGCGTGACCCCCTGTTTGGTGCCGCAGGTGCTGTTCGAGGCGGTGGTTTCCAGCGAGCGCAGGGGGTACCTGGGCCTGGATGACATTTTGCTCCTGAATTATCCATGCTGTGAGTGCCACGGGATGGGACCTGAGGGGGGATGCAGCGGGACTTGGAGCTGGTGTCCATTGGGATGGTCCTGGGGGAGCGGAGGGACTGGTGCCAGGGTGCAGCCTGGTGGCACCTGGGTGTCCTGGCATTACCTGGGCTGGTGGAGCTCCATCTCCTGGGCACTTCTGAGGCTCTTTTTTGCACCTCTATCCCCATTCCCACCAGCTCCAACATTGCTTTGGTTTTTATAAAACCTTGGAAAGGCACAGACTGAACATGGGGCCTGAGTGTCCCCATCAATAGGGGCCATCTGGGCTGGTAGGGACTCAAAATCCCAGACTGTCCCAACATGTTGGCTTGTGGGGTCACCTCCTATTTCTTGCAGGCGTGGCAGGAGACCTGCCCCCTCTGTCAGTCCCATACCCTGCCTCTGGCGCCAGCACTGTGGGGATAGGAGGCTTATCCCTCAGTNAGAGATGGAACAGGGGCATCGGAATCATGGAATCTCCTGAGCTGGGAGGGACCCACAGGGATCATTGATCCAACCCCAGGCCCTGCCCAGACTCCCCAAATCCCCCCTGGGCATCCCTGGCAGTGCTGCCCAAACGCTCCTGGAGCTCTGGCAGCCTCGGGGCCGTGCCCATTCCCTGGGGAGCCTGGGCAGTGCCAGCACCCTCTGGGGGAAGAACCTTTCCCTGCTCTCCAGCCTGAGCCTGCCCTGGCCCAGCTCCAGCCGCTCCCTGGGTGCTGTCCCTGTCCCAGAGCAGAGATCGGAGCTGCCCCTCGGGAGGAGCTGCAGCCCCCGCTGAGCTCTGCCCTCAGTGCCCTCTGCTCCAGCTGGGCACACCAAGTGCCCTCAGCCACCCCTCCTGTGGCCCCTCCTGACCCTCCCCTTCTCCCCCCTGCTGCAGGCTCCTACCTGATGGTGAACTCCTCTCAGCACACCCCGGGCCAGAAAGCTCACCTGCTCTTCCAGGCACTGAGTGAGAATGACACCCACTGCCTCCAGTTCAGCTACTTCATGTTCAGCCGGGACGGCCACAGCCCCGGCACCCTCAGCGCCTACGTCCGGGTCACCGGGGGCCTGGTGGGCAGCGCCGTCTGGAACGCGTCCGGCTCGCACGGCCGCCAGTGGCACCAGGCAGAGCTGGCGGTCAGCCTGTTCTGGCCCAGCGAGTACCAGGTGAGCCCCAGCAGCCCCTGCCCCCAGCCCGGACCCCCCGGCCACGCGTGACCCCCTGTTTGGTGCCGCAGGTGCTCTTCGAGGCGGTGGTTTCCAGCGAGCGCAGGGGGTACCTGGGCCTGGATGACATTTTGCTCCTGAATTATCCATGCTGTGAGTGCCACGGGATGGGACCTGAGGGGGGATGCAGCGGGACTTGGAGCTGGTGTCCATTGGGATGGTCCTGGGGGAGCGGAGGGACTGGTGCCAGGGTGCAGCCTGGTGGCACCTGGGTGTCCTGGCATTACCTGGGCTGGTGGAGCTCCATCTCCTGGGCACTTCTGAGGCTCTTTTTTGCACCTCTATCCCCATTCCCACCAGCTCCAACATTGCTTTGGTTTTTATAAAACCTTGGAAAGGCACAGACTGAACATGGGGCCTGAGTGTCCCCATCAATAGGGGCCATCTGGGCTGGTAGGGACTCAAAATCCCAGACTGTCCCAACATGTTGGCTTGTGGGGTCACCTCCTATTTCTTGCAGGCGTGGCAGGAGACCTGCCCCCTCTGTCAGTCCCATACCCTGCCTCTGGCGCCAGCACTGTGGGGATAGGAGGCTTATCCCTCAGTGGCACCCTGGCTGGTCCTATGGGGACAGGAACACATTCCTCACTGAGCTGGGCTGTGAGGGTGGGGATCAGGCCTGTCCAGAGCTCAGCTCAGATGAGACATTCTGGGTGGGTTTTTGGGAGTGGAGGGATTTTTGCAGCAGTGCTGCCATGGGTCCCTCAGAGCTCGGTTGCTTCCTCACCTCTCGCTTTGTCCCTCGGCAGCGAAAGCGCCTCATTTCTCCCGCCTGGGCGACGTGGAGGTGAACGCGGGACAAAATGCCACCTTCCAGTGCGTGGCCGCTGGCAAGGCCGCGGAGGCCGAGCGTTTCCTCATGCAGGTGAGGAGTGGTGGTGGTGAAACCACCACAGCCAACCCCACACACGGCTTTCCTCTGGGAGAAACTCCTGCTGGACGCGGCGGGAGAAGGGCGATCCCTCTGCTTTTCAGCAGACATCCTGTGGGGACACCCGTGGTGTCTCTGGCCGTGCCCCCGTGACGCTGTGTCTCTCCTGTGGGCAGAGGCAGAGCGGCGAGGTGGTCCCTGCTGCCTCGGTGAAGCACATCAGCCACCGGCGCTTCCTGGCCACGTTCCAGCTGGACGCGGTGTCCAGGGCGGAGCAGGACCTGTACCGCTGCGTCACCCAGTCTGCCCGCGGCGCCGGCGTCTCCAACTTCGCCGAGCTCATCGTCAAAGGTGGGTGAGCTGCCCTTGCCCACCCTGGGTCGTGGATGGGCTGCTCTCGCTCCCTGTGTGCAGGGAAGGTGGGATGCCCAGGACACTGGGATTGCAGTTTTTCACTCTGGACAAGTTGCTACACGTGGACTGTGCAGCATAAAACCAGAAACTCTCTTTCCTGGTGGCCTTAGATAATTTAGTTTTGATTGCAGTAGGTGGGAATTAATTAATTATGGTGAAACTGTGCGGCACCATGGTGGGCTGTGTGACTTATAAAGATAATTAAGGTTTGATCAGATGAAACCCTATTGCAGCTGTTAAAGCCTTACTGAAAGTGATGGAGGGCACAGGCACAGACTGAAGTTTGAAGACTAGGTGGTGCCTTCCTGTACTTGGATAACTCCCACATCCTCTGGATGGAGAATCCAAGTTTGTTCTGTGCTCTGCAGCACAAATCCCAGAATGGTCTGGGTGGGAAGGGACCTTAAAGCTCTTCCAGTCCTACCCCCTGCCCTGGGCAGGGACACCTTCCACTATCCCAGCGTGCTCAGAGCCCTCTCCAGCCTGGCCTTGGAATCTTCCAGGGATGGGGCAGCCACAGCTGCTCTGGGCACCCTGTGCCAGGGCCTGCCCACCCTCACAGGGAAGAATCTTTTCCTAATATCCAATCTAAACCTGCTCTCTGTCAGTGTGAAGCCACTCCCCCTTGTCGTGTCACTTCATGCTCTTGTAAAAAGTCCCTCTCTATCTCTTTTGTAGCCCCTTCAGTCCACAATTAGGTCACCCCAAAGGTTCTCCTCTCCAGTCTGAATGTGGTGGGTTGGTGTGGGAAGAGACACTGGAAATGTTCAAGTGCAGCTTGTAAACAATAAAATAAAACAGTGCTACGGGTGGTGGTGCCAGCACTGGCCTGGCTCTGGGATGGCACAGCCCCTTCTGCGCTCTCTTCCAGAGCCCCCCACCCCCATCGCCCCCCCCCAGCTGCTCCGGGCCGGCTCCACCTACCTCATCATCCAGCTCAACACCAACTCCATCATCGGCGACGGCCCCATCGTGCGCAAGGAGATCGAGTACCGCATGACCTCGGGGCCCTGGTCGGAGGTCCACGCTGTCAACATGCAGACCTACAAGCTCTGGCACCTGGACCCCGACACGGAGTACGAGATCAGCGTCCTGCTCACCCGGCCTGGCGAGGGGGGCACTGGCAAACCGGGGCCGCCCCTCATCAGCCGCACCAAGTGCGCAGGTGGGTCCCTTGGGAGAGGTCCCCTGGCAGCCCGAGCCCGTCCCCCTTCCTGCGGTGAGGAGTTAGCCCAAGGCATCTGTGTATGTCTGTGTCTTTGTGCATGTCTGTGTGTATGTGTCTGTGTGTATATCTGTTTGTGTGTGCATGTCTGTGTGTATATCTGTTTGTGTGTGTATATCTGTGTATGTCTGTGTCTGTGTGTGTGTCTGTGTGTATGTCTATGTCTATATCTGTTTGTGTGTATGTCTGTATGTCGGTGTCTTTGTGTATGTCTGTGTGTGTATGCCTATGTCTGTGTGTGTATGTCTGTGTGTATGTCTGTGTGTATGTGTGTGTGTCTGTGTGTGTCTGTGTGCGTCTGTGTGCGTCTGTGTGTATATCTGTTTGTATGTGTGTGTCTGTGTGTGTATGTGTGTGTGTGTCTGTCTGTGTGTGTGTATGTGTGTGTGTATGTGTGTGTATGTGTGTATGTCTGTATGTCCGTGTCTTTGTGTATGTCTGTCTGTGTGTGTATGTCTGTATGTCTGTGTGTATGTCTGTGTGTATATCTGTTTGTATGTGTATATCTGTGTGTACGTCTGTGTGTATGTCTGTGTGTCTGTGTGTATATGTTTGTGTGTATGTCTGTATGTCCGTGTCTTTGTGTATGTCTGTCTGTGTGTGTATGCCTATGTCTGTGTGTGTGTCTGTGTGTAGTCTGTGTGTATGTCTGTGTCTGTGTGTATGTCTGTGTGTATGTCTGTGTCTGTGTGTAGTCTGTGTGTAGTCTGTGTGTAGTCTGTGTGTATGTCTGTGTGTATGTCTGTGTCTGTGTGTAGTCTGTGTGTAGTCTGTGTGTATGTCTGTGTGTATGTCTGTGTCTGTGTGTGTGCTGTTGGCAGAGGAGTCTGCTTGTTAACTTCGCTCAGTCACACCAGTTAGAGCTGATTAAACTCCTCCCACTGATGGCACTTGGTCTCTCTCATCTCAACAGCCTGACTTGGGCTTGGTGACAGCACGAGGGCTCCTGTGGCACGGGCACCTTTCTCTGGTTATTTGGGGCTGGTACCCACCTTCACCTCTGCAGGGAAGGATGAGCCCGTGGGGGCTGCTGTCCCTGCAGTGCTGGTGGCTGAGAGATGTCCCCAGTGAGGTCCCCAGCCCTGTCTGCAGGGCCGCAGTGTCCCGTGCTGGGCTGGTCCCACTTCTGCGGTCAGGGTTGCTCTCTGCACTCATCCCTTTTGTCCCTATGTTGAGAAAGGATTTTTCCCTGATAAGACACGTAAATCCATGCGATATTTTGCTTCCTTGCTCACCTGTCCCCATCTCTTCTCCCCGACAGAGCCCATGCGGGCCCCCAAAGGCCTGGCCTTCTCCGAAATCCAGTCCAGGCAGCTGACGCTGCAGTGGGAGCCGCTGGGCTACAACCTGACCCGCTGCCACACCTACACGGTGTCCCTGTGCTACCGCTACTTCGTGGGCAGTGGTCACAACCAGACTTTCCAGGAGTGTGTGAAGATGGAGCGCAACGCCAGCCGCTACACCATCAAAAACCTGCTGCCCTACAAGAACATCCACGTCAAGCTCATCCTCGCCAACCCCGAGGGGCGCAAGGAGGGCAAGGAGGTGATATTCCAGACAGATGAGGATGGTGAGTCTGCTTGGGGAGGTGCATCATCCCCAAAATTGGAACTCTCTAGCTGGTGAGCTGCTGGGGTGGCATGGATGCATCCCTGGCTCCTGGCCCATGGGCATGAGGGGAATATCTCCTGAGCCAAGGGGGAGGCAAAAAGGATCTCGCAGCCCCAGAGTTGTGCAAGAGGAGGTGAAGGAAAGGGGCAGTGATAGTGTTTGGAGAAGGAAGGTGCCTAGGGGGTTTAGAGACTGGATTGGGATGTCACTGTGGACACACTGCCCTCATCCTTGGTGTGGAGTTTTGCCCATGGCTGGTCCAGTGGAGGTGTGAGAGTTGGCTCATACCCAGCTCCTCACAGCACGAGTTATCCTCATTCACCCGTTATTGGGAACTGCGGCCTGGCAGCCATAATAACAGGAATTAAAGCGATTAATGCTTTGCACTCAGCTAACACCTTCTGTCTACTTGGTTGCTGATGGATTCGGCGCTGCTGCATTTCTGGGGAAGTGCTGCTCACCAGGGCAGGTGCAGCTTGTCTCAACTTCCCTGGTGCTCTGCCCTGGTGGAGTTTGCTTTCAGGTGGGTTTGGGTTTAGGCAGAAAGCTCTGCAGTGATAAGGCCCCAGTTTTTGGCAGCAGCTTTGCTCCTGTTCTCCCTCTGTTCCGGCTGTGCCCTGTTCTGGGTTCCCTGTCACCTGAGCGGGAGGACATCCTCACTGGAGGCTCCAGCATTGCTCCAAGGACTTCTTGGTTTTGGAATTTCTTGCTCTGGCCCAGCTCTTCCCCAAGGATCTGCTCAAGCTGAGGCTGCTGGACAGGTCTGCCAGGTCCAGCCTCACCCTGGCTGCAGCTCTCCATCAGCAGTGCCTGGGTCACTCCGGCTCTGGAGATCCAGTGGATGTGTCAGGAGCTACAGGACAGAGCTGGCTCCTTGTGTTCAGTGCCACCATCAGTGACAGGCCACAGCCAGGGCTGGCCTGTCCCTCTACTGAGTGCTGGGGGCTGAGTGTGGCCGGAGCATCCCTGGCTCTCACAGAGTCATCTGTTAAGCAAGAACAGAATTAATCTCCAAAGCACTTTTTAGCAACAAGAATCAGCAATTAAAGTGGAGGAGCTGGTAATTGCAAAGGATTGAGCTGGCTCCAGAGCCCTGGAGGACCCTGAGGAGAAGCCTGCCCTGGAATTCCCCTGCACAGGACTCGCTGTTGTGTGCGCGATGCTCGCTTCTCTTTCCCAGGCCAGAAAGCACAACCTGAAGAGCTGGAGCAGAGCTGGAAGTGTCTTCAGGTCCTTTTTCACCTTCAAAGCCTAAATTCAGCACCTTCCTCTGCACCCCAGCACTTTCCATATCCCCAACCCTGAGCCTGCCCTGGGGGCACCCAGCTCACCCTGCCTGTGGTTTCTTTTCCAGCTGTAATTGCTCCAGTTGTTCTCACTGGGCTGTGACTGCTCCAGCTGTTTGCTTATGGAATATTAATACAGGAGCTCCAGATGTCTTTTTGCTGTACTCTAATCACTCCAGCTGCTTTTCTCAGTGCCTCAATTAACTGGGGCTGGTGGCTTCCCCCTTGGATTGAACTTGAGGCTGTGAATACTTCTGGTCTCGTGGAGAATGATCTATGGATATCCTCATGGATATATGGCAGATACTCCTCATGTGTCTGGCCCAGCATCTCCCTGCCTGCCTGGGAGGATGATGAAGATTTGAGCTCCTAGAACTGGTGATGAGCAACTGCCTGTGCAAGTAAACTGAGGTGCCAAAGGCTCATTAATTGTGGTTTATTTTGGCATGAGATCAGTTTTGGCAGCAGCATCCCCTGGGGCTGCTCCTGGTGGGCTGTGAAGATGCACCTCCCCATCCTGAGTGGGAAACCCTGGTTCTGGGCTGGAAAACCCAAGTAACTGGGCCAAACCAAGGCTGTTGTTCACAGCATCCCTCTTGGACCCTGGCAAAGCTGTGCTGGGCGTGCAGGCACTGCGGGAAGTGGCCACATCCATGGGTTGTCCAGCTGGTGTTTTGGTGCTCTCTATGGATCCAGGTGACCCACAGCTGGAGACTGTTCTGAGTGTGCATGAAACAGTCCAGGGGACCTGTGGAACATCCCTGCAGCAGCCTGGTGCTGCGGGGAGCCCGTTCTCCCCATGCAGGCAGGGTGTGTGTGATGCAAGCCAGGATAAATATATAGAATTCTATAAATAAATATATGTGTGCAAGCATGGATAGCAGAGGGGTGTGTGCACACTTGGGAGCTGTTGTGGGCATCCTCTGCCTCTCAGCCTGGCATGGGAGCATGACACCAGTGCTTATACACATGAATATAGAGGCTGTATATATTATAATACCGAGATAATACATAAGTTATCCTATAGACAATAATGATGATACAACGTATAATAAGAGAAGATAAGATGTAATTGTTTATGTAACAAAGGCTATATATAATAATAGAATATCACATATAATTATATGTACTGTAGATTCTGTGTATTAAAACCCCAATCTCTGTAGGAACGCACTTTCCTGCCCTACAGGTTTCCGTAATTCTCCCCGAATTTAATAAGTGCCTGTGTACTCGTGTAGGACATGGTGCCTCTGATTAAATTAACTTGTAAATCAGGTGGAAACAGCGCGTTTGCACGGCGGGAAGCGCGGGAGGTGATCCCTCTCTCCCAGCCCCGTAATTACAGCCGAACAAAAGCTGTGGAAAAAGCCAAGCAGAGGGAAGAGCTGCTGTCCCCACACAAGGTTTGGGAGTGGGGGGTGCTGCCAGTGCCTTCCCGAGCCATCGCCTCCCCTCGCTGACCGCCTCGGGTGGAGAAATCCATCATAAAGGAGCGGATATTGATCCCAGCGCCGCTGATCGCTGTCAGTGATTACAGTTATTATTGTGCTGGTGTTAATTAGAGGGGAGGCCGGGGCACGCCGAGCCTGTCTGCACATGAGGATGTTGCTGCTCGCTGGCAGTGTCTCCACAGGATGCTGATGGCTCCAGGGGAATTTGGGTTGTGGGGGAAAACAGAGTTTATTTCTTTTCCTCATGCTGGAAAGCTTGGGCACCCTGTGCTGCGGCCAGTGCCTGGGCAAGTGGTACCTGTGGGGTTTGTGCTGGTGGGGAGATGTCCCCCTCCCATGGCCAAGTGTCATCAGCGGGTCCAGGAGTGTCAATGCCTTGGGCATCTCCCTGGGGAGCCACCAGCCCTGTCTGATGGCCCATGCTGGAGATGGGTGACACAGCAAAGGGAATGTGGTGGCTTGGTCACAGGGCACAACTGCCACAGCCCCCCAGAGGGGTTTCCAGGAGGATTTCTCCTTCCAGACTGGTTTCCTGCTGCATCCAAGCATGTCCCCTTTCCTTCTCCAGTGCCTGGTGGCATCGCCTCTGAGTCCCTCACTTTCACCCCGCTGGAGGACATGATATTCCTGAAGTGGGAGGAGCCGATGGAGCCCAACGGCCTCATCACGCAGTACGAGGTACGGCCCGGCCAGTGTGGCACCTGGGGGACACGGGAGGGGCCCCCTGGGGGGCGTTGGAGGGGTCTGGGACAGCGTCTGCTGTCAGCCACGGTGATTATAGAGGCGGCTGCTGCTGCTCCCGAGCCCTTTGGCTTTTCTGGTGAACCTCTGCTTTTGTTTCCCCTCAAAAAGTCCCTGTCTGCCTGCAGGCTGCCTCGTGACCATCCCCTCCTCTGAATTCATCGCTTTAATCCCTTCTCCACCCGAATCCAGGCTCTGTCCCCTCTCCCCCGGCCACGGGTGATGCTGTGCCCTATCCCTGCAGATCAGCTACCAGAGCATTGAGTCCTCGGACCCTGCAGTGAACGTGCCGGGCCCACGGCGCACGGTGTCCAAGCTGCGCAACGAGACCTACCACGTGTTCTCCAACCTCCACCCTGGCACCACCTACCTGTTCTCGGTGCGCGCCCGCACCGGCAAGGGCTTTGGCCAGACGGCGCTCACGGAGATCACCACCAACATCTCCGGTAGGTTCCCCCACTGCATTCCTGCTGCTGGGGCTTCTCCTCCACTCAGGTATCCCATGGAGCCTCTGGCTCGCTCCTGTGGTTTTGGTGGCTTGGGAGGGTTTTGGTGGCTGGATGCTGCCATGGAAAGATGCTCTCAGTGGTGGCATTTGGGCTGTGACTCCCAGGCAGTCCCCAGACCAGTGGCTCCCTGTCTGGGGAGTCCGGCCAGCCCAGTGCTGGTGGCTGGTGCTGTCTGAGCTCTCAGTGTCTGAGCAAGGGATTAATTGGGCTTCGTTAATGAGCCGTGCAGCACTCGGGGCTCTTTGCTCATGTCCCAGTGTTGCATTAACTGCAGCAGCTGAGCTGAGCATGAACGGGGGTGCTGGAACACAGCGGCTCCAGCTGCACCCCAGCGGCTGCCAGCGATGGTTTGGGGACCACAGGGCTGTGCCAGGCACGAGGGGAGTCCCCCACCTTGGTCTGGGGTTGCTGCTGGGCTGGCTCAGGTGTGTTTCTACCCTGGGGCGGGGGAAGCTCACGCTATGCCAGGGATTCTGAGTGGTGCCATCCTTGGGCACATCTCAGCACTGGAGCATTCGGGTCCTGCTGAGGTTGGATCCCACTCTGGTTTCCTTCCCTCTGCCAGACTGGCATTGGTAACCTCCCTCAGGCATACCAGGGGTCCTCTCCCAACTCTTGTTCAAGACCTGGAGGGGTTTCCTTTATTTGCAATAATTTGTGTTGCACCACTGGGTGATGCCTTGCCCCGGGCTAACCTGCTCGTGCCTCAGTTTCCCCCCTAAGCCAGGGGAGCCCCAGGACTTATCCCTGCTCCCCTTGCAGCTCCCACCTTCGACTACGGGGACATGCCATCGCCGTTGAGCGAGTCAGAGAGCACCATCACGGTGCTGCTGCGGCCGGCACAGGGCAGAGGGGCCCCCATCAGGTAGGTCGGGGCTGCAGGAGGGCGAGACCCCAAAACGAGGTGGGCACAGTGCGGTCCAAGGAAGGGCAGGACCGTTCTTCCCGAAGCTAACCCGTGTGTGTGGCCCTCGGCAGCACCTACCAGGTGATCGTGGAGGAGGAGCGGCCCAAGAAGCTGAAGCGGGAGCTGGGGGGGCAGGAGTGCTTCCCGGTGCCGCTCACCTTCGACGACGCCGTGTCCCGCGGCTCCGTGCACTACTTTGGGGCTGAGCTGCCCGCCAGCAGCCTCACCGAGGCCAAGCCCTTCACTGTGGGGGACAACCAGACCTACAGCGGCTACTGGAACCCACCCTTGGAGCCCAAGAAAGCCTATCTCATCTACTTCCAGGCCACGAGCAACCTCAAAGGGGTGAGTAGCCCTGGAACCCTGCTCCAGCCAGGGGTTGGACCAGGTAAAGGCAGGCTGGGGTCTGGGGGTTGGTAAAACTGGGACTGCTTTTAGATCCCTCTCCCTTGGGTCACCATCTGGGTTCACCCCGGTGTCCTGCCTGGGGCCAGTTGGTGCTCCAGGCCACCCTTATGGCATGTTGAGATCATGGGTGGGTGTCCTGTCCCCATCCCAGTGCTGATGCTGGGGGTGGAACAGTGCAATATCCCCCACCCACAGCAGAACCAGCCAGGACCCCAACAAGCACCAGTGCAGGGGAGACCCCATTCCTGGGGCTGCTCCTGGGTTGGAGAAGGACGGTTTGGGCAGCCAGAGATGTGTGTTGCAGCTGGGACCCGCTGCTGCAGGACAGCCAGTCCCAGCTCCAGGGAACTCCTGGGAGCTCCCGGCTGCCCTGCCCTCCCGGCTGCTGCCGGTTCCCGCTGCCGAGCTGCACCCCCTGCGTCTCCTGCGCTGATTCCTCCGAGTCACCGGCAGGACCCCCGGGACCCTGTGGGGACCCTTCTCGGCATCACCGGCTCCGGCAGCTCCTGTCCCACCCTCGGGAGCATCCTCATCCTGCACATCTCCGTCCTGCTGGAAAGGCGCCGGTTACGGAGTTGTCTCCTCTGCTCCGGGGTCGTTCACACCTCACTGCGCTGTAATTAGAGCCGGGAGGGACAGGGAGGATCCCGGCTCTGGCTCGCTCGGCACCGCTGGATAATAACTGGTGGCTGATGCTGTGCTACAACGGTCCTGCTGGGAGGCAATGGATTTGTCCCAGCTGCCGTCAGATGATGGAAAAATGCTGGATCGTAGCTGGGATTTTTCACGGTTTTTGTACCAGAGGAAGCAGGAGAAGGAAAAGCTGGAGACCCCAGGGAGAGCTGGCTCTGCCCTGGGCATGTGGCATGGGCAGGTCTTAGGCTGGGGGTGGCTGGAGCAGCATTGGTGCCTGGTGCCCTGAGGATGCTCGAAGAAGGCAATCCTGCCAAAATGGTGCTTTTTATTTTGCAACAGAAGTCAGATACATGGAAAAATGGAGTATTTTATCTGAACTCATCCCTAAATTGCAAATGTCAAAACTGTTGGAGTCTTGAGCTGGAACCTCATGGCAACCTCAGCAGGTTCAGAGCACCAGGACTGGGGCTTGAAACTTTGACGGAAGAAAACCTCACAAAGCTCTGGATGACAACCTGGGAATGTTTCAGCTGTAGCTAGTGACAGCCAGTGACATGTGGCTTGGCTGTCCCTGCTGGGTCCTCCCACGCTCTTGAGCTTTGCCATCCCCTCTGTGCCAGGAGCAGTGGCTTCAACTAAACCTGGGAATGCTGGAGATAGATCATTCTGCAGCATCTCTTGGAATGTGTGTCCCCAGGAGCTCCGTGGATGCTGCAGCACAAATCCCCCACAGACTCCCTCGGTTTGGGAGCCGAAGCACCAACGGACCAGCCCCATGCCCACCCAGCCTCGCTCGGGGCGGGAGTGGGGAGCAGAGCCGTGGGTGCTCATCCAGCACTGACCCTCCGTTTTTACCTCCGCAGGAAACTCGGCTGAACTGTGTCCGGATCGCTCGCAAAGGTGAGCTCTCCCTTCCCCCTGCTCCCGCTGCAGCTCCGGCCCTGTGGGTCAGGGCTGTGCCAGTGGCTGCTCCGGGGTCAGGGCTGTGCCAGCCGGCCGGGACCAGCGCTGGTGGTGGTTGGGCTGCATGTGGTGGGTTTTTCCAGCCCCACCCCACGCTCCTTTGCTTCCCACTCTCTTTGTGTCTGAGGTTTCTTCCTTGGTTCAATTTTCCTTCTTAGTGCTGTTACCATGGTGGGGTGGCAGGCTGGAGTGGTGGTGCTGGATCCTGAATCTTAGGGTGGATGATCTGACATGAGGTGTGATGAAAGGGGCACGAAGGAACTGTCTCACCCCACTGGGACTGAGAGAGGGACTTGTCCACGGACGTAGTGTGGCACTGCAGAGTCCTCTCACGTCTTGGTGGAATATCGTGTGTTCATGGATCAATGAGCATCCCGTGGGATGAATCCCAGGGTTTTCATGTCTGCTGACCCCTCCTGCCTGTTCTTGTTCCCTGGCAGCTGCCTGCAAAGAGAGCAAGCGTCCCCTGGAGGTGTCCCAGCACTCAGAGGAGATGGGCCTGATCCTGGGGATCTGTGCTGGGGGGCTCATCGTCCTGATCATCCTGCTGGGAGCCATCATCATTGCCATTCGGAAAGGGTAAGGAGACCTGGCCTGGTGGCTGGGGCTTCATCCTCCCTCTGTCCTGGCTGAGCCCTTCTCCACCAGCCCAGCATTACCTGAGGGTTACTGGTGGGGATTCTGCTGCGCTGGGCAGGCTCCAGACGCTCCTTCAAGTTGTGTCTCTGTGTGCCTTTGCATCCCACTGACACAGACCCCTGTGCTCTGTCACACCAGGCACAGCAGGGGACATTGGGGACTGAGAGCAAAGTCCTCGGGATGTCCCTTGCCCCTCTGCAGCTTTGTTGTACTGTTCCTCTCCTCCATATTTTTCGCTCTTTTGCCTCTTTTTCTGCTGCTTCTTGTCTTTGTGCTGCTCTGGTGATCCTGCATGGGATGGAAACGCTTCTGGCCATGCCCGAGCCCTGTGCCACTGCTGAGCCCGCTGTCCCCCCTGCCAACAGCAGGCAGGGGACCCTGGGGCGTGGAGCCCTGCACCCCCAACCCAAAATGACAAAAATCAGCTTAATCTGTGCTGAGATGTTGCCTCTGGGCTTCCCCGTTGCCTTGGCCAGGCCAGCATGAGCACATCCAGCATGGAAGTGGCCATGGCCATCGAGGAGGGCTTGCACTGGGGGAGCTCCTGGGGTGGGAGGGAGGAGGGCGAGGGCTTTTTGGGACATTCATCCCTGGGAGCGCTGGGGATGCGGCCGCTGCTTTTCACGTGGATGCAACGCCCTGGAAAAGTGGCTGCTTCTGTGCGAGGCTCGAGGCAGCGCCGTGCTGGGGGGGCTCTCAGAGCTGGGATAAAGGGCAGCAATTAAACACGGGGCTTGGGAGGATGGAGCAAAGTACGTGAACAGCCAGAGGGAGAGAAAAACAGCAGGGCACAGCCTCAGCCCCCGTAAATCTGCAAAGCTCTTTATGGCTCCGTGCACTCTGGAAGGATCCTTGTGGATTTACGCTGCTGAAAGAGCGGGGCTGTAGCACCCCTGCACACTTTGGGGTGCAGGGCTGGCTCGTGGCTCCACTGGATCCTTCCCTGATGGAGCAAATGCCAGCAGTGCTGATGTGTTTTGGGGAGTGATGCTGTGGGTGGGAAGCTGTGTGTGGCAGCTGCATTCCTACTGCTGCGGGACAGGAGGAGGAGCAGCTCTGCTTCAGCATTCCAGGATGAACCTGTTGAAGGACAAATCAGAGCCACAAATTAGATCTGGTGCTGAGAGCCCTGAATTTGGGGCTGTTGGGAAGCTGCAATGAGCTCGTAAATCTTCTCCAGTGTGCTTTGCCATTGGAGAAACATTGGTGTGGTGGAATGGAAATGCAGCCATGGAATATGCTTGTCTCTAGCAAATGGTCCACTGGCAATGTGACATCCTGACCCCATCATCCCCTCTGGGCCCCTAGCCAGCAGCCTGGGGGAAATTCCTACATTTTGGACCTCTTTGTTGCTTACTCTTGAAAATTATGGAGTAACTCCTTGGATAAGGGTGCTCTGGTCATGCTGAGAGCCAGTGCTTGTGCTCTCCTGCCGGGATGCCAGCTCCTGCCCGGAGTAAATAACCCGTGGGTTCCAAAGGGGAGCCGGATTCCTTCATGGTGCATTGAATTTTCTGGCAGCTGACTTGCCCCGTAACCTCCCTTCCCTGTGCTGGAGAAAAGCTGCTTATGCAATTTCTGCTGTTCTCTTTGTTTGCACGCTTGCCAGGAGGAACTACTATTCCTACTCCTATTACCCGTAAGTAATTGTCATTCTCCTCCTGCTTTACCCTCCTCCCGGCCGCCCCCCTCACCCTGCTGCTCCAACAAGTCCTTTTCTCTGCCAAGTGCATTTTAAGGGTCTCTTTGGATCAGGGAAAATAATGCTGCTGAGCTTGTTAGAAACTGAAGGCAGCATAAAGGGGAAGGGTCAGCGACTCTGAGTTGAATTCTGGATTTTAGTGGTTCCTTGCAGTGTTCCAGCCCCACCACGATGCTGACATGGGCTCAGATCCCCTGTTCATCCTTCTGGTTTAATCGCTGCTCTGGCTTCAGAGCCTGATGCTGCCTCTCAAAAACATCCATTCAGGTTTCTTTGCCAAAATGACTTGAATTTGGGTTGTGAGGTTCTGTCCCAGTGAGAACTGCTGGGATTTCCCAGCACCTTTGTTGGGTGCCTAAAGGGACCCTGCATGGGGGGCAGAAGCCTCTGCAGCAGGTGCTGAGCACAGGTGCAGTCAGGGGGTCCAGCCCATCCCTTGGGGATGGATTTGGCCCTGACACGGCTTTAAAATCACAGAATGGTTTGTGTTGGAAGGGACCTTAAAGCTCATCTCATTCCAACCCCTGCCACGGGCAGGGGCACCTTCCCCTAGACCCAGGGGTTGTGCCTGGAGAAACGGGGCTGAGGAGGGCTGGGGCAGATCCATGTGATGGGAGATGGCTGGGGAGAGCCTCTGATTGCACAAGGAGCAGTCCTGGCTGTCCAAGGGCAGGGGACAGGAGGGGACATTGAGGCTGAGCAGCTGGAGTTGCTGCAGCCTGTGGGATTGCTGCATGTGGGGCTGTGCCCAGTTTGGGACAGCAGAGCACCAAAGTGTGATGACCACACTGATGGAAATAATCCGTCCTGCTCCCTGGAATAATCCAAGCCCAGGAGCTTTCAGGAGACCTGAGAGCACCTGATGGTGAGCCCTGCTCACTTCTGCTCCTCCCTGCTGTAGGAAACCCGTGAACATGACTAAAGCCACCATAAACTACCGGCACGAGAAGACGCACATGATGAGCGCCATCGACAGGAGCTTCACCGACCAGAGCACCCTGCAGGAGGACGAGCGCCTGGGGCTGTCCTTCATGGACACACATGGCTATGGAAACAGAGGTGAGGAATGGGGACCCTGGCATCCCTCTGCTTCCTTCCAGCCACAAAATAGGTGCCCAATAAGCCCAAAATATCACAGAAACAGTTCCAGGAGTGTTTGGACAATGCTCTCAGGCACAGGGTGGGATTGTTGGGGTGTCTGTGCAGGGCCAGGGGTTGGACTAGATGATCCCTGTGGGTCTCTTCCAACTCAGGATATTCAGTGATTCTCTAAATACTGAAGGCTTGGTGTTACATCTGTTTTAGACTGATGTGTGAGGCATAGCAGGCTCTTCCCTGCCCTTTGTAAATCTCCAAGGGCAGGGATCTCATCGGTGTTGGAGCTTTTGCCCACATTCAGGCTGTGCTGAAGGGAAAGTTCTTGTGGGGACCTGAGTCTTTATGTTCTCGTGGATATCTGAGCTTGGGCTGGGCAGGTTGAGGCCATTCGTGGGCTCAGGATCCGGCTGCAGCCCCCCTGGAACTGGGTGAGTCCCAGCTCTTGGTTTACACTGAGGTTGGAAGCTTCCTCCAGCCTTCCCCACACAGCCTGGGCTTCGAAGGGTTAAGGAGCCCCCACGCTCACATCCGAGGGAGACTGATAACTTCACACCCACCGGAGGATCCGTGCTGATTTAGTTGTAAAATATCTCGCTGGATGCCCCAGTTTCAGCCATATGCTAATAACATCTGTTACAGTGACTGCGGGGTGCTGCCTGCGCGCTCCGCGCCGGCTGCGGGATCCGCGCGCTTCCCGCCATTGTCTCACGGATCATAAAAGCCCAGAGGGCAAACTCTTCACCCTCTGAACACACAGAGCTAAGTTAGGTGTATTTTTTCTTTGGTGGCTGTCCTTGAAACTCTCAGAGGCTGGTGGGGCTGAGCAGGGGAGCTCGGGCTGCCTGCCATGGCTGGGAGAAGCTCCAGTGCCTGTAAACATCCTTAATTAACGAAGGGAAATGAATGACTTGGTGGCTGGTTGGTGGCTGTTCCCCCCCCCGTGCTTCAGTTTCTGTGCATTTAAAAGAAGGTCACTAATCCTCATGGAAACCCAAGTGGTTTCTCAGCGTGTGGCTGTGGCAGCACCTTGCAAATGCCAGCAATTAATTAATTTCTCATTAATCCCAGTGGCTGATGATCCCATTGGGCAGGTCATGGGGTGCAGAGAGACCCTCCTGTGTTGTCCTGTTGGTTCCCATTGCCAAGGTGCAGCATTAGGTGGGATATTGGGAAGGAATTGTTCCCTGGCAGGGTGGGCAGGCCCTGGCACAGGGTGCCCAGAGCAGCTGTGGCTGCCCCTGGATCCCTGGAAGTGTCCCAGGCCAGGCTGGACATTGGGGCTGGGAGCAGCCTGGGACAGTGGGAGGTGTCCCTACCCATGACAGGGTTGGCACTGGATGGGATTTAAGGTCCTTTCCCACCCACACCTGGGGGTCCCTGCCTGCCTATCTCCTGGGAGAAGCACAGAGCATCAGATTTTGCAGAAACCCAGATTTTGGGATCTGGTGTGGGAACTTACCCTGAGAAACACAGGTGAGGTCTCAGCCTGGCTCTGCTGGTAAGGACACAGCAACAACACAAACCAGGTAAATACTGCACAGACTCCCCATCAAACAGCAGCAAGCTCCATTTGTGGAATCCGTTGCTGGTCTCTAGCAGTGAGGAAAATGAACTGTTAAGCTGTGCTGGAGACTTTGGCAAGGTGATTTTTCAACTTAGGATCTTGTGTGGATATTTGGGCACAGAGCTCTTGCTTGTCTGCATGGGAGCTCATTGTTCCAGACAATGGGAAATGAGGTTATTACCCCCTTAACGGCCTTGCCCGCTGATTCCTGATAGATCTGCTGGGCTCCTAAAAGGCTGTGCAGGGCATTTTTGGCTCTGTGGTGCAGGAAGAGCTGCAGAGAGCATGAGAGGATAGGAGTGGGATTGGGGGCTGGACCCCTGGTAGTCCCCAGAGAGGGACTGCAGCACCAGCATCTCCCGGGGAGTTTTCCCTCAGCCCTCCGTGGGTGCGAGGAGGTGATGAGGATGCAGCCCAAGGTTTTGCTGCCCTCATGGCCTCTGGTTGTCCCTCCTTGTGCAGGTGACCAGCGCAGCAGTGTGGTCAATGAGTCCAGCAGCCTCCTGGGGGGCTCCCCCCGGCGCCAGTGCGGCCGCAAGGGCTCCCCGTACCACACGGGGCAGCTGCACCCGGCCGTGCGCGTGGCCGACCTCCTGCAGCACATCAACCAGATGAAGACGGCCGAGGGCTACGGCTTCAAGCAGGAGTACGAGGTGGGGACAGCTTGTGCCAGGGTCCCGGGGGGAGTGGGAGGTGGGATGGACGGGGGGGGACACGGACTGGATCTGTGTGCAAGAGGAGGATGCTCCAGGTCTGGAGCTCACAGCTCTGGGCTGGCATTGTCAGTGTGGGGGTGTCCCTGAGTCAATGGCTGGTGCTGGCAGCTCTGGGTTATTTATGAGCCTGAGCAGGTCCCTGGGATGAGCCAAATCAGCCCTGCCAGTCCTGGCTGCAGTGTGTCATCCCAGCTCTCCTGCAAGGTCAAGGCTGCTTCTTCCTGTCCCTTTTGCTGTCCCTTTCCCTGGGCATCACCATGTCACCTTCTGCTCTCCAGCCTCGGCCTGTGATAAACATGGCTGTAGCCTAAGGAAAACAAATCCTCTGCAGTCTGGCAGCTCCAAGACCGTGAAGACCCTGGGGAGGTTGATGCCAGGGCAGGGATTATTCTCCTAAGAGTTGCTGGCTGCATCATGTCCATCCCAGCTGGCCAGGTTGGAGCACTTGTAACAGAGCAGGGTATTTCACAAGCCTCTGCCTCAGCACAGCCAGCGGGGTCATTTCCTGACTCCTTGGTGTCCCACAGGTCTGGGGACTGAAATTTTCCAGTGAAATTGCTGTTTAATGCCTGGCTGTTTCAGGAACAGGAGCTCTCCCCTCCTTCCACGCATTGGACAAACCAGGGCTTGCGATAATCATTAGTGCTCCTTGAAAAGCTGCTGTATGTTCTTGGAACTAGTCATTTGAAAGCACTCAGATATTATGGGAGGGGAGAAAACATGTAATTTCCTTCCACTTTCCCCCTCTTATGCCAATCTGTGAATGTCACTGTTATTACACACAAACCTGTTCTGTGCTAGGGAGAGAAAGGGGCTGAGGAGGTTTAGGAAAAAAACCCACAACTAGTCCTGGAGAAAAAAAAAAACAGGCAGTCTGTAATTTGCTGGAAAATTGAGCATTTTGTGGATGCAACAGGAGTGTGTAGCTGGCAGAGTGTGCTGTGGAGGTGGAGCTGGGGCTGCAGGAGACAGGTGGTGGGGAGGAGGGACCACTCTGTCTGCCCTGCTCCCCAGGGAGCTCTTGGGGCTGGGGGGACCCCACAGTCCTGCCCTTGGCTCGGGATGTCCATCCTTTCCTTGCAGAGTTTCTTTGAAGGCTGGGATGCTTCGAAGAAGAAAGACAAGACCAAAGGGAGGCAGGATCACATGTCCACATGTGAGTGCCTTTAGCAAAGGCTTAGACCCCAAAAAGCTTCAGAAACCTGAGTTCTGCAGGTTCCTAGGGCAGAGTGATGGCCCAGGGTGCCCTGGTGGGTGACCAGCCCTGGCACTGATGGTCCCTCATTCCCTTTCCCCAGACGACCGCCACCGCGTGAAGCTGCACCCGCTGCTGGGTGACCCCAACTCCGACTACATCAACGCCAACTACATCGACGTAAGTGGGGACAGGGCCCGTGTCCTTGGGGTCTGGGCTGGAACAGGAGCTTCCTGTGCATCCTGTGGACTCTCAGGGTTTGTCCAGCAGCATTTGGAGGAGTCTGGACTGCCCAGGGTGGGCTGGTCAGTGCATCCCTGGAGCACATCATGAAGGACCTGCCTGATTTATTGGTGTTCAACAGCAGTTTCTGCTCATTGCATCTCTCCCTACTCTGCTCTGTCCCTCCTTTCTCATTCCTGCTCTGCTTTTCCATCTCCTCACCTGCTCAAGTGGCTGTGGATCTCCCTCTCCTTGGGTGGAAGATGCAGAGGTTAGGAGGACCAAGGGACCACCTGGGGCTCACACCGGGGTACCCCTGGATCCTGCTGGTGTGTGTGAATCTGGAGATGTCCCCTGTCACCTCCAGTGGCGCTGACACCAGGGCAGGTGCAGGAAGGCTCAAGCATCTCCTGGAAGCAGCAGCAAATCCCACTCTTCCCTCCTGCCCAGAGGGTGTTGTCTGTCAGTGGTGGCCTGATCCCAGTGCCCGAGCAGTGTCCCTCTGCCTGTCCCTGTCCCCTGTGTCCTTTCTGCTCTGTCTCTCCCTGGCCCGCTCCGGGGCGGTCTCTAACCCCTCTCTGCTCTGTGCCTCACTAATGTCTCTGATCTTTTTCTCTCAAACCTCTGTCCCAACGGGATCGTTAAGATTCGGATTAACCGAGAAGTAAGTAACTGTTCCCCTCTCCTCCCTTCTCTGCTCCTGTCTCCTGCCAGGCCTCGCCCTGGGCAGCATGGCCTAAACACCATCAGGGAGAGGCAGGCTGGGAAAACATGTCCATAAACCTGGGAATGGTCCAGGGAATGGGAAAGCAGGGTCTGTGTGGCACCGGGGCACAGAAAGCAGGGCCTGTGGGCTCAGAGAAGGGGTTGAATTCGACCTCCAAAAATCCCATGGGGGATGGAGAAGCCACTGTCACCTCCATGTGTGTGGTGTGGTTTAACTCTGCCGGACCCTTGGCCAGGGTGTGGACACTGTTCACAATCCCTCTGACAGTGGCCTGGCTCCAGCCAGGCTCTGGGGGCTGGCATGTCCTTGTTCAGGGTTGAGCAGTGGGGATGAAGGAGGGGAGCGGGGCTGTCTCAGCACCAGGGGGCTGCTGTGGGATGAGGGGTCAGCAGTGGGGCTCTCCTGGCAGCAGGAGCTGGAGTGGAGCCCGTGGATCCCTCAAGGCAATGATAAAGGATCCTGGTGCAGACCAGGGGTGAGCCTTGGGCATTACCTGAGCCTCTTGGGGGATGCAGGAGGTGCACCCAGGGTGCACTGAGTGTGGGGTGGCTGCTGAGCCTCTTCCTCCTCCTGTGGTGGACCTGCAGGACCAGGCCCAGTGGCTGTGGGGAATTTCTACCAGTTGGGTGACTGCAAAGTGTCTGATGGGTCTGTTCCCCAGCTCTCGGGTGTCTCAGTGTCCCCAGGTTGGGACTGATGTCTCTGCTTCCCTTGCAGGGCTACCACAGGTCCAACCACTTCATAGCCACACAAGGTGAGCCATACCCTGCCCTCTTCAGCCAGTGCTTCCTCAGCTCCTGATGTAGCAGCCAGGTTTTGCTCCTGGTGAGGTTAAACCTTGCAGGAGCAGGAAAGGAAGGGAGAGGGCCATTATGGAGCAGCTCCCACCCCTCCTGCCTCCCCTTGGCACTGCACAGCCCTGGGGAGAAGGGCTCTGAGGTGCTGTGGGGCTGTTTGTGCTGCACGGGCAGGAGGGGGGACATGGTGGCATCGGGGCACTGCCAGGGCTGGGTTCTGCTGCCCATCTATCCATGTCCCACAGGGCCCAAGCAGGAGATGGTGTACGACTTCTGGCGCATGGTGTGGCAGGAGCACTGCTCCAGCATCGTGATGATCACCAAGCTGGTGGAGGTGGGCCGGGTAAGGGTCCCGTCCTGTCCCATCCCTCCGGGCTCCAGCTCTGCTGGAAGCCACCTCCACAAACCCCATCCTGTGCTCTCCTTGAAGGTGAAATGCTCCAAATACTGGCCTGATGACTCTGAGATGTACGGGGACATCAAGATCACACTGGTGGAGTCGGAGACATTGGCTGAGTACGCTGTGCGCACCTTCACCCTTGAGAGGGTACGGCCCTGCCCCTGCCCCTCCTGACCCCCCCTCGGCCACCTCTCACCCTCCACAGCTTGGCACTTACCAGTACCCTGTTTATTTAATCCAGCATGAGGTCACCTGGGGCTCCTTCCTTTGCCTTTTCCCTGGCTCTGTGCCCTGTGCCGGGCTAGCAGCTCAGCCCCGTGCTGGTTTGGACAGTGAGGGCTCAATTTTCGTGTGAGTGGGGTGGGGTGAAGGACACTTCCCTCTCCTCTGGGCTGGAGGTGATGCAGCCATCACTCTGCAGCGTGGGAACTGGAGATGGAGCCAGTGCAATTTACACTTGGTCTACAGGAATGTCACGCTCCTGTCTGGTGATAGGACAGGGAGACTGAGGCTGCTGCCACCTCCTTTTTCTCCGTGGTGGCTTTTAACCCTCTTGCAGCCAAGAGGAGGGAGCTGCGGGGCTGCCCAAGTGCTACGTGGTCCATCTGCCTGGACGCTGAGCTGGCAAAACCATGAATTCCTGAGAAAATCAGGTGTCTGAGTGACCTTGGCCTCTCACCCTTCCCTTGCAGCGGGGTTACTCGGCCCGGCATGAGGTGAAGCAGTTCCACTTCATGTCGTGGCCCGAGCACGGTGTCCCCTACCACGCCACGGGGCTGCTGGCCTTCATCCGCAGGGTGAAGGCGTCCACGCCGCCGGACGCTGGCCCCGTCGTCATCCACTGCAGGTACAGCTGGGGCTCATGCAACGGGTGGGGCTCGAGGGACCTGCAAGCTCATCCCCGGGGCAGGGACACCTTCTCCTCGTCCAGATTCCTTCAACCCCTGTCCAGTCTGGCCTTGATGTCCCTCTGCGATGGCATCTGTCTGTGACATGTGGCACTGGGCAGGTGGCAGCAGGGATGGGGCTGTGGCTGGTCCAGGGGAACAAGCAGGGAGCAGCACCGTTTTGGGGCTGCCCCACCCTGTTACTGGTGACACAGCTCTGTCCCAGTGGGCTGGGTGAAATGGCAGTGGGCAGTTTGATGATGGCCAAGATGTGAGGTCTGGCTGAAGGGAGAGGCAGGGGGGGGCAGCAGGACAGCCCAGTTCCCAGAGTTATCCACAGGGTTGTCCCTGCGGGGCTCGGCCACCAGGACACCGGAGCTGGGAGGACACCAGTGACACATCTGAGCAGCTTTGGTGCTCTCTGTGCCCTGAGCAGGCATTCCCGCGTGATGGGCTAATGGCTCTTCCTCCACTGGGCAAACCAGGAGGAGCTGATGAGTGGGAGGGATTTTTTTATTTTTTATTTGAGTTCTCCCTGTCAACTGCCTCATCAGTGCTCATTCACCAGCCAGGGTGATTAGTGCCCGTAGCCTGTAATCACTGATAATCACGACGAGTGATTCATCAGCCCCAGAAATTGGTTTTTCACTGGAAAAGACTCTGTAGGAAAGGAGCAGTGGGTTGGTTCTGTTCCTGACACATCATGGCGGGGTCACGGCACAGCAGGTCTCTGACTGTGACTCCAACCACGCCAGGGCTTGGGATGTCACCACTGCTGGGCTGGCTCTGGGCATCCTGCTGGGCTCAGCCTTTCCCCAAGGGTGTCCCCTGGGGCATTCAGACCTGCTCATGCCAGGGGAACCTCCCTGCTCTCCCAGGGCTCTGAGCTGAGCCCTCCTTGGCACTTTTGGGCTGAGATCCCAGAGGGCTGTTGGCACTTGGATGGTTTAGTTGTCGGTTTTGGTGCAAAAACCGTGTGTTCTGCTGTCTTAAATTAAAAATGAACTTTAGACATGGGTGCCCACCCACAGCCTGACCATCACATGCCCCTGGGGCTGCAGCAGGGGTGTTTGGGCAGGTTTAAGGCTAAACCAGGTTCTGGAACTGTGTAGGGTCCTGGCAGCCCTGCAGGGTTGCCCGGTGCAGGGTTGAGCCCTCGCCCACACAGACTTTGCTCGGTGCCCAGCAGCCTTTTGGGCCATGTGTGGGTGCCAGCGCAGACTGGCAATGTGTTTGCTGTTCCCCCTCCATCCCCAGCGCTGGCACAGGGAGGACTGGCTGCTACATCGTCTTGGATGTGATGCTGGACATGGCCGAGTGCGAGGGCGTCGTGGACATCTACAACTGCGTGAAGACCCTCTGCTCGCGGAGGATCAACATGATCCAGACGGAGGTGAGCGGGTGTCGGGGACAGCCGGGGAAACGCGGGGCTGCCGTCACCAGCCGGCTCCGGAGGCTCAGCCCTGTCCCCTCTCCTCCCCACAGGAGCAGTACATCTTCATCCACGACGCCATCCTGGAGGCCTGTCTGTGCGGGGAGACCAGCATCCCCGCCAGCGAGTTCAAGCCCACCTACAAGGAGATGGTGAGGATAGAGCCACAGAGTAACTCCTCGCAGCTGCGGGAGGAGTTCCAGGTGAGTGCCCCAAAACCTTGTCCTCACCCTCCCGGTGCTGACCCCGGCTGGGACCAGGCAGGGCTTTGAGGGGGACCCATGTACCCGCAGACCCTGAACTCGGTGACCCCACACCTGGACGTGGAGGAGTGCAGCATCGCGCTCCTGCCCCGCAACCGGGAGCGCAACCGCAGCATGGACGTCCTGCCGCCCGACCGATGCCTTCCCTTCCTCATCTCCGTGGATGGAGACAGCAACAACTACATCAACGCAGCCTTAACTGATGTGAGTGTTCCCTGCGGAGGGAAGGGGCTGCTTCCCGTGGGCTCAGGCAACTTTTCCTGGCAAAACTTTGCTCAGTTTGGATTTCTGGCCTCGTTTTGTACAAGGGCAGGAAGGCTCACGGCTGCTGTGTGCAGGGGGAGGAAGGGCTGGGACTGGTGTAACAGGGTCCTGCACTCCTTTTGTGTAGCAGCACCCTGCAAGAGCCTTCCTCCTCCTCTCACCAGCCAGGCACTGAGGCACTTCAGGATTTTGCAGTGAAACTGGAGCACGGGAGGGAGAGGAGGCTCCTGGGGGGGTTGGCAGCATTGAGCCTCCCCCGTGCTGCCAGCCCCCCATGATCCTTTTGCTGCAACTGGGGGGCTCTGAACTGCTGCCAAAGCCACCGTGCATCCCCTGGTGCAGTCAGAAAGGACCCTGTGGTGACAAAGCTATCTGCTGGTGGCTGATGATCACAGAGCAGAGGATGCTGCAGGCTCTGAGCCCACACTGAGGGATGGGGTCATTTATCACCAACCCCTCTTCCCATCCCTTGAAATGCTTTGCATGGGCAGCACAGAGATCCCCACGCCCCAGGCATCTTCCCCAGACCATCCTGGTCACAGCTGAGCGCTGGCACCAGGCTGAGCCTTGTGTTTTCCATCCCATGGGTGAATTATCCCACTGGATCTCTGTGTGGATCCCATCTCCCTGATTCCTGCTCCCACAGCAAAAGCAGTTTGTAAGGCAGAGTGGCTGCTGGTGGTGGGGAGTGGCTCTCATAATGCTACAGTGGGATGGGAGTTTTGTTTCCAGCTTGCTTGCCGTTTGCATATCCATTTTATCTTTACGCATCACTGAGCCTCCCTTAATCTCTGCTAAAGGGTCAGTGAATGAAATATTTTTTATAGACAACAAAGCCTTTGGATGAAATTCTTGCTGAAGGGATAAAACCCATTTCCCTTTTTGGGTAAAAAAAAAGAAAAGAAAAGTCTCATTTTCTTTAAGTGCCGAAGTGTTTTGCTCAGTCAGTCTGTCCATCTGTCAGATCAGCTTGGCCTGTGCCACCCGTCACTGGTGCTGGTGGAGCTGTACCCTGCTGTCACTTACACCTGTGCCAAAGAGGTGGGTGCCAAGGCAAGCCTGATCTCTTTCCCCTTGTTGCTTTCATGCCCCTCCTTGAGAGTGGAAAGTTCTTGCCAAGCGCTGGGGTCTCACTGCTGGAGACCATGGACAGGGGAAGGGTTCAATAAAGGCATTTCTGTGAGCTCAATTGGGACGTTCTGCAGCAGGCAGAGAAAGCTGTGCTGCTTCTGTGTCTGAAGAGATTTGAGCCAAACTGTGTTAATTTAAGTGAGCCTGATGCAGTGTTGAGCTCAGCTGGCCCTTGGCAAACCAGCAGCAGGATGACCAAGGGGGATGTCTTGCTCAAAGCACAAACCAGAAATGCAGTAATTTCCTTCCCTGCCACTTCCTTCTTGCAGTCTCTAGGATCTTTCACTAGGGGTTTTCTCTCCTCCCCACAAAAAAAACCTGAGCCCAGGTCAGTGGTTGTCTCTGCTGCTCTTGGTGCCTTGATGGTGGGGCATTCTGGGTGGGGGTGATGCAGTGGATGATGCTTCCAGTCACGGCCAGGGTGCACAGCTGGGGTCTGGGGTCTTCTGGGAGCCACGGCTTCTGCTTGCTCTTGGCTCAAAGGTGACATCTTTTCCCTAATTATTTATGCAAAATACCCTTTCCTGTGGCAGCAAAATGTGGGTGCTTCCATCCTGACCAAGGGCAGGGATCACTTGGATCTTCCCGTCACTAGGGCATGGAGGGAGCGAGGCTGTGCCAGGAAGACCAGCTCTGCTCTGGCATGGAGAAGAGGGGTTTTGTCCCACTCATCTCGTTGCACTGGTTTTTTGGAGTCTGACAGCAGTGACTCCAGTGTCACCACCATGTCCTTACTGGTGCTCATCTTCCCTCTCTGCAGAGCTACACCAAGAGTGCTGCCTTCATTGTCACCCTGCACCCGCTGCAGAACACCACCACTGACTTCTGGCGGCTGGTGTATGACTATGGCTGCACCTCCATCGTCATGCTCAACCAGCTCAACCAGTCCAACTCTGCCTGGGTGAGTGCTGCTGCCCTGGTGACTGCTCCGGCCCCATGGGTGGCTTTTGTTCTGTCCTGTCCTCATTGCCCTGACAGTGTTGCAGCCCCTGCCTTACTCACTCAGCTACTTCTCCTCTGCAAGGGGACACGACACTGTCAGCAGCACTCAGGATTTGGCCCCTGTAAGCACAGGGCTGGCCAGTTGGAGCCAAAGAGGTGTTGAGCAGCGGCCCAGCCTGGCTGCATGGAGTTGATGTTGCACTGACATTGCATTGGCATTGTGCTGGTGCTGGTGTTGTGTTGGCATTGACGTTGCCTTGGTGTTGCATTGGCATTGTGCTGGTGTTGGCATTCCATTGGTGCTGACATTGCAATAGCGTTGCATTGCCATTGTGTTGGCACTGGCTTTGAATTGGCGTTGGCGTTCCATTGGTGTTCCATTGGTGTTGGCATTCCATTGGTGTTGGTGTTCCATTGGCATTCCATTGGTGTTAGTGTTCCATTGGTGTGCCGTTGGCATTGCCATTCCATTGGTGTTGGTGTTCCATTGGCGTTCCATTGGTGTTCCGTTGGCGTTGCCATTCCATTGGTGTTGGTGTTCCATTGGCGTTCCATTGGTGTTCCGTTGGCGTTGCCATTCCATTGGTGTTGGTGTTCCATTGGCGTTCCATTGGTGTTCCGTTGGCGTTGCCATTCCATTGGTGTTGGTGTTCCATTGGCGTTCCATTGGTGTTCCGTTGGCGTTGCCATTCCATTGGTGTTGGTGTTCCATTGGCGTTCCATTGGTGTTCCGTTGGCGTTGCCATTCCATTGGTGTTGGTGTTCCATTGGCGTTCCATTGGTGTTCCGTTGGCGTTGCCATTCCATTGGTGTTGGTGTTCCATTGGCGTTCCATTGGTGTTCCGTTGGCGTTGCCATTCCATTGGTGTTGGTGTTCCATTGGCGTTCCATTGGTGTTCCGTTGGCGTTGCCATTCCATTGGTGTTGGTGTTCCATTGGCGTTCCATTGGTGTTCCGTTGGCGTTGCCATTCCATTGGTGTTGGTGTTCCATTGGCGTTCCATTGGTGTTCCGTTGGCGTTGCCATTCCATTGGTGTTGGTGTTCCATTGGCGTTCCATTGGTGTTCCGTTGGCGTTGCCATTCCATTGGTGTTGGTGTTCCATTGGCGTTGGCATTCCATTGGCATTCCATTGGTGTTCCCTTGGCATTGGCATTCCATTGGTGTTGGTATTCCATTGGTGTTCACATTCCATTGGTGTTGGTGTTCCGTTGGCGTTCCATTGGTGTTGGCTTTGAGTTGGCGCTGGTGTTCTGCTGGCATTCCATTGGTGTTCCATTGGTGTTCCCTTGGCTTTGGCATTCCATTGGTGTTGGTATTCCATTGGTGTTCACATTCCGTTGGTGTTCTATTGGTGTTGGCTTTGAGTTGGCGCTGGTGTTCTGCTGGCATTCCATTGGTGTTCCATTGGCGTTGGCTTTGAGCTGGCGCTGGTTCCATTGGCGTTCCGTTGGCATTGGCATTCTGTTGGCCTTGGTGTTCCATTGGCATTGGTGTTCTGTTGGTGCTGGTGTTCCATTGCTGTTGTCATTGCTCCAACAGGTCCGTGTCCCCCCAGCTGGAGCCACCTCTGCAGGTGGGGTCTCACCTGAGCAGGGCAGAGGGACAGGATCCCTTCCCCTTCCCTTCCCCTTCCCTCTGCCATTTTCCTCATTGCTCAGCCCTGCCTCTCTCCCGCCGTCTGCTCTTCAGAGGTGTCTGGTTACAATATTTAGCTGGATCCTAAATGTTTACTGCTGTAAGACCAACAGGTAATAAATCAACCTTTCCACCAGGCAGCTCCGAAAGGTGACTTTGAGGGTACAGCCCTCACTTGAACTACGCCTTGCCAAGGAAAGTTTTAATACCCAAATTATAGTTGAGTCTGGAAGGCTCAGAGATCCTGGAGATTTATAGCCCCTATTAATAACCAATTATTCCTCAGACACGTTTGCCATGCAGTGGGGCCCAGGCCGTGGCTGACCTGCGTTGCTAAATGCCCTGTGAAAGTGCGGTGACAAACATCATATATTTTGTGTCGGTGCTGGTTTCCCAGCTGTCACACTGTGAAAACAATCTCACCCATGCTCCAGGGACCGAGCCATCCATCAGTGCCATGATGGACACAGGGAGGGGGAGTTGCTCCCCAGGGATGCAGGCTGGGATTGCTTTGGCTTGGTGGGATGTCCCAGCCGTGGCACGAGGAGCATTGACATCCCACATTGCTGTCACTGCTGGTGGCAGAGTGGCTCCTAAAGCCAACAGGGCTTGAGAGCCAACTGTGAGCAGCCCAGCCCTGCTCTGACAGTGTGCAGGATCAGGTCTGTGCTGGAACTGGGGCACAGCCCATCCTGCCTCCTCCTGGAGCAGCAGTGTCCATCCCACATCTTCCTGGAGCAGCGGTGTCCAAGCCCAGCAGTGTCAGCTCTTGTGTCCGTGCAGTGCTGGAGGCTGTGTGGGTGCTGGGGGTGGACCTCACCTTTCATCTCTGATCCCTCAGTGAGCTGGGAGATCCTCCATCCATTGATGTGTTGTGTGAGAAACGTGGCCTGGCACCTCACCGTGGGGCCACCCCATGCCAGCAGCTCCTGGGGGTCCAGCACCAGCCACTCCCTTCACAGGCGCTTCCTGTCCTGCCTGCTGCCCTTGCCCGTGTCCCAGCCCACATTCCCAGTCATGGTGAGCTGTGCTTCTCTCCACAGCCCTGCCTGCAGTACTGGCCCGAGCCGGGGCTCCAGCAGTACGGCCCCATGGAGGTGGAGTACATCTCCGGAGCAGCTGATGAGGACATCGTGTCCCGGCTCTTCCGAGTCCAGAACGTCACACGGGTGAGCTGCTTTATACGAATAACAGAATCCTAGGATGGTGTGGGTTGGAAGGGAACTTCAAAACCTTCTTGTTCCTGCCATGGACAGGGACACCTTCCGCTGTCCCAGGTTGCTCCAAGTCCCATCCAGTCTTCCAGGTGGCCTTCCAGGGATGGGGCAGCCACAACTTCTCTGGACAACGTGTGCCAGGGCTTGGCAACTCTTGGTGGAGAAATTTTCCCCTAATACCCCATCTAAACTTCCCACAATACAGCCTGAGCCTCTGTTTTATCACTTGTTACCTCAGAGAAGAGACCGACCCCACCTGGCTCCAACCTCCTCTGAGAGAGTTGTGGAGAGCAATAGGATCCTCCCTGATTGTGGGGGTCTCCAGCCTAACTCTGCTCCTTCAGAGGAGGCAGCCCCAGCTCTCCTCCTGCCAGAGAGGAACCTGTAAAATTGCCATTGCTCCGTCCAACCTTTCTGGAGTTCACAGCTCCTTGGAAGATTTTAGAAAACTGCTGGAAGACCTTTTTCCTCCTGCCTGAAGGTCCATCTCTGCCTGGCCCCACACATAGCACAGGATGGACACTCCCCACATGGGCAGAGCAGCTCCCCTGGCACCAGCAGAGCCCTCTGCCTGCAGGATGAGAAGATCCACACTGATTTCTACCCTTTGTCAGTGTTGCATGGCTGGTTCAGCTGGCCTTGAAAGAAGAGAAATGCAGGGCAGCAGGGAAAGGACGTGGACTGTGGGGATGAAGAACTGTACGTGCAAAGAAGAAGCTGATTTACCTACAAATGTCAGCTGGGAGGAGGTGGCATCCCTGAGGTCTTTAAACTCCTAATGGTTGCCAAGAGGCTGAGGTCAGTGCCCCAGTGAAGGTCACTGGGCAGATGGGAATTAGGGAGCTTGGAAAGGAACGTATGGCTTGGCTGACGGCCCGGCTGGGAAGGTGCTTCAGCAGGGTGGCCAGGGCCAGAGGAGATAAATCCCGATTATCTGGACTCTTAACACAAAGAGGGTTTTGGTTCACGCTCCCCGAGGGAGCATCTGGCATTTTCTGGGTGTCAGCACAAAACCTTACACGAAATATGCTCAGCTCTTGGGTGGCAGAATATACTCTGGGCTAAATTAAAATACAGCGTGATGGAAATCTCTGGATCGACGAGGAGATTCCTCCAGGGAGCAGATTGCTGGAGCAGGGCTGGTAAATGCACACAGCCACTTTGTGCCAAGCCTGGCTGCAGTGGGAATGGGTGTTGGGGGTGTCACAAGTGCTCCAGAGTTTTCACCTCCCTTCAAAACAGATCCCAAAACTTTTCTTCCTGGGCTGTCAAAGGAGTTTTCTTCTGTTCTAACTCCATTTATTTGTTTCCTCTTCCCGCTCTGCCTTCCTGGTTTCCACTGGAAGCAAAACCTGGAGCCTGATGTGGTCAGCCCATCACAGGCACATCACCAGCTCACATCAGAGCTCCTGAAAAGGTTCAGAAATTCCCCTGTTTGGGGTGTGCAAATTGGAGTGGGCACCGAATGCCCTCAGCTCCCGGTCCCCAGGAACACCAATTCCCCCACAGGAGCACCTGGTCCTGCTGGCTGGAGAAGGTCTGGCACTCATCCCACTGAAATTGGGTGGATGGAGCCCTCCAGAGTGTCCCCCATTGGTGCCTGACCCCCCTTTCTCCTCCATGTGCTCCCCACACAAGAGCTGTGAGCCCCAGGCTGTCTGGAGGGGGTGACCGTGGTCTCACCCCATCCTGTGCTTGGGATGCTCCTGAGCAGGAGCCCCACATCTGCCTGGCTCCAGCCTGCTGAGCTCCGTGGCTGTAATCCTGCTCCTGGATCCAGCTAACCAGATTAGGTTTCCAAACTAACCAGATTACCAGGAATTAAGCTCCCGCCTCCGTGGCAGCTTCTCAGCAGCCTCCTGGTTTACAGCGAGCACGACAGAGCCACATTGCGTGGATCTTCAGCAGGCAAAGGGAAGGGTGTGATGGAGAAACCCTGGGGAGGCTCAGGGGCCTGGGAGGAGGTTTTGGAGCCTACACAGACAAGCCAAGATGCTGTGGGGTCAGATAAACCACATCAGTGGGGCTTCTCCTTGGCGGGATGGGGTGATGGAACCAGTGTGAGCTGGAGGAGGAGGCTGAACCATCCGTGTGAAAGCAGCAGGAAAGGGTTTTCCTGTCTGCCTCTTCTTCTACGTGTGGCAAACCCTTCCTGCCCTCCATCCAACCTCCAGTGGATGCAAGTGAGGGCAGCCCATGGGTCCCAGCTGATGAGTTTTGCATTTCCAGTTGCAGGAGGGGCACCTGATGGTCCGGCATTTCCAGTACCTGCGCTGGTCAGCCTATCGAGACACCCCAGACTCCAAGAAGTCCTTCCTGCACCTCCTGGCCCAGGTGGAGAGGTGGCAGAAGGAAAGTGGTGATGGCAGGACTGTGGTGCACTGCTTGTGAGTGTCAGCTGGGGAGGAGCAGGCTCTGCTGGGGGAGAGAGGCCTCCAGGTTCCCTGTGCACAGCTCTGCCTAGAGATCCTCCACAAAGCCCCCACATGGGGCTACCTCTGCCACAACATGAGTTTTGGGTGGGGCACCCTGTGGTCACCTCCTGTGTGAGGTGGATGCTTGGCAGGGGTGACACCAACCTGCCCTTAGTGCTGGTCCCCAACCCTTGGCAGAGGTCCCACCCTGTCCCCATGTCCTGTGTGTAACGGGCTCCAAAGGGACGTGGCAGGAGCTGTGCCACCCCCACCACTTGCTGCTCATCGTGAGGGACAGGGAATAATGAAGTGGTTTGGCTGGGAAAGGACCTTAAAGCTCATCTCATTCCAGTGGGAGGGACACCCTGTACTAGACCAGGTTGCTCCAAGCCCTGTCCAGCCTTGGATGGTCTCCATCCCCCTCCTCCTGGGGGGATTGGCTCACAAACACTGAGTGTGCTCCCCTTGGATGGGACCTGGCACGTTCACAGATGGGGAAAGACAGCAGGAGAGCCTTTAATCAAAAACTAATTACAGCCTTGTCCATCTTTGTTAGCCGAGGGATAATTTGAGAACATGCTTTATAAAGCTTTGGCGTCGTGTTCTCGCTTCCTCTCCCCTGTTCCCGTTGCTGCCAGGGATCAGGTGTGGTGGTGTGGGAACAGGGGTTCAGCCAGGATTTGGGGAGGTTCCCAGAGCTCCGGGTGGCACATGGGACGGTTCCTCCAGGCAGCAGCACCACCCTGTCACCAGCCCTGGGTCACCTCTGGGACACGGCAGCTGCCCCAAGGTCACATGGCAGAGCTGGGGGCTCAAATGTCCAAAATCCAGCCCTGGTGGTCCAGAAAGGTGTTTCCATGCTCTTGTGAGGGTTGGAGGGCAGGATCATTGTCCTGCCACCCCATGGGGAGAGTTCAGGTCCCCATTTTGGGTACAAGGCCCTGCTCTGGGATGTTGGATAGAGAAAGGGAGACTTGGAGGGAGCAGGAAGGGGCTCTGATGCCACCTCCTCACCCCTGACACGTGTCTTTGTCCCACCAGGAACGGAGGTGGCCGGAGTGGCACCTTCTGTGCCTCCACCATGATCCTGGAGATGATCAAGTGTCACAACATGGCAGATGTCTTCTTTGCTGCCAAGACCCTCCGCAACTACAAACCAAATATGGTGGAGACCTTGGTAAGCACCAGACCCTCCCTGTCCACCCTGGCTGCTGGTCCTGGCACGGAGGAGAGGTGCTGGGGGTGCTCACCTCCCACAACACCGCCTCTTCCACCATGACAAGCATCATGGCCATGCTCACGCCAGTGCTGGGGTGGGCGGGGAAGTGAGGCAGCTCCTCAGAGCAGCCTTGGGCTTGTCTTCCTCCTGCTGTGCCAGCGTGGCCTCGCAGTCAGTGCTGGGACTGTTGGAAATTCTCCCCAGGAGTCATAAGGCAGAGTCACATTCACCCACGGGATGCAGCTGTGGTTCTTTGGAAGGTTTGTGGCGTTGGGAGCAGCTCTGGTGTGGAGTCAGATAAATTCCTGTCAGACTTAAGAAAGGGAATGAGCATTTGAAGGGAAGTGAATGGGTGGACAAGCTGCTGGGAGCAGCAGTGATGTGTCCTGAGGAGGAGGCTGGAGCTGGCAGCAGGTCAGGACAAACAGCCCCTGCCCTAGTTCAGGGCCCAGTGATGAACAGGGGAGGGAGCAGGCGCGCGTCCGTCCCCGTGGGGGAGGGGTCCAGGTGCCTCATGATGTTTTAAAAGCAAGTCAGCTGGAAATGTTTACCCTGTTTGGATTATAAAATCCCTAAGTTGCAAAATGAAATGGTTTTGAGGAGGGGATGTGATTTGCATTAGGAATTAAAAGTGGAGGAGAAGGTGAGGGAGGGGAGAGGGGAGCAGAGGGAGTGATGCAGATAATGGAAAGATGATGTGACGAGCATGAAGCCACCAAACCCATTGGGCTAAATTGCAAAGGTATTAAAAAAAAGCAACATTTCCCATCAGGACACGAGCCTCCTCCCGCCTCAAATGAACCTGAACCGGCTATTCTGGGAATCTCAATCTCCCAGAGTCTCTGGGAGGCCGGATCTGTGCCTGGTGTGAGGAGCTCAGCCCAGCAGAGAGCACTTCCCACTGCCTGTGCCTCTTCCCCCTCTTGCCCTGGGGGTTATTTTTATGATGATAAATGGAAACAATCCCTTTCCTTAATCCAAAAAGCATTATGTGCTTTTAATCTGGGCTGCCACAGCCTCCTTGCTTTGAAGTCCTTCTCTCCCTCTGCCCGCTCCCACCTGGGATCCCGGAGCCGCCCACCCCTGTGGGATAACAGGATTTTCGTGCCGGGGCTCAGGCCTCAATCCCTGTCCTGCAGCTGGGATCTGGGGAGATGAGCTCTCCCCTCTCCCTCCCTGCTGTGACACCCAGAGTGCTCCCACCTGCTGTCCCAGTGCTTGTAGCAGCACCAAAATCCTGATTTATTTGGAGTTTTTCCCCCACTCTGGCCGGTTTTGCTCACTGGAGCAGCATCCCCTGGGGATGGGCACTGCCCCGCTCGCAGCTCTCCCGAGGTTTCTGTGCTGTGAGTTGTACGAGGGTGGCAGAGCACGGGAACAGGTCATGGAGAGGAGGACAGGGATGGATGAGTCTGCCCTCACGAGCCCCAGTTCAGGGATTTTTGTTACAAAAACCACGAGTCAGCCACTCTGGGCTTTGCGCAGCTGAGAGGAGTGAAGGGTGGGAGGGTGCTGACACCATCCCTGGATGTCTCAGGAAAAGGTGGGAGAGGGAGCATGGTCCTGCCAGGTAAGGGCATTTGTGATAAAGGAACATCCTGGCAGCCAGGGCAGGGCATCTCCATCCACTCCAACCAGGGGTATTTGCCTGGGTGCTCTCCTCTTTCCCAGCCTCTGCTGAACTCAGAAACAAAAACTCCTTGATTTCCTGCCTAAGGTTTTATTTTGGACACGTCCTGACTCCAGACTCCATAATTCCCACAGCTCTGCCACCATTTGATTGACAGCTGTCAGTCACTGAGGTGATGAGGTTGCTGAACCCCCTGTGCTGGTTGTACCAGGGATGGGGAATGAAGGTGTTTTCACAGGAAGGGGATGCTGCAGTCCTGGTGCCTCCCTCAGGGGCGGTGGAGGTGCTGTGTGTCCCCAGAGTGCTGGATTTCAGCGTGTGTGGGGCCCTGGGATGTGGGGCACTGTCCCCTGCCCCAGCAGTGGCTGTCGTTGGCCAAGAGTGGGGCTTTTCCTGGCTGTGGCTTCAGCAGGACTGTCATGGGGCCCGAGAGGGTGACAGGTGTTTCCTTAGGGCTGTTGACACGTGTGTTTCTCCTCAGCCAGGGATACCTTTGGGATGGTAACATCCCCTCTTCTCTCCCCGAACAGGAGCAGTACCACTTCTGCTATGACATAGCACTGGAATACCTGGAGTCCCTGGAGACCAGATAGCACCTGGCCATGAGAGGGGCACCAAGGGCTGTGCAGGGGCTGTGCCAGCCACGCTTCCCAGCTGGACGCTGCATCCCTGCTCAGGGTGGGGAGGGGAACAGCAAAGGATCCACGGGGAAACCCTTCGGATGCAGGAAACGAACGGACGTGGGGAAGTGTTGGCTGCTCTCTCCATCTTCATCCTCTGCTCTCCATCCTTCCTCGCTGCCCCGGGCGTGTCCGAGCGGCCACGGGTGGAGCCCACAACAAACCCCGAGCCTTGGAGTCACAGCCTGGGGCTGGTGTGTGCGGGATGAGGCCCCGCGGTGCTGGTGGGTCTCTGGAGGGGAGGAGGAGGAGCCAGAAGGAGCCGAGGCTGTTCCCCAGCAGGGAAGGATGGATACTGGGAGATGCTGGTCTGTTGTGTGTGGAATTGAAGCTGCTCCTGGAGGAGCCCGGAGGCTGCTGGAGGATTTCCCTCGGTGGGACTCACTCTGAGCTGGAGCAAAGACACCCCAGGAGCTTTTGAGTTTCTGCCCATTTGTGCCATGAGTTTGATCCTCGTTTGTTTTAGTTCTGTGAGTTCTGCCCTGTTGTGTATCCAGCCCTGGGCAGACAGGGGTGAGAGATGGGAGGCGTGGGAGGCACTGGCCAGGCAGTGTCCCTCTGCAGGGACCGACCCCCACCCTCCTGGTGCTTCTGCAGAGCTTCTGAGGGGATGGTTCCCCAGCATCTCCACACCTTCCTTTCCACCTGTAGCTGTGAATTCCTTCTGGTGTCCCACAGGCACTGGCCCATGGGTCTGGTTTTAACCCCTTGTGTGTCACTGCAGTTGAAGCAAAATCCTCAAAATTCGGGTCCATCCCAAATACTTCCTGGATGCCACCCCTGGGCAGTTTCCTGTTGATGCTCTTGGCTTTTGCTGGGCCTGGTGGGGTGGGAGGGTCAGTTTGGGGGTGATGCTGGCTTGGGCTGAGCTGTGCAGAAGCTGTGGCCATGCATTGGGGCTGGACAGGGGGAGGTCCCCACACCCCTGTGCCCTTGGGGCTGGTGGCTGAAGGTACCTGAGGCTTTTTAGTTCCATCCTGCTGCAGGTGGGTGGGCAATGGCACTTTTCTTATCTGATGTTGTGGAAATTACTGGGATTCTGCTCTCAGCCTGGTTGTAATAAAATAATGGCCTTGGGAAGGTGCAGCCAGAGGGATCCAGGTGTGGGGTCTGCCCAGGGAACTGAGGGGAGGTCGGTTCTGTCCTGAGGGCCAGGCAGAAGCCTTCACCATCGCTTCTGGGGGGATGAAGCAGAGCAGATGAGAAACTGTCCTCCACCTGCTGGAGGTTTCCTGTGGGCAGCCCTGTCCTTCATCCATCTGCCATCCTTCAGCCCCAGCCCCAGCCTGCCTGGAGCTGGGGATGCCTTTGCCAGGGAACTCTCCCCAGGGGATCATGAAGGCTGCACAGCTGAAATGGCCGTGTCCTGGAGGAGCAAACCCGGGAGCAGTTTCCATCCTCCTGCCAAGGGTGAAGGAGAGCAGGAAGAGCCGTCCCTGTTCCCTCTCCCCTTGGACAATGTGGTGATGCAGCACCTTCCCAGACCCTCTGCTCTCCCACCCCCTCCCTGAGGAATTCACAGCCTGACAATAACTTACTCCAAGGGCTATTTGACACCATTCCTTCCTTCTCTCCCTCCCTGCTGCCTCACCTGCCTTGAGTCCATTCTGTCTCATCACCAAAAGCTCTTTTTTTACCCCCACGCTCTTTTTTTACTGGTAACACCAGTACCTTGCTACACCAGTACTCACACTGGGATAAATCAGTGTCCTTTTCCCAGTCCCCATCTCTCCACAGACCTGTCTGTGCTGTCCTAGGGAAGGTGCTGCACAGTGGCTGCAGAAGGGTGCAGAAATGGTTTGGTTTTGTGTGAAAATGGCTGAGCTGAGCCTCTGAAATCCCTGGGAATGGGATGGTTTGGGGGCTGTTCAGCCCTCGGAACTGGAGGGGTGCTGCTGCCTGGGACACCCACATCCTCCCTGTGGTCCAGAGGGAGGGAGCATCCCACAGGGCTCCACAGGTGAAGTATTGCCAGGGGGAGGAAAAGGAGGAAAACTGAAACCCCGGGTGGTCCTACAGAGACAACAGAGACTGGAGGAGCTGTATATATGTTTTAAAATCAAGATTCTTTCCATTTTATTTTGATACCTCCTTGCTGGGTGTCTCTGGGTAGGGCATCTCTGGTGAAGGGCAGACTTTGAAATCCAAGTGCTATAAAACCCAACCCATCTCCAGCTCCTACTGAGATGCTCCTCAGACACGAGGCAAGGCCATCCTGTACATAGAAATATATATATAGAAATCTATATATAAAAATATAAATACTGTTCTTAAGATGGATGATGTTTATTGGTATTACAGATTGGAGTGGTGCTTTTTTTTTTTTACATAAAAACAAAACAACAAAAAAAAAGGAAAAAAATTAAAACCCAAGAAAAACACCAAATTGGAACGATTTTGTCTATATGCAGAAAAAGTGATCCTAAAAGCTGGCAGCATTCCAGGGCTGCTGCCAAAGGGACTTGGGACGATGAGGCAGCTCCGCCATGGAGGGACAGAGCAGTGGGACTGAGGGAGGGACACATCTGGTGTGGATTGTACCACGCACATCCAGCTGTTGTTAACTGTTTTTTTTTTATTATTTTGTTATTATATTATTATTATTTTTGGCTTTCTTTCCTTTGAAGAAAATCAGTTGCATAAATAAATGTTCCAAATTTGTGATGGCCTCTGCAGTTCTTTTCCGGCTCTGAGCTGGCAGCTGTGCTGTGGGGAGCCCTGAGGTGCAGAACAAGCCTCTCCCTCAGCCCTGTCTTTTAAAGGGTATTTTTGGGAGTGGATTTGCAGGGCCAGGTTCCTACAAAGCCCTCACGGCACAGATGGGGTTGCCTTGTGCCTCCACAGCTTTGCTCTGGTGTCCCCCTGGAGATCTTGGACAGGTTGGGGTTTCCAGCTCTGGCTGCCCACAGCTTCTGCTGGACCTTCCCCATTGCTGGAGAAGGTGGTGTGGAGGAAAAAGGGTCCCAGGGCCTTTCCCAGCTGGAAAAGGAAATCCTGTTGTAAGAAGAGCCTTCAGGAAAAGTTCCTGCATTGTCCTTAGTGATTTATTTATTACGAAGCAGCCTTCAGTTAAATGTGTTGTGATATAAAACACTTCCAGTAACACTTGAGTCTTAATTTAATGGAGACCAAGGAAAAAAAATCTAATTGACTTGTCAGGATTGTTTTTCATCTTTAATTAAGGCTTGTGAAGGAAGCAGTAATTACACTTTACTGATAAATAATAAAAAGGAGGATCATGCAAATTAAAGCCAAGTCCTGCCCTTGGGAAGGGCTCAGGGGGTGTGGGGTCAGCTGGGGCAGGGCTGTCCCTGGGGCTGAGCCCCGTGTCCCCAGGGCTGTCCTGGAGGGCAGGGTGGGCTCGGGCTGGTCTGGAGTGAAGAGAGAGGGACAGCAGCTGCTCCCAGCAGGGGCCATGAGCTCGTAAGGTAAAACAGGGAGCAGCTCTGTGGGGACACGGGTGGTGGCCACTGGCTCTGGTGGCTCTCGGAGGCCCTGGGAGCTTGGGGCTGTGGGTGGCATCAGTGTCCTTCCTCACCTCCTCCCCGCTCCTTCCGGAAGAGGCACGGACAGCCCAGAGAGCCAACAGGACAGGAGCAGAAGTCCAGGAGCTCATCCTGTGGAGATGTCCCATGGAGCTCCCACCTCGGATTCATTGGTGTGGCTGGTGAGTGACCTCCTGGGGGCAGCTGGGGATGGGACAGGGTGGGACGGACCCCTCTTTCCCTGCTGTGCAGAGCCAGGAGAGCTTGGGGTGGGCATGGCTTGAGGCACTTGGGTGCCGACGCTGCTCTGCCAGGCCTGGATGGATCAGAGCTGCTTAAAGGGAGCATTTGCATGTCAATAACCAATCCAAATATGTGTCCAATGCCCGGCTCCTGCCTCCAGGGAATCGCTTGCCAACTCCACGCCTCCTTTGTGCTGTTATCTGCAGCACACATGCCCGGTAGAGCTGGTAATAATTTCCCTAAGCCAATGTCATGGTATTGTTGGAGGTGACCTGGATATTCTCATTCCAGCCACAGGCTCGTTCCCTAATCCTGGCTGACAGACAGTGCTGGAAGTGTTGGGGAGTCCAGCTCCAGCCCGGGGGTGTCCAGCAGGAGCCACAGAGGTGGCCGGGTGGGACCCCTGTCCCACCCCTCTCCAGCTGCCCACAGGGGTCGGTGTTCCCAGTGAATGCTCAGTTTTGTCCTCACCAACCCCACCGTGGCCATCCTGCCCCTGGAGAGCCCCAGAGCACCCTCAGGACACGGGGGGTGTTGTCAGGAGGTGCCCAGATCTCACCCACCCAGGTACTGAGGGCTGTGACCGAGGCAGTCACAGGAATTGTGGGCAGGGATTCCTCCTCTCCTCCCTCCGTGCTCCAGGGGAAGCCGGTCCCTTCCTGGTGTGGGAGTCCCACGGGGAGCCCCCACCCCATCCCTCTCAGCAGCTCATGGCCCTTCAGCCCTCTAAGGTTTGGGCTTTACCTTTCGATGTGGCATTTTGGCAGCTGCCTTGAGCCAAGGGGCAGAGCAGAGGCAGAGCTGGGGGAGGCTGTGTTAAACCCTCCTGATTAACCTTGGCAGATTAATTCATCAAAATGAAACCCAAATTTAATTAATTGCAGTGGCCCATTTATCACCTGGGATGTCCCTGCGAGGCTGAGAGCTGCCGTGGCTCAGGCTGGGCCCGTCCTCTCCATCCCCTCTCTGATCCCTGCCCTGCAGAGACCTGCTGAGCATCCTCGCTGCCCGAGGAGGCTGGGGTGGGACAAACCCGCCCCACTCCTGTTCCTGGGGCAGGGCCACCTGTCCATCCTTGCTGGGTTTGTTTTTGGGCACAAGTGCGGGGAGGGCTGGCTGGGTGGGGTGACTTTGTGGGGTGTCCTTGTTCCCAGGGATAGCCGGGCTCCGCAGGGATGCCCGAGGCTCTGATTCCACAGTGGGCACAGGGAGCAGAGGCTGAAGGGTCCAGGGATGTGCCCATCTCCCCAAGCTGTGATCCAGCAGCACAGACACTGCGCTTTTCCAGAGACTTCCCACCTCTCCAGCGCCCCAGGTGCTGCGGGATGGTTTATTTAAGTAGCCTTAACTGGGCTGTAATCCTTATGCTGCTCATGTCACCTCTGAATGCTCCATCCAAAGGCTCAATGGGAAGAATTTGTATTTTGAAATAAATATTTCCTCACGGTGTGCAAAATATCTAATCATGTATTTATCCTTAAGTACTTCCAAAAGTCAACATAATTATTCCAGTCCCATTAAGTTTAATTTGCAGTAAATTATGCATTTAGCTTTAAGTTGAGGTTGTTGGTTAGAGCCAAGATAAAGCTCTTGCTATTTATAAAGCAGTATTTCAGCACAGATACAAAACACAAATGCTTGGACAAGAAAATCCTGCTTGGGAAGTTTGGGGAGAATTTCAAATAGGGAGGTTAACAAAAATATCTGTGGAGTGAGTGTCTAATCACAGATGTGTGAGCACACTCAGTCAACGAAAATGAACTCCAAAACAGCTTTTGGAGGCCTGGGCTGCCAAAAGAATTTTCCTCTGTCTAAAAAATGTGATATTTTTTTCAGGATGTGGTTTTAAAAAACAAATGAGTCATTTAACTTTCCTCTTAGTGTCATGTCTTTGAGGTTCACAGGACAGGGAAGGTGTTCCTGCTGGAAGAGGTGGAGCAGCTTTTACCTGTGAGTTATGTGTGGTCTCAGGTGTCCCTGCAGATTACTGGCAGCAGGGAATTGATCTCCCCCTTCCCGAGCAGCCTGGAGCCCTCAGGGTCCGCAGGGCATCTGTGAGGGCAGCGATGGGGCTCAGTCGGCCCTTCCATGTTAATGGCTCTGCATCCAGGTCTCCATGGCTGGGTCCATGTCTCCAGGTGCCAGACTCTCTGCCTTTCAGGGTCAGTGGCCAAGTGACAATTTCTTCCCAGTCCCAGGAGGTGAAGAAAGTGATGGGAGGACTGTCAATCCCAAAGAAAGGGCGTTGGTGGAGCCAGTGGATTGAGAACTGCCCGTTTGCTGGTGGCTGGAGGACGGTCCCTCAGGCAGGGCAGGAGTGGAGTCTGGCAGTGGCTCTGTGTGCACGTTCAGGAGATCTCTCAGGGCTTCACCTCTCCCTTCCTGAGCCCAGCACGGCTTTATCTGAGCCAGGGTCCTTGGGCTGCTCCCCTGCGTGAGGCATCCTGGGGAGGGGCTGGGGGCTGCCCCTGCACGGGGCAGGGCATCTCCCATCACTCACTGTCACCCTGGGACAACGATGCTGCGTCCCCCTGCCCTGCCCTGCCCTGCCCTGCCCTGCCCGAGCTCCTGGGCAAGGACACTGCAGTGCCAGCAAGGCAGGACTCGCTCAGGGCGCCTGGGCTGCTGCTGCTGCTGCTGCTGCTGCTGCTGCTGCTGCTGCTGCTGCTGATCCAGAGGGTTCAGCTGGGTGCTGGAGCTGCCAGAATTCTGAAGAGGAGGCACCGAGCCGTGTCTGAGCCCCTGGGGCTCCTCCTGGGGCCACTCGGAGCTGAATGTGCCCCAAATTACCGAGGACTTGGGAACACGAGGGCCTGGAGCTGCCCTGCAGGGCAGCAGCAGGGAAGGGTCTGTGGGGAGCCTGGGGCTGTTCCTGGCAGAGCAGTGCTTCCCAAAGGAGCAATGCCCATGGGGATGCCGTATTTGGGTGACTTCCAGGAGGTTTTGCCTGCAGGGTGGGATTCTGGCTGAGTGCTGGGGGGCTTGGGCACATTTCTACCCCTTTGCAGGAGGGGAGAACAGCCCATCCATCCATCCATCCANGGTGCTGGCAGAACCCCCTCCTCTGCTGACCCAGCACACCAACACCTCCGGTGCTGCCTGGCGATCCAGCTCTCGCCGCTCCGCCACGGATGGCGTTTAAAACAGCAAAGAAAAGGGGACGTGGAGCAGCCCGTCTGCCCCTGCTCCGAGGGACCCTTAATGAGGTTGGAAGAGCGATTGGCTGACTCGGCGTCTCCAGGATTTTTGTTTTTACAAAATTAGAATTAATTAGAAATGTCTGGCTGGGAACTAGGTCTCATTGCCTGATTCTTTCCTCAGGATTTACAGCAAGAAGTGTCTACATCACGGCAGGGAGGCTGGAGGGGCTGTGGGAAGGGCTGGGAAGGGGAAGGCTGTCCCTGAGGATGTGCTGCTGGCTCTGCAGACCCCTGGGAACTCGCTGGGGTTCTGGCAATGGGAGCTGTTGGAGTGGGATTCAGGAAGTTGTTGCTCCAAGGAAGGATTAGAAAGCGCAAGAGCAGTTTCTGTGTAAGCCTGCACTGATCCCGCCGTGCATCCACCCCCGCTTCCCTGGATCGCCCTCCTGCCGCCCCCGCAGCTCGCCCTGGGGACGTGGAGGAGCACCCGGGGTCAGGCAGGAGCCTCCTCTCAAACCGGGACTTAAGCACTGAAATGTCGAAATTTACCAGAATCGTTTCACAGCAAATTTCACACCTTGGTTTGGTTTGGGTTTGGTTTGTATTTTACTTCTTCTTTTTTATTTAATTTTTTTTTAAAGGAGGACATATTCTACCCTGCCAAAAATGTCACCTGACTTGTGACCAGAGACCAAACCCTTCTGGGCATCTCTCCAAGCATCTCTCCTGAGCCAGCCCTGGGTCCTGTCTCTGCAGCTGCCATGGGGATCTCCCACCCAAGCCCCAGCGATGTTCCTGAGCCCAGTTATCCACATGCTGCCCCTGCCAGACCAGTGGGGACTCTGGGAATGTGCTCATGCAGGACAGCGGGGCCAAGTCCCCTTCCAGGAATGTGGTTTAGTGGTGGGTTTGGCAGTGCCAGGTTCATGGTTGGACTCAATCTCAGAATCCTAAATCATGGAATGGTTTGGGTGGGAAGGACCTTAAACCCCACCCAGTGCCACCCCCACCATGGGCAGGGACACCTCCCACTGTCCCAGGCTGCTCCAAGCCCTGTCCAGCCTGGCCTGGGACACTTCCAGGGATCCAGGGACAGCTGCTCTGGGCCACCTGTTCCACCTTTTCTTACAGGTCTTTTCCAGCCTGAAGGACTCTGTGGCTCCATGGCTGTGATTCCCATCTCCCTGGGGCCCTCTCTGCAGGCACAGCCCAGCCCCAGCCCCAGGGTGCTGCAGAGGACCAGGGCCAGGAGGAGGCTGGGGGAAGGAGGGAGGAACTGCTGCATCCAAGGCCAGAAAACACCCAGGAGTTCCACCCCAAGGGGTTGCAGGTGATCTCCAGACCAGGTCAAGCTGCTGGGCCATGCCAAGGTACGAACTTCCCATCAAATCATGTTCCCCATTTTGCTTTCTCCTTCCTGAGAGCTCTCAGAGACCATTAAGGGAAACAGGAGATGTTTGCAAGGTTAAGAGACTCCATGTCTCAACTCACCAGAAGGTTTGCAGTAATTTACAGCTGCAGGCAGCCAGAGCTCTTCATGGGGGGAAGGGAAATGCAATTTAAGGGAACACAAATAAATAAGAAGCTGCAGCAGCCAACACTCTCTGATTTAATCCCAGCCCACAAGAAAGATTTATTCAGTTATCTGACAGTTTGATCACTCCAGGAATCCCACAGGTCAACCCATATCTACTGTTATTATCTCTGGGCTGTTTCCACCCAGATGCACAGGGAAGATTTGTTAAAGAAATGAACCGAGGAGGGCATTGATGGGAGTGAAATGGATGGGACCCCCAGGGACCCTCATCCTGGAGGCAACTCCAGTGATGCTGCTCCATGGCCTGGGTGGGCTCTGGATGGACAGGACCCACCTGGGCTCCCTCAGAACTGCAGAGCTGGCCATCCCAGTTGGTCATCCCAGAGTCAGGACTCAGAGCTGGCCATCCCAGTTGGTCATCCTGGAGGCTGCTGTGTGTGGAGTCGCTGGGGGAGGAACTGGAGGAACTTTCCATTGGGAAAGCCTTGTGGGACACCAGAGTGCTGGGGCTGGAATTCCGGGGAGCCATGCAGGGTTTGCTGCTCCTGATGCCTCTTGGTTCAAATGCCAGAAAAGGGTGAGTGGGAAGGATTCCTTTAAACCCTGGGGAATAAGATGCAGGCTGGGAGCTCGTGGGGCACCTGCACCGTGATCCCCACTCTGTGGCTTCCCCTTCCACCCTCCCCAAGCCCCCTGTCCCCTCTCTCCCATGTGTCTGGGGGGAGCCACCAAAAACACCCTCTGTGGCACTTCTTTGCCCATTTGGATTATCTTCTGCAAATTAACCCTTTCTCAGCCCTTCCCCACTCCTTCCCTCGCCATGTAATGATTTCCTGCTGCAGAGAGTGCCTTTTGCTGTCGGAGCTGCCTGGGAATGGCACCAGAAAGCCACGGGAAGCTCTCCCACGCAGTCGGGCACGTAGCCACAGAGACATATGCAGAGGGAAGGGCAGCCTGTTCCAACAAACAGCCGGAGAGCAGAGACACAAACACACACAAACAAACAGGCCCAGCCCCCCAGAGCACCTGAAACGTGTCCACATGGGCAGGAGCCTCAGCGGGCCTGGCTGGAGCCACTCGGAGTCACCAAAATGCAGGTGGATGCACAGATTTCCCCTTCCCTGCTCCCACAGCAAGAGAAAATGTGAGGCTGGGGCACAAATACCTTGAATTCCCTGCATTGGCTGCCCTGGAGCCAGACCATTTGGCAAAGGTCCCTCTTGGTTTGAGTTTCCCTGGCTGAAATTAAATATTGCCAAGCTCCAGAAGCTGAGGTTGTTTGCAAACCTGTCCTTGCCCAATTTCATGCCTTTCACAGGCTTTTTCATTTGGAGAAAGGCTGGCTAAAGGCTGCACAAGGGTGGGCAGAAAGCTGCAGGCCCAGGAGAGCGTGTGGGATGGGTAGATGGAAGCCTAATAAGTGGCGTTGCTTTAATTGAGCACAGGAAGGGGTTGGAGATTGCATTTTTCTGTGGGAAAATGTTGTTTTTCTTTTGATCCAGGATTTTTCCAGCATTAACTGAATAACTGCTGATAGCCTGGCTGGGCTCTGCACACCATGCCAGGAGGGGAAGGTGTTGGACTGGGCTCCAGGAGGAGAGATCTTGCCTGGAAAAGCCAGCCAGGGTCTTTTCCCTGGGATGACATCCAGGGGTGGGAGCAGAGGGGGTTTGGGCACTGCCCACCTGGGAGCTGGAGTGTGGGACCCCAAAATGTGAGAGTTCCATGGGGAAAAGAGATGCTGAATGTTCCTGGGAAGGAAGGAAGGAGCAAAGCTCAGAAAAGATCAGGCTGCTGCTTTTAATTTTTTTTTCATTCTGTAATTTTAAACGTTTCCCTCTGAGGAGCTCACAGCGCTCTGTGTTGACATTGGCTCTTCGGGCCAGAGGGAGGTTTGTGTCAGACCACAAAATATTTTTCAATCAAAATAAAAAGCAGCATCAAAAGGGGAATAACCCAACCCTGTGAGTGTTGAAACCTGATGTTTCCGGGGGCTGCTCCCCGGCCTTCCCCCACTCACAAACCCAAATGGGGTTTGCAGAGCTTGGTGTTTCCAGGGGAGCTCTGCGGGCCGGTTTCTGTGCTGCCCCGACCCCAGCCCCGCGCACGGATCCCTCCTGAGCCCGGCTCATCCCGCAGCCCAGGGCAGCGCTGGAGCCGCCGGCCCCGGGGGGAGCTGAGAGCTGAGGAAATTTGGGACAAGGTGAGGGGTGCGGTTGGCAGTTCACGGTTGGACTTGGTGACATTAAAGATCCTTTCCAGCCCAAATCCTTCTGTGCTCGTCCCCGCGGGCTGGCTGTGCCTCAGCTCCTGCCTGCTCTCCGCAGCCCCGCTGCCGTGCCAGGCTCTCTGCAGCTGCTCTGGCTCTGGCTGGGGCTGTGGCAGAGCTCACGGGCCCTGGCCAGGAGCTGGCAGCGGGGCAGGGAGGCCACAGAAGGCCAGGACTGAACCGCGGCTCCTTCTCCTCTCCTTTTATCATCTGCTCATTGCAGGTGACGGAGGCGGCCACGCCAGGGCCTCTGCAGAGCCCCGGCACGGGGTGACGCTGGCAGGGACACCCCAGGGCAGGGAAGGGCTCGGGGGGGTCCCGCCAAAGGCAGGCAGAGCCCGGAGAGGGGGATCTGAGTGCTGTGCTCAGGGCAGCGAGAGGGACACTTTGCTTGGGGCTGAGCTGAGTTTCTCCATCTCATTTCCCCTCCTGATTTTTCCCTCCTCGCCTCTCAGGCTCTCTGTGGGGCACCTCGCTGCCTCTAAACTGCAGCAAAAGGACAGGACTGACTGTCCAAAGTGCTGAGTAAATACTGGCACAGCGTTCCCTTTTCCAGGGCCTGCAGCTGGCTGGGCTCCCCTGTGCCATGGCCCTGCTCGCTGCCCCCAGGCTGGACGTGCTGAAGGATGCAACCCCCTAGCACGAAGTTTGGGGGCCCCAAACCCTGGGCAGGTGTTCCCAGGCCCTCAGGATGAAGGGCAGGTGTCATCTCAGGAGCAAAATCTGTCTGGAGCACAGGGCTTTGGTTTGGCTCCTTCCTCGGGCTGTCCCAGCTCCTGAGGGACAGCTCTGGGCTGTGCCAGCAGCAGGGAAGCAGCCCAGGCACTCACTCAGAGCCAGGACTTGGTGCCCAACACTTAATTAGAGTCCAAGGAATTAACTTCTTCCCAAAACTCGTGTTCAAGGCTTGGGCTGTTCCCATCCAAGAGCACACTGCAGATGCCAAGGACCAGCGTGGCAGGGCTGTGTCTGTGCCCTGCCCGCTCCCTGCCCCGGGCTGTGTGCAGGACCAGCTCACTCCAGCTCGGGATCTGCCCGGCTGCGCTCGGTGCTCCTCTGGCCAGGAAATGTCTCCGGTTCCACTTCCCAACACTGTCCTGTGGCTTTTACAGAGGGGGCCGTGTCTAGAGAATGGCCTGGAAAGTGGAAAATCCAATTGTTCAGGTTTTCTTGACCCTTCCATGGCACTTGTGCCAGCAATGCCCACATCCACATTCCCTGCAGGAACAGGGCTGAGCAGGGCTGGGCAGGGTTGGGGCAGGGTTGGGGCAGGATTGAGCAGGGCTGAGCAGGGTTGGGGCAGGATTGAGCAGGGCTGGGCAGGTTTAAGGCAGGATTGGGCAGGATTGAGCAGGGCTGGGCAGGGTTGAGGCAGGATTGAGCAGGTCTGAGCAGGGCTGAGCAGGGTTGGGGCAGGATTGAGCAGGGCTGGCATCGTAACCGCAGCACAGGGGGGACGACAGAAGGGCTTAATGAGGGTTTGAAAGAAACATCTTGTAAACTTTGGAGCAGAGGAGCTGCAGTTTGATTTGAACATGTTTGCTTGGCAGGGGCTGCCCGGGCCCCTGCTGCTGCTGCTGCTTTTACTGGTGCTAATTAGGCAGATTTCCATCCTGCCAGTCACAGGCAAGCGGCTCCTCTGGCGAGCCCCGGCAGGGCCAGCATCCCCCTGCCAGTGCAGGAGGGGTCACTGTGTCCCCCTGCCAGTCCTGGCTGAGATGGCTCACGGCTTGGGGACAGCTCAGGTGGCAGCTGGGCCTCCTGGCATGGTGACACAGGAACCCTGCTGGGTGCCCACCAGGGCAGAGCACTGAGGATGATGATGGACGATGCTGCCAAACCCCTGGGACCCCTCCCTGGGCAGCCACAGGACCCTGCCCCGCCCAGAGCCCCCAGGTTGGCACAGAGCACCCCGAGGTTTTGACAATGACGTGGTGGCCCAGAGCAGGAGCACTTAAAAACCTTCACAAGCTCGGGACTAATCCCACTCACACTGGGCTCATCCCACAGGCACTTTCCCTTCCATCGCCACCATCTGCTTCTTTTAAAGCTTGATAAATATTTCCTTTCCCCCACTGTCTCTCCCTTTCCCTCCTCCTCCTCTTAGGCAAAAGCCTGCAATAACCCAAACATCTGCAATAACACCTCCTCTCACCCCAAAAGCGCTTTCCATTTTCTGTTCTCCTGGCCCAGCTCCACTGCTTGGGGACAAGTGGGGACAGTGAGGGGAGCGGCGCTGGCCTGCCTGTGCCACATCTGTCCTGAAGCTGTTGTGGCTTTTTTCCAGGCTGCTTTCCTGGTGTCTCCACACCAGCTGTGCACAGGAGAGCCTCACTGGGGCCACCAGGGCAATCCATCTCCTTGTTTTAATGTTTGTGGGGGACAGCTCCCTCTTAATCCATTACAGTGTCATTAAAAGGGAAAATGTTTCTTCTAGGGCCTCACTGGCCTTTCTGAACTACATAAAAATGTAATGAGCAGCTCCCTTGGGGTTTTAACCCCTCCTTGATGCACAGCTCTGTATCCACAGGAAGTGGCAGCAGATCTATAGGGAAGGGCCTGGTTCAGAAATTGGGTAGGAATAGCCCAGATTTGGTGTCTCTGTGGCTGCTGTGGAAGTGCTGCTGCTGTGGTGGAGCAGGTGAGCATCACAAGATGCTTTGGGATCTGCAGGGGAAAATGCTGGTGTTTAAGCCACCGTTCCTCATGTCCAAAGCTTAGAGGAGTGGCCTCCCCAGCTTGGGTTCCACCCTCTCCAAGATGCTCAGCTTCTCCAGGCTCCATCCAGGCTGGAAATAGCCCAGCCCTCCCTGGCAGATGGGATTTGTAGAGGCTCCATCCAAGCAGCCCCTGCAGCTCAGGGGTGCCAGCAACCCCTGCCAGATGGGGCCTCCCAGAGCCCTGTGGACACACGGGGACAGCCTGGGGACACATCTGTTCTGCCCAGCCTGGAATCTGCTCTGCCGTCACTGCCTCCATTTGTCACCGTGGGCACGGCAGGGCCAGCTCGGGGGTTGTTCCCACGGGCACGGCAAAGGCGCCCCAGGAACACGGGCAGCGCGGGTGTCACGCCAGGAAGGCTGTGTTTCCACACTGCCTGATGCTCCTGCGGGCTGGGGGGGCTTTCCTTGTCTCCTGAGACCCCAAACTCTGCAGAACCCCTCTGTGTGGGCAAAGGGGGCACACAGCCACGGGGGCCTGCTGCAGGACAAGGCCTGGTGGTGTGCAAGGGTCCGGCTGAAGCTCCTGCTGTTCACATCTGTACAGGCAGAGCCATCCCCCAGAGAGCCCAAAGGGGCCTGGTGCAGGCTGTGCACCTCTGCTGTGAGTTAAACTGGGATTAGAGAGCTGCAGGTCTGGCTCTCTGGAAGAACTGGGCAAGGTCTGGAGTCCTGGTTTGGCAGCGCCAGCAGCGGGGTCACTGCCAGGCACAGAACCTGCAGCAGGAGCCACGACTTCACAGAATGGTTTAGGCTGGAAAATCCCTCTGAGACCATCGAGTCCAACACGTCCTCAGCACTGCCACACCCACCACTGCCCCTGTCCCCAAGTGCCACATCCACACGGCTTTTAAACCCCTCCCGAGCTCATTAATTCACAAGTTCTTCCCAAGGCAGAACTCCTTTCCGTGCAGACTGTTTTGGCAGCCGTGTCCATCGCAGCTCGGGGGATGGCTCGGGCTGGCCTGGAGGGCAGTGGGACCTGTCCCACCCAGGGACACTCGGGCCGTGGCTCTCCCTCCCCCGGCTCACAGCTCTCTCCGGCGCTGGCAGCTCTTGGAGCTCCACCTATTGTTGCACAGTCGGATGCGGCTGCGAACGGCCTGAAACGCTGAGTGGACATTCATGGAGCTCCTCGCACATGTCACCGGGAACGCGGAGTGAATCCGGAGTTATTTGCCTTTCCCGTAATCCGGGGAAGATGAACGCTGCAGGAGAGTGGCTGCTGGTTTGGGGGGAAAGCCTTTTATCTTCAGGCTGAGCTCTCATTTGTCAGTGGTTTTCCAGCCCCGCAGCTGCTTCGTTCCCCTCCCGGATCCTGTGCCCGCTCAGCTGTCACCGGTCCCGTCCCGTCTCTTTTGGGGACAGTCACGCTGGGAGCTCCTCCCCGGCCTGTCGCTCTCCCCCTGCCCCGCCAGCTCTTCCTCAGCTCCTGCAGAAACATCTCCTAGAGCGGGAAAGACGTCCCAGAGGGGAAAGCCAAAAAGCCTGAGCCTGCCTGGCCTCGAGGGTGAGTTCCTGCGTGGTCTGGGGGAGCCCCGACCCCTGGCACAGCCCTGTGGCCCCATCCCGGAGGGCAGAGCTGCTGCAGGGCAGCTCCTCTGCCTGCCAGCGCTGCAGCATCCCCCGAGCATCTTATTCCCCACTGGGAGCATTTAATTACCTTTAATTACCCCTGACTTGTCTTTAATTGCTCCCCAATAACATGCCCTGATGAGGGAAGGAGGAGCGTGTTCTGCCAGCGCTGCAATACCCCCAGCTTTTCTCCCCTGAGTTCAGTTTTCACACCGAATTGATGGGTTCGTGTCTGTGCTGCCCAGCCCGTGGGCACCGGCAGCATCTCTGCAGGGCAGGCACAGCCTCAGCAGCCTGGGGGCCGATATTCCAGAGACTGGGGAGGAGAGGGAGATGGATTACCCAACATTCTACTCCGTGTCATGGGATCTGTCACTCCTCAGCTCCATCCAGCCCAGACCCCTTCTAGCTCCTTCCCCCCTCTCTGCCGCTCCTGTGGTTTTTCTCTTTTCTCTCCGTACGTTGATATAATGGGGTGAAATTAAACTGCATCAGACTTCAGGTCCCAGGAAGGAAAATAACCCCAAATTATAATGGCAAAATCTGTTAGACCATGGAATAATCTTCTGGAGAAATGGTGGGAGCTTTATCACTTCAGTCATTTCCACCTGGGCTGGACAGAAGCAGTAGGAAAGAAAATACTGAGGAAATATTGAGGATACGAGAGCACCTGGGGATGAGAGGGCTCCTGCACTGGGAGATGTCTGACCTGGAGCTGCTCCCTGCGTACCCTGAGATGTCAGGGCATGTTCAGAGGTGGGAGATCCACTTTTAATGAGGGGCTGCTCTGTAATGAGCAGGTGAGAATTCTCACACCCCTGGTACCACAGTGTTCATAGAACACCCAGCTGCCTGACTCTGCCAGCTCGCCTGTGGGTTACCCTGCTCAGTATCCAGCCTTTATTTTTATGGAAAATCGACAGTTAGGATTTGAAGCCTGATTTTAGCTGCTGACATTTATTGCTGATATAAAATACGGTCCCTCTCTCCTCTCTTTGAGCCGTGCAAACACAGCTTCTGCAGGGCTCCCTTGGGATGGCAGAGGTGGGTTTGGCAGGGCTGCACCCTTGAGTTCTGTAGGGGAGCTCAGAGATGAGTTCCTGCTCCCAGAACCACTTCAGTGCTGGCCACTTCCACCCTGCAGAAATCGCTCCAGGGCTCCTTCCATCCCCCTGTGCTGGCTGCTCCCTCCTGCAAATGCTTTGGGATTATCCATGGTGGGTATGCACAGGCAGGCACAGGCTCCTGCAAACAAACCCTCACAGCCCCTCTGCAGAACCCTTCCCTCGGTTTTGTTGGCTCGAGGCAGGCATAGGATGGATTCAGGACACCTGAGGAATCTCGTGCTTGACCCCACTGGAATTATGATTATACTGGAAAAGGTTGTTTGCTGAGAAGTCTTTCTCAGGAGCTTTGGTGTGATGGCCGAGGGAAGGCAAACACCTCCTTCAACCTCTCCTTTTGATTTTTTGGGGTGATTCTGTACAGGGCAGCCCCATTTCCCCAGATTCACCATGCAGAGGGCGGGACTGGCACTGGCACTGACTCCTCTCTGCTCCTCCCACAGTGGCTGGAAAGGCAATTGCTGCTCTTGAGTGGAGGAAACCAGAGAAAATAATTTGAAATATCCCTGTGCCACAAGTGTTTTATTTTGAGGAGCAGCAATAACCCGGCAGCCCCAAATGAAATATTGAATTTTAAGAGAGATGCAAACACATGCAAATGAAAAATGTCTCTGATCATAAAGAAAGCATTTGCTAAAATTAAACCAGAATGCATTACTGTCCAGGCTGGAGACAGGAATGTCAGCAGAGCTGTGGAGGGGAGGCTGACTCCTTAAGTGACCAGATGCAGCTATTGTTTTCTTTCCATTAATGCCAGTGGTAGTATTAGAGAAAAAAAATACCCAATTGTCTGACAACAGTTTAGAAGGCAATTGAGTGCAGTCCTTGCAGAGTTCTCCCTAACTTCCACCTCCACAGGAATGGAGACTGGAACGCACTCCCATCCACAGGGACAGGGCTGGGCAGAGAGGAATTACTTTTGCTGAGCAGAAATAATGTAGGGAATGCCACAATAATCATTGAAAGGACAAGTGAGATCGGTCTGGCCCTCGCAGCAATCAATAGGGGCCATTATCCAGCTGAACTGGCATTGGACAGGAAAGGCTCAGGGTTGTATTGGATGTGTCTGTGGTTCACTCATCGAGTCCTGCAGAGCTGGGGTGCACTGACATGGGGCACTGCACTGCAGGGAGTCTGTGGCTGTGTTTGGGGAAGCGTTTCCTGGCTGGTCCCGGGGTGGATGGAGGGGCTGGTCCTGGTGAGGAAGGAGCAGCTCAGGGTCGGGGGAAGCAGCAAAGCTCACAGCACCTCCTCGGTCACAGGATGAACAGCTCAGGAAGAGCTTTCCCAGCTTCCCAGGAGCTGGGTTTGGGATAAAGCCCTGGCTGCTGCCTCCCTGAGGCAACTTCCGTCGGTCACCAGGGAGTTAAGGCCCCTGTTTCTCCAAGCAGGAAAGAGCATGGAGGTAAAAAAATCTCTGTGATTTCAGTAGATTCAACCAAAGCGTACTGGGTCTGCTGCTTTTGGATTTATTTATTTATTTATTTTACATTTTTGTAAATGAGCCTTCCAGGGTCCTCGAGTGCTTCCCATGGGGAGTGACAATCAGGATCTGCTGCCTCACTCTCCCCACGCTGCCTCTCCACAGGAGCTCAAGAAATCTTAACATCCCATCAAAAGCTAATTACATTCTGACACAGCAACTGGAGGCCTCGAGAGCTGAGGGGAGAGAGCAGCTGACATAATGGCTTTAAAATTACACGGAGCATGCGGAATATTTGGTGCTGTGAAGTGCCAGTGGTTCAGGGCAGCAGAGGGAGAAAGGAAAAGGGTAATGGGAAGGAGTTACAATGGATTGGTACTGGAAACCCACTCCAGGCCATGGGTTCCAGACCTGATCCTGCACCCTGTTGTTGCTTTCAAACACTGCAGCTCCTCTTTTGAAGGGGAACGGAAGTTTCCAGCCTTTCCCTTCCTGGGTCTCGTTCCCCCATGGGATGGAGGCACCCCCAGAACAAAGGGGTGGGTGTTGTCTCCTTGCCCTTTGGGAACCCCCTGAGGTCCCACTGAACAGAGAGAGCCCCTGTCCTGTCTGCAGCTCCCAGAGAGAGGGGACAGCTGAGGGCAGAGGTGAGAGGAGGAGTCTGGGAGCAGCTGGGCAAAGGATCCAGCCAGGCCTGGTCACTGCAAAGCTGAAAATGGGACAGGGCTGGAAAGGAGCTCCTGGGAAGTGCTCCTGTGTGGTCATCCCTCCATGTGTCCTTCCCATCCCTCCATGTGTCCTTCCCAGGGCACTTGCTGTTGGCTGCTCCTCGGGGCAGGACTGGCTGAGATGAAACGGGAACAGCCTAGAGCTGGAGATGATGGAAAAACCTGGAGAAGAGAAGGATCCAGGGAGACCTTAGAGCCCCTCCCAGCATCTGAAGTGCTCCAAGAGCTGGAGAGGGATTTTGGACAAGGGCCTGGAGGGATAGGACAAGGGGGAATGGGCTGTGGGGCTGTGGGGTGCAGTGTCCCCCACTCTCCTGGAGAAGCTGCTCTTTCCCAAACCCCACTGACCAGCTGCCTCTGTACCAATGTAATTCTTTCTTAAGATTCTTGGCTCTGCTCAGGCGTGGCAGGAGGGCTGTGGCTGACCAGGCAGCAAATTAACTGGAATTTCATTATCCAATAATTTATATGATGCCTATGTATTTTAGTGAGACACTTCCTCTAATAGAAGATGCCCTCTGTCCACTGACTATTTACACTGCTGGGCTCCCAGGGGCCTCACGTGATGCTTCCCTTTTTAGTGACCTTCACAGGAGAGAGAAGAGTGATCTTCGTCTCCCTTTATTTTTATCATGAATTTTGTTCCCTTCTGCTTTGCAGTGATTTATTCCTCTGGATTTAAAGCACTACAAGCTTAAAATTCCCAGTGTATATTGGTGGAAATCAGGATTCACTCCTCAGGTGTGGCCAAAGCTGCTGGGCAGGAAGATGCCAGGGTGGCTCTGTCCCTTGGTGGGGTGGCCCCAGGACTGCAGGACAGAGCATGGCAGCTGTGGGTAAGTGCCAGCACATGGGTGTGAATTCCAGCCAGGAATGTCATCAGCTCCTCGTGGCCTTTGGAGATGCTGTCCCATGTCTCAGGTGTGGTGGCACTGCCCCTTTGCCACCTGTCCCTCGCTCCCTCGTGGAATCAGAGCAGTGCAAGGCACAGCAGGGGCTCACCTGCCCTGTCCTGTGAGGAGGGTGGCACATGGTGGGGTCTGGTGAGGACAGAGGGGTTCTCGAGTGACCTGGATGTTGTCTCCAGGTCTCTGATGCTCGGCTCTTGCTCCCAGCCCCTTTTGCAGTTCTCTGTCCTCCTGTGGGGACAGAGGTGGTGGCAGAGTGGCCTGCTGGCTCCTCAGGATGCTGCAGACTGAGCCTCTTTGAGGATTTTCTTAGCTGAAGAAAACAAAGGATCATTAAATCCCTCTCGGAGCTCCGGTGACGTGGGGAGGTGACATCAATGATGTGACTCACAGAACACCAGCGGAAGAGCAGCACCAGGAGGGCAGGGTGCTGCTTTGTGCTGCTGGGTGGGGACAGGAGGGAGGGGGCACCTGAGGCCTGTGGGGGTGTCTGGGGGTAGGAGCTGTGCCAGGCTGTGCCCCTTCCCCTCAGTGCCCTGCTCCCACCCAAACATCCCGGGAAGAAGCCCTGCTGAGGCTGCAGGAGCTGCTGGGGGACACCTGGCACCTCTCACCCTGGGCCTGGGAGCCCATCTCGACACCATGGTGTTGGCTCTGTGAACACAGCAAGCTTGGGTCCATCTCCAGGTGCCCAAACCTCCCAGATGTGGTGCCACCCCTCCTCCTGAGTGCAGCGGGGACAACACTCTGGCTCTGGGCACTGGCAGTGGCTCCTTCCCATGGGAAATGGCCAGCCCAGGCTGGAGAGAGCTTCTGGCAAGGAAAGTCTGGATTTACAAACCCTCCTGGCACGGATCAGCCCTCAGGCCCTGTGGACAGTGTGATCCAAGCTCCCTGTGCCCCAGTGCTGCCTGACCCACGGCGGGTCGTTCATAGGCCAGAGCTGAACATCCTGGTGGTTTCCCGTCACGCAGGGGCACCACTTTTGCCTGAGCTTGGTTGGGAATTAATCCAAAGCCTCCATGGAGTGACAGGTGGGGACGAGCTGTTCCCCTTCCCATCCTCCCCCAATGGATCTGCAGAGCAGGATGAGTTGAGCATCTCCATTTCCCGGGGCTCGAGGGCTCAGTGAGAGCCTCTCCCGGGAGATAAGGATGCTCCAGAGCACCACGGCATCAGCTGTGCCAGCTGGCGCAGGGCAGTCGTGAGGGCTGGCTGAGAGCAGTCGTGGCTCTCCCTTGCTGCTGAGCCTCCTCTTGTCCCAGAAGGACCCTCCAGCCCCCAGGCGGACCGTGCCCTCGAGGGATGATTCATCCCAGCCCGGCTTCACCACAGGATTCATCTCCCTGCTCCGAGCCCTTGCTTCCTTTTAATTAGAGCTGAGAGGAGCGAGGGTGTTGTGAGGGGAAGAGGAAGAGCGAGGTTTGACTCATGGTCTCTGTCTCAGAGGATGGTGTGGGGGAGTCAGGGCTGGGGAGGATTTTGTCCAGGTCCTGTCTGATCTCCTTTGCTGTTTTAGCCTCTTTGAAGGGCACAATGTCCTCGAGAGCCCCAGTCAAAGGCTGCTGCAGCGATGGGTTGTGTTTCCTGGGCACTGACTGTACCAGCATTGCTGCCCCCCACTCAGGGCAGGGCCCACACTGAGCTCTCTGTCCCCAGCGGTGCCCAGCACCAGTCCCTGCCTGGTGTTTGCTGAGCAAATAAAATGTAAATTCAGCCCACTCCTGCTTTTGCAGCAGTGTGAACTGCAGTGAAGGAGGAAGGGGATTTGGCCTTGGCTCAGCAGTAATTAGGGTCTGTAGCTGTGGGTCTCACAAGCTCGGTGGGTCACTGGCCCTGCTCTCTGCTCTCTCTGCTCCTCTGCAGCACCCATTGCTTTTAATTACCACCAACAAAAGGACAGGGTTCAATCCAGAAACACATCCACCTGCAGTTCCCTTGGGCAGCAGGAGAACCCTCTGATGTCCCTTATGGACACCTGACTGCTCTGGCTCCCAGTCTGGGGCCACACCAATAAATCCTTTCTGTCCCCAGCATTCCCCATGGCCCAGTGGGAGCTGCTGGGTAGAACAGTTTGGGTTGGAAGGGACAAATAAAGGTTAATTAGTCCAACACCCTGCAGTGAGAGGGGTCATCTAGGACCTGATCAGCTCGTTGGTGGTCGATGGTAAAGCCGGGGGACTTGAACGTGAGTTGGGATTTCCCAAGGCACCGGGTCAGGAGGACAATGGGCAGGAAAAGCAGCCTCGAAACAGAAATGAGTCATTCTGGAGCACAGGGCTGCACCTCCTAATGAGAGTTGGATTGAAGCTGGGAACCCCTGGGTGCATCCTGACCTCCACAGAAACTCGGGAGGATCAATTTGTGTGTCGGCTGTGGGACCTGCCCCCGCAGCACCGCAGCTGGAGCAGGCTCAGCATCCCTGTGGAACGGATGAATCCTCAGGGTGTGAGGAGCTCCTGCACGGGAGGGAACGGGTTCCTTATTGCCAGGAATGCTCCTGCAGCTCCTCTGGTTCCTACAGCTTCTACAGCTCTTACAGCTCCTGCAGCTCCTACAGCTCCTGCAGGTCCTGCAGGTCCTGCAGCTCCTGCAGTTCCTGCAGTTCCTGCAGCTCCTATGGCTCCTGCAGCTCCTGCAGCTACTGCAGTTCCTGCAGTTCCTGCAGCTCCTGCGGCTCCTGCAGTTCCTGCAGTTCCTGCAGCTCCTGCGGCTCCTGCGGCTCCTGCAGCTCCTGCGGTTCCTGCAGCTCCTGCAGCTCCTGCAGCACAAGGCGGAGTGAGCAGGAGCGCTGCACCAAAGCAGGGATTTAGAGAGAAAAAGAGATGTTTCCATCTGAGGATTTCANGCTCCTGCGGCTCCTGCAGTTCCTGCAGTTCCTGCAGCTCCTGCGGCTCCTGCGGCTCCTGCAGCTCCTGCGGTTCCTGCAGCTCCTGCAGCTCCTGCAGCACAAGGCGGAGTGAGCAGGAGCGCTGCACCAAAGCAGGGATTTAGAGAGAAAAAGAGATGTTTCCATCTGAGGATTTCAGCTGCACAGGAAGCTTCTTCCTGCTCGCTTGGGCAGTTTTCTGAGGCTCCACGGAAGGAGAGCTGGTCTGCAACTGTGTTCCCTTGGTGGGAGGTCCTCCTTGCTGTGGTGGGAGAAGTTTTAATGAGTGGGTTTTAGCAGCAAGGGAAGATTGTGATTTTTGCAAATTTTTGCAGAAATCAGGTGTATGAAATGTTGTCTCTCATTGGGAAATTATTTTGTCAACTCTGTAAACAGATAGGTCTGAAGTAGTGACAGGAATTCACCCAAATCCAGATGCAGGGGTGTCATGTGGGGAAAGCAGGCGCTAAAGCAGAGAAATGACCAAAGGAGTCGACATCCTCCCCAAGGCAGGACTGGAAACAGGGATATGTTTGTATTTTGGCATTCAAAGGAGAATCAGCTCTCCAGATTTTTAGGGGTTCTGTGGTCTCAACAGCCTGGTCAGCCTGCTCAATGTGGGCTGATTTCCACTAGAAGGTGAAGAGGAGAACTGGAAACAATTCCAAGCAATTCTGTCCCTCCAGCTTACATATTGCAAATTACTGGCAATCAGCACAGGAAAGTTTTGCAGCAGAATTGATAATGTTGTGAGGCTCCAAACTGGAACCCTACCGGTGATTTGGAGAGAGCTGGAAATTGCTTATGATCTCATGGTGTCAGGTGTCTCATTTATAATAAATAAATACAGAAAATGTACCCCAGACAATTGCTGCAGATACCAGGAGTCAGCAGCCAAAGAGCTCCCTCGGAATTTGGTATTTTAGGTCAGCTGGGTTTAACTTATTGGAAACTGCAGGCAGATAAATATCAAGGCCTTTCTGAGTCAGAGCTGTGGTATTCTGTAGACGTTCAGTTGTTCATGTGGGGTTTGGGTCAGTGTGTAAATGAATAAATGAAGTGCAGAACCAAGAAAAAGCCACATACAAAATTTCCCATGAAATTAAAAAGCAAACTTTGGGTTGTTTTCTCTTCACTTCCCATGAATATCAAAGGCAGAGCTGCCCTGGTGGGCCTGGCAGTGGGTTCAGAGAGTTCTTGGGAAGGGCAGGGCTCATTTGGAGCAGATGAAATGGAGAAATCCCACTTTGTCCCTTGGTCCTGCAGGGCTGGAGATGAGATGCAGGGGCCGAAGTGCTGCTGGAGGTGCCAGAGTGACGCCCCAGTGCACCCCAGCAGTTTCAGCCCTCATCATTTGTAAATATAATCTTCACGGTGGAAAACCTGATGTGCAGAGCTCTGCTCATCTAGTGAGAGAGCAAACGGGAGCACCCAGCCTCCTGAGCCCCCTGTGATGGGGATGGCTCAAACCTGGAGCCCACAGCCCGGTGCTGGAAGGCTCAGGGCCTCTGAACCGAGCTCCTGCTGGCTCCAGTTCCACTGACGTCAGCACCACATCCTCAAAGAGAATCTGCTCCCCAGAATTATTCCAAGCAATTGTTTAGTGAATAATTCTGAATAATGAAAATGCAGAGGGGAGGAATGGGGAAGTTGTTTGCTGTCGATTCACAAAAGAGGAGAAATGGAGGAATTTATCATGTCAATGATTTGCCTATGAATTATTCATTCACTTCACACCACAAAATAAAAATCCCTTTCCCCCCAAGCCCCCTCCCACCCAAGCTGAGGCTCGCTGGCTTTGTTCAATGCGTTTTTGTGTGCTGTCGCTGGCCGTGCCCCGCGTGTGGCACACGGCACGTGTGACACGGTCCCGCTGCTGGAGGGGACGTGTCCCCAGAGCAGGGAGGGGAAGCACAGCAGCAGTGCTGAGGCCAGGAATGGAGCCAGAGAAGCTATAAACCAGTGGAGAGGCCATTAACAGCATCTAACCCGATGCTGCTCTCCCAGTAACGGGAGGGGACTGCAGGAGGGACATTGGAGCCACGCGTCCCCGCGCTCCTCCGCCTCCGTTTGGCACCATTTGGGAAACGCTGGCAGAAAAGGGGTGGTGAGGGAGGCAGGGAGGAGAAATCCACCCGTGGATGGCAGGTGAAGGAGGGATGGGAGGGACGGTGCTTGGCTCTGGCTCCGTGGGGTGCGTGTCAAACGGGACCTGGCCCCGAGCCTGCAGACAGGCGAGCTGAACCTGGGCTCTTGGAGAAGAGCTTCAGCCCATTCTGGACCAGCAGGGCTCAGCTGGCCCTTGACCACGTCCATCTGATCCTCCGTGGAGGTGGGCAAGCTGAAGGCCTGGAGCAGCCCAGACTGGGCTGGGGCAGTGAACTGGGAAGAGAACAAATGGTCACGAGGGGCATGAATCCCTTTTTTTACATTACTATTTAAACTTCCATTCATTCAGCTGAAGGTGCTATTTGAGACCCTGTTTAAGTTAACAGTGCAAGAAATGTCCACACAAGAGCTTTCACTAAATTGATTTGAAGCCTCAGGTCGGAAGTGGTGCAATTTAGGGGAGAGGAAAGCGCTTCCTCTCATTTTCATAAAATAATAGTGCTAAAAGGGAGCCAATCTCTTCTCAGTTTGGGAATAGTTGGACAGAGCTGAGCCCCTCTGCTCTGGAGCCCTGCTGGGAGAGCTGGGGGTGCTCAGCTGGAGAGGAGAAGGCTCCAGGGAGAGCTCCGAGCCCCTGGCAGGGCCTGAAGGGGCTCCAGGAGAGCTGCAGAGGGACTGGGGACAAGGGATTCAGGGCCAGCACCCAGGGAATGGCTTCCCAGTGCCAGAGGGCAGGGCTGGCTGGGATTTGGGGAAGGAATTGTTCCCTGGCAGGGTGGGCAGGGGCTGGGATGGAATTGCCAGAGCAGCTGTGGCTGCCCCTGGATCCCTGGCAGTGCCCAAGGCCAGGCTGGCCATTGGGGCTGGGAGCAGCCTGGCACAGGGGGAGCTGCCCCTGGGGTGTCCCTGGGTGGGATTTAAGGTCCCTTCAACCCAAACCATTCCGTGATTCCATGACTTGGGGAGAATATTTGTCATGGATTGGGTCCTGTAGGGGGAGTTGTGTCCTGGTGCTGCACAGGGTTCAGTGGGGAGAGAGGAGGATCAGGGATACGTGTCCGGAGGAAGAGCTGATTTTCCTGGAGTCTCCAGGCTTTCCCACCCTTCTCCACAGCAGCCTGTGCATTCTTTTTATTGGCACCATTAAAGGCAGTTGTCTGTGCAGGGATTGATTTCGGAGGAGCACGGAGTTAATTCATTCCCCAAATGAAAGCCTCTGTGTACATTAAACAGTCTGTGTCTCTCCATGCCTCTGGATAGGTGAGCCCGAGCCTCTCAGCCAATTTCCTCTCACTCTGGAAGCCCTCACCGGGGCCATACCTCTCCTGCATGGAGATTCAAGGATAAAACGACAGATGTCTTTCATTAAACATCTCCGGAACGAGCTGTTCAGCAGGCAATATGTATTCAGCCACTATCAATATTTCATAACGCCGTAATAGATGTTATCATAGATCCTCCATCCAATATTTATTGCTCCATAATCACCGATCCATTGCACCAGGGCTCTCCATCCCCCTCCCTGCTGTCCCCACTCAGACACGCTCCCAGGTACGTGGGGCTGCAGGCAAGTGCAGACCCGGTGCCACAATAAATCTGAAGGAGTTTGAAGTTGTTTGTTACTTCAGGCACTTTCAGGCCCAACAATAATGAAACAAATCTGTTTGCAGAAGGCGTTTTTATGGAAGGGTTTCAAAGTGAGTTGGCTCTGTGTAAATCTCGGGGTTGAAGCCATTAGGAAGTGTTTAAGCTGCAGAGGCAGTGGGGCTGTGTCTGCAAGTCTGGGGGTGTTGGAAAGCTAAAGCCTAAAATTAGCAACGTGGAAAATACAAATCTCTCTGGGACTCTGCTGCTGGGTCAACACGGGAAGGAGAGACCTGAGTGCAGCTGGAGCTGGACCCTCCCCTCCCTGTCCCCAGCAGCATCCAAATGAGTTTCCCCAGCAACTGCTGCTTCCAGGGGAGCTCTGTAGGGGAAGGGTTGGGCCTGAGAGATTTGTGGTTGGGATTCTCAAAGGAGCCTAAAGGATGGAATTTCACAGTCGTGTTGCTCAGGAGTCAGAGCCCTGGGTGTGACAATCCTTTGTGCCCTTCCAGCCCAGCAGTCTCAGGCTCATCAGTCACCTCTGCACTGCTTCTTACTTTGGCCAAACTTCTCAAAAGCATTTGGCTTCATGTCACAGGACAATCCTAATGGATAAAGTGGAGCCTTCCAAAATCAACATGGTGCACATCAAATAAATGGGGTTTGTGACTGGTTTCTAAATGGAGCCTTAAAAGCAGATTCCAGGCAAAGAGTTTTTTTTCTCCTGGAGACCTGAAATGGCTGGTCTTGACCCCATCCCATTTAATGGCCCCAGGAAGGAGCCAGGGAAAAAAAAGAGAAGAAGTTGTTAAATCTTCATTGATAAATGTTAAAGTGACACAAAGACTGGGGAAGAAAAGGGGCCCTTGCAGAGCCCCCGTTAACGGACACCAAGCCTTGGGCCGAGTAGATAAGAGATTTGATAGGCCAAATGTCAGAGAATTCATCTCCCTGAGCTGAGGCCACCCAAAGGTCAGGTACGTGGGGTCCACTGCTGGTCCTGGGACGGGTGGAGGCACTCCCAGAGCAGGAGTTATTCGCTGGACCTTAGATAACCCTGGGATGGGTTTCCTCTGGAAACCGCCTGTTTCTGTTTCTGTCTACTGCCACAGCTTGGATGAGCAGCTCACACAACTCCTACACGGCTCAATCTGGGGAAGGATGCCCTGCTGTGGAGCCAGGAAATGAGGAGAATAATTGCAGGGTCGGGTAACTGATGGCTCAGGAAAGCCCTGGGGACACAGAAGGTCCCTGATGAGCAGCTTGTGATCCCCCAGCCAGGTCTGCACAGGAAGGTTGTGATAACCCCGAGCACGGCACAGCATCCACAGTTCCAAAAGGGTGTGGAGATCTTGGAGGAGATCCAAAGAAGAGCTAGAAAAACACTAATGAATAGGAAATGACACCTTTAGGAGGGAAAATCAAGGAGTGTGATGGTTTAATTTAGCAGAGAGAGGGCAATATCTGGCTGATGGCCCCATTACTCCTGCAGGGAGGAGAAACGGCCCTTTCCCAAATCTTCCCATCCTGGCAGGGGGAAGCTGCGGGAGCATCAGGAGCAGTGCAGGGCTTTGCCAGCACAGCCCACCCCAGGCTGGGAGCAGGGTGCTGTTTGTAACAGCTGAGGTGTTCTTGTCCAGTTGTATTCCTGGATTTCTCATCACTGCATGTTTCTGATGCAATTAACTCAAACCCATCCTTTTGCAGGGTTTATGATGCACCATTCTTTGTTTCTCACAGGGGTTTAAACAGGGTCACGAACTGTGGAAAATGCCTGAGAAACACCTACTTTACAGAAACTTTATCATCTCCTCAGGCCCCTGGGGCCCTGACGGGGAAGCAAACCATAAGGAATGTGCACAGCGGTGTGCAGGGGAGGGCTGAGCCTTTAGGATGTGTGAAAAATATTACCCTAAATGCTCCCAGCAGTCCTCAAATTTGGAGCCTGAGAGAGAGAAGAGCTTTCCTTTCAAAGCGAGGTGTCCATGAAGACACCGGGTGCAGAACGGTTTAGGGGAGCTGTGAGAGGCTTGAAGTGCTGGGGAAGGGGAGCTCTGGGTTGGGGCCTGGGTGGGGCAGAGCCCAGGCAAGGGGGGACTGAGGAACACCTGTGCCTCACTCCATTACAGCCCTTTAAAACAACACCCTGGGGCCAGGCATCACCTCGGTAAACAAATGGGATTTTAGCTTTGATACCCCATAAATCACTGGAGCCATTGGAATGCAGAGTGTAATGAGCTGGTTCACGGGGCAGGCAGGGAACATTTTTATTTGACTCTTTTGGGCCCCCAGGTTTGACTCTGAGTTTCTGTGAAACAGAAAACATTTGCTGATGTAGAGGAGCCTGAATAACCAGGAAAGCTTGGGGGCTGCTGACACCTGAATAAATCCCAATGTCCTGGTATTTGGTTAAACTTGAATCTGAATATTTGTGTATGTTTTTTTACAACAATTACTTGCCTCTGGGAGCAATTTGTGGAGCTGAAACAATCCAGGACTTTTTTTTTTTCCTGACTGGCATTTCCACCCTCCAGGAAGTGCAAAACCTTGGGAGGACTGGATCCTGCAATATTTTTGCCCTTGCAAATAGTTCCCAGTTGCACGGAGCACAAGCTGTGAAAAATGCACAGAGCAAGCCCTGAGTGTGCTCCAGCTCCCAAAATGCCAACCAGGGAGCTGAGACTGGACCCTTCATCCCATGGATAAAACCTCCACAGGGCCCCAGCTGGGACCACGGCGCCTTGAGGTATTTTGGCAGAACCCCCCATTTTCCCCAAACATGGCTGGCTCAAGGGGGAAGCAGCACCTTGGCTCCTCTGAGCTGAATTTCAGATTTCTGAGGAACCTGGCTCCCTGACAACTTGGCTTCGAGTGCTTATTATATGTAACACATAACCCCTTTAATATTACACATGGTGTGTTTAACTGCTTAATTTACTCCGGGAAGGATTGCCAAGTGCAGCTCTTCTGTTGACATATCATTTGCATGATAAACTGGTGTATTTTAAGCCACAAATAGGATGCGTCTGTGAACTATCTGTCTGCACTTTTACAAGCTACAGCACTACAGCAGCTCCTTGAATTGGGGAATGGAGCCCCACACTGTGCCTGGGGAGAGGATGAATGATCCTTTCTTCCAGAAGAGAGCAGAGACTCGTGGCTGGTCTCCATCAGGGAGTCAGTTCAGGTAGGTCTGACTAAATCCTTGGGTAGATGTTTGTTTTGGACAAAAAATGGCTTTTTTTCCCCCCTTCAGAGCAGCTATTCCAGTTTGGGGAAGATTGGAAATGAGGCTTTTCCTCCCTAAACAAGGCTGTTCCCTGCTTTTGCCCAAGCCCCCGAAGTCTCCCTGCAAGGCCTGCAGAGACATGGCACGGGCCCAGCCGGCCTCTCCGGGATCCCACACCATGGGATCAGGAAGGGCTGGATTGGAAGAGACCTCAGAGCTCTCGTCCCACCCCTGCCCTGGCAGGGACAGTTCCCCTGTGCCAGGCTGCTCCCAGCCCCAATGTCCAGGAGCATTGGGCACTGCCAGGGATGCAGGGGCAGCCACAGCTGCTCTGGGCACCCTGTGCCACATTCCCATCTATCCCTCGGCCTTGCCAGACTCTTTCCTGTCTCTCCCTCCACCTGTGGCTCTGTCTGTGCCCTCTCCCACCTCTCAGAGCTGGCAGAGCCCGCGCTGGTGTTTCTCAGCTGCTCCCTCGGTGCCCACGGGGCAGCGTCACCTCCAGCTCTGTGTCACAGCAGCCTGGCACTCACACAGGGCCCCAGCAGGATCCGAGGCCTTCGGACACTCGAGGCCGACATCTCAAAGTCTGGTTTGACATGTTTGCAGCAGGGGAAGCGTTTATTACATTAGACAAGTTGATGCAGCTCCCAGGTTGGGAATTGCACTTATTTGCCATAATAATGGTGTAAAGTCCTCTTCCTTTTATTGTGTTATCTCTCTTTAATCACACCCAGACGCTCCTCAGTCATTTTAATCAAAGGCTCAAGCATCACTTATCTGAAGACTAATGACTCAAGTCCATGGGAGGAGAAACTTTGAAGAGCTTCAGTTGAGCTGGGAGGAGCAAAAAACAGAGGAGACTTTATTTGAAACTTTTTTTCCTTTTTTTTACACATGTGGCTATTTCCCCTAATTTTAGCTGGAGAGTTTTGTGTGTCGGGGAGCACGGCCAAGCCAAGTGTTGCTGCTTTTCCTGAGCATGCAGCACTTAGGAACGTTACTGAGGGAACGGGGCACGCTTTCCCATGAAGGAGGGAAAAGCATGATGCTGTCCTTTGTTCGGCAGTGACACAGACGGTGTGACATTATGGGATGTGTCCCAGGCATTCCATACACCCCGTGTGGACCTGTGTTTGGTGCACCCACCGGCCCAGGACAAGGGGCATTCCTTTCAGAGCCACACCCGAGCCAGGGTTATTTTGCAAAGTGATTTTAATGAGGCTGTGACGGCTCTGGGAGTGCCTGTGCATTTGCGATGGTGTCTGTCCTTATTTCACTGTGGGTTTGCAGATCCCCCCTCTCCTCTTTGCACTCTGTAGTGAGAAACTCTCGATTTACATCTTGGAGCTCCCAGCTTTAGCCTGGGGGTTCCCATCTCCTTTCCAGGACTGTGTGCAGTTTAGGAGGTGATTTAGGGCTGCTGGCAAGTCGGAACCAGTGGAAGCTGTCGGGATGGAGACGGGGCTGCCTGATTTGCTGTCCTGATAAGCCAGAGCCAAGTGCACCCAGCCAGGCCAGATGGCTGCGGCGTTATCTGCCACGGCGGATCTCGGAGCAGATGGATGCCACATAAACATCTCACCACCGTGGTTATTATTGATGCAATCACTATTAATACCATTTATAAGTGTTGCGTGAACCCAAACACAGCGCTGGGATGAGGAACACAAAGCACAGTTAAGGCGATTGCTGGGCTGCTAATTAAGGGTGGCTGTCAGTGGCACTGCCATTACAGCTATGATGCAATGGCAGCACAACTTGGTGTCCAAGGGAAAGGGTTGGGGTGATGAGTCAGAGCCCAGGGAAAGCTGTGGGACTTGGAGAGGATGCCCAGCTTCAGCGAAAATTGTCACAAGAGACTGAAAACCAGGGACATGAATGAACTGTGGGTCTTGGGAGAAGCACTTTGGGCCTGTAGCTGTTTTGGGGCATCTCAGCTCAGTGTCTGACTCAGGCTTTGCAGCTTCCTGGCCTCTGAATTCAAGGTGGCCGGAGCATCTGGGCTGGGGCATTTTGAAGTGTATGATTTGTGCCTTAGTGCCAAAGGAAAAGCTTTAACTGAGGGATCTCAGACCTGCTACTTCCCTGCTCTCTCATTTCCACTCTGCTCCTGACCTGCTGTGCGTCTTCCCAGAAATCTGTGCCTCCATCTGTCTATTTTTACCGCAGGGTTTTTGGGCAGGGACTTGGCTGAGTGTCAGTGCAGCCTGGAGCACAACAGGGGCTGGGGCTGGTTCAGAACCTCTGGATGCTGTGACAGCAACTGGGCAGGAGTGACTGGGGATGCTGGGCAGGAGTGACTGGGGATGCTGGGCAGGAGTGACTGGGGATGGTGGGCAGGAGTGACTGGGGATGCTGGGCAGGAGTCACTGGGG
>VYXG01005868.1:377516-389570 GCA_013397235.1 Lanius ludovicianus
GACTGGGGATGGTGGGCAGGAGTGACTGGGGATGCTGGGCAGGAGTCACTGGGGATGCTGGGCAGGAGTCACTGGGGATGCTGGTTGGAATTCAGGGTGCTCTGGGGGCAGGACTGGTGTGGCCTGAGCTGAGACCCTGACTCGTGTCAGAGCCTGAGCCAGTTCCCAAAGCCCTGTGTTTCCCTTGGGGCTGGAGCAGCATGAGATGATTTGTTTGGGGTTTTCCTCCACAGGGATTATGGAGAGAGCTGGGGGTGTATAAATGTGTTTGACTTTCCTGTGCTGGTGTCCAGGCAAGTGAAGCTCACCCAGAATCTGCCTCGAGAGAAGGGCCCATTTCCCCTTCAGCTGTAAAAGGAATACAATCAGTTCGGAAGCCCCTGAACATTCCCAAGATTCAGTTCCTTTCCCTGGAAGATTATGCAGCCCTGGGAAAGGTGGAGGAGCCAGCATTCCTGGGGTATTCAGAGGCTGCCTGAACAGGGTCCTGGGATAACAGTGAAGTCTTCTGAGGAGGACTAGAGACCTCCACAGGTCCTTTAACCCCAAATTATCTGACATTTGTAAAAACCCAGTTTTGTATGTACCTGAATCTTAAAGCATTTATATACCTAAAAAAAAAAATCAGGCCTAGATCTTTCTGCTCCAAAAAATCCTCTTTGAAAAACCTGGGCTGAGCTAGGAATGGCTTTGGAAAATATTTCCCATCTGTCTCTGTCGAACACAATGAGGGAGTCAACGGCTCCTGCCTGATACAACAACATGGAAAGATTCATGGTATGTGTTTTACCCCCCAAAGAATTCCTTGGCTTCCCAGTGCTTTGTTAATGTGCATTGATTATGTTTACTGCGTCGTTAGAAAGTCATTTAGGGATTTATTGGGCTGGCTTTAAATACTGAAAGTGAGTCATTGCCCTGACCCACTTGTGCCTCAGCCTAAAGCCGACTAAAGGAGGGCGAGACTTTGCCCCAGCAGTGAAAACCCTCCCAGGAAACTCGATTTTGAGGAGGACAAATGAAAAAGGGCTTGTGAAGGCACATCACTGCAAGCCTGAGAGTGCAGGAATGGCTTAAATCCCTCTGCCATCCCCCTCAATCAGAGATAATAACAGGATAGCAACAGGAATTCCGACTGGATGGTGCTGAGAGCTGGAGAACAAATCCAGCCATGCAGGCAAAGCCTGGCTCTTCCCGCCAGCATGGGAGTGAGGGATTTCTCACTGAGGGATTTCATTGGAGATCAATGGATTTGGCTTTCTGCCTCCCATCATAAATTTGGATGTCTCTCCTCAGATCCAGACGATTATGGGTGAGACATGTTGGCAGCTTCCCTTCAAACAGAAGGGCGAAGATGGAGTTTTTCTTAGAATTTAGGATTTGGCTCAGTTGGAATCACGGGATGGGCCGTTAGCCAAAGGAAATGTGAACCCTTTCTGGGAGGACCATTCATACTTTAGTGGGGTTTTTGTTAATTGTGTTGCTTCCAGGCTGTGCTGGAGGGTTCTGCCTGATAATAGGAACAATAATGATGGGAAGACCCTGAGATATCCTGGCCACTTTGGTTCCTCCCAGCTCAGAGTCCAGGCTGGGAAGTTTGGCTGCTGCTCCGACAGCTCCTCGTGGTTCAGGGATGAGCTCTGTGGTTGTGCTCCAAGCACCAGCCAACCTTAACATTTCCATTTGCTTTTACATTCAGAATTGCTGCTTTTGGAGCATGTGGAGTCCCCATTTTTTACTGGTGGACCTCTCCACCAAGATGTGGCACGAAATCCTGCAAACCTGGGCAGGCTGAGCTGAGCTTGGCGAGTCCAGCACTGTCAGGGATCTCTTGGATGGCTCCTCACCCTGAGCCAGCTCTGCTTTGGGGGCAGCTCTGCTATGTTCAGGCCAGCTGAGGGTCTGCTCTGAATTACAGCACTTGGCTGCAGCCCCTGTATCCACCAGGAGCCTGGAAGTGCTTCTGCTCCTCCATCCTGGCACATTTCTGCCAGGAGAAGGCATGGCCACAAAGGACTCAACAAAGTCCTGCAGCCCCATTGCTCCGGGCTGCAGGGACTGCCCTCAGTGCCTCACCCCACAGAGAGCTAGGCTGCCTCTGGGAACGTGGTGAGCCAAAGCAGACTCGCAGGGAAGGCCCAAGGCAAGTCTAACTGGGCTTTTCCAATGAAAAACAGAAAAAAAAAATGAAGCAGAAAAACTAAAAATTAATCTAAACTTCAGTAAGGAGTTTAAATACACCAAGCCAGCAGTGTGAGAGGAAGCCCTGAACTTCCAGAGCTCTGGACCCCAAGATTTTTCCAGGTAAGTCTCCTTGCTCTACTGGGTTTCTGTAAAACTGGAGATTTCTGCAAAATCTCTCCCCCTGCATGTGTTTGAAGTGAACATTTTCTTTGGGGACGTAAGAACGAAATACTTCCCTCCAGGCTGATGTTAAACTGTTTTGTCTGAGTTGCTGCAAGTAGAGCTTTTGGGGTAAAAATTGTCACCTGAAATGTTTCTGACAGAAAAATCAGAATAGATTTAGTCAAAGTATTTTGCAAATCTGCTTTGAATTGTGACAATGAACAAAGGAACCTCTGCACAACACCTGGCGTTCTGCCTTTCACCAGCCCTAAATTGAAATGAGCCTTAATTCAAAGCACTTCTTTTTTTAGACACTTAATTCCTTTTCACTCAAAACACACTTATATTGAAGGAAAGGAATATTTTCAGCCTAAAGAATAGATTTTATTCTTATCAAAATGCTTTTTTCCTGATTATTTGTATTTTCTGCAGCCAAATGGGAACTCAGGTGCTTGTGTGCCGCAAGGGAGATGCTCAGGACCACGATGTCCTCAGGGAAGGTTGGCTCATTTTTCCTCTGTGGCTTCTGGGGTTCCACCCCACCCTTGGTGTCCATCCCCCAGCTCCCCCAGCCATGTGGGCAGAGGTGGGTTGATGCTTGCTGTGCCAAAATGAGTTGTTTTGACACATCCAAATGGAAATTGCACGGGATTCTGGTTCTCCCGTTATTTTTTCCTTACGTGTTTTGAATTTTTCATCCTCATTTGGGACGAGCAAATGTCAAAACAGCAGTTTGGGATTTTTATCTGCTCCTGTGTCTCTCCGAGCCGCTCCAAGGATGCTCTGATTTGCTCCTTGTTTCACCCACGCTGGCAGATCAGGAGCTCTGTGCTCTGTTCCGAGGCAGTGACGGCATCGCGGCTCCCGGGAGGGCTTTTCCACACCAGCCTGGAAATCACCTGCTCTTCCCTTGTTTATGGAAGGCAGATGCTCTGCAAGCTTCTCCCAGCCCAGGGCTGGCAGCTCAGCCTGCCTGGGCTGCCCCAGCAGCACCTGCTGCAGCCTCAGCTGGAAATGGGGGAAAGCAGCGCCCCAACACACCCCAGTGCAAGGCCAGAGGGGCACTGGGATGGGACACTGGACGGGTCTTCCTCATGTGCTGTGAACTGGTCTGTCCGTGGGGCAGGGTGGGGACAAAAACAGGCTGAGAAAGTGGGGCTGTTCAGCCCAGAGAGAATGGTGTGTGGAGACCCCAGATCCCCCTCCAGGATCTGAAGGGGCTTCAAGGAAGCTGGAGAAGGACTGTTCCTGGGGAGCTGGAGTGACAGGACAGGGGGGAACGGGGTCAGACTGACAGCAGGAAAGTTTAGGTGAGAAATTCCTCCCTGTGAGGGTGGGCAGGCCCTGGCACAGGCCTGTGGCTGCCCCTGGATCCCTGGAGGTGTCCCAGGCCAGGCTGGACATTGGGGCTTGGAGCAGCCTGGGACAGTGGGAGGTGTCCCTGCCCATGGCTGGGGTGGCACTGGATGGGATTTAAGGTCCCTTCCATCCCAAACCACTCCAGGATTCTGTGATTCTGTGAAAGCACCCAGCTCCCTGCCCAGGGCAGCCAACCCATTTCTTCCAAAAAACTTCCTACACGGTTACCTCTGCCCCCAGTTAAGCACAGAGGCTTGGAAAGGCCACACCATGGCATCAGATTCCCCAAACCCACTTCTGTTCCAGCTGGGAGCAGGGAGCTGCAGGCAGGGAGCTGCCTGACCTGGATTTCCACCCTCCCTTGACTGGGGTGTCTTGCTCTGCTGATGCCTAATTACATCCAGGGCAGCGCTGCTGGCAGAGCCCGGCTCCAGCCTCAGCTCCTCAACGAAGCCGTGTCGTGGGGAGGGGGAGAGCGGCACCATTAACGCTCTCTGGGAGGAGACGAGTCCGAGGGGCTGCCTGCAACACTGGTTTGTCAAGCTGCATTTCCCCCTCCTCTTTTTAAAGTTACTAAATATTTTATGAACAACCGTAGGGCGAAACATTCGCTTCCCTCTCCGCACCAGCCCTCGGTAACTCACCTGCCGCTTTTACTGCGCATTAAATTCTTTATGGCAGTAATTGTGAAACCTCCAGAGGTGCTACCAGGGCAGTGTTTGCCCGTGTCCCCTCCTCGTGGTGACAGCCAGCACTGGGACGGGCAGCTCAGAGTTGGGCCTCTCCCGTTGTGTTGCAGGTGGCAATGATGGGTTCAGTGCAGATGCAGCCAAATCCCTGCTCTGGGGCAGCGGCTGGGCTGGATCCTGCCCTGCCTGCAGGGAGGCAGCGAGAGGCAAGGAAGGACGTGGTGGCAGCTGGGTGTGAGCTCTGCATGCTCGGGAAGGGTTTCCTTCGGAGGGGCAGCATTGTGGGAGTGATGGATGTGCACAGCGATGAGCCCTGACACATCTGCGGCTGCCAGCGCCCGGGGAGAGCTGTGCTGGGGTACCCGGGGTGCCTCTGCCTCCTCCTAAACGAGCCCACAACTGGCAGTGATGTAGTAGGGAGGGAGGTAGGGATTTCTGGCAGTGCCCCCCATGTCTGTGGGGTAATTTTGGCACTCCACAGGGAGCCCTGGGTTCCCTGCTTCATCTTTGCAGTGTTTATAATCCACTGTGCTCTGCTCTGAGACTCCAGGTGAGGGAACAGGGTTGCGATGGAGAAATGGACTGGGACAAATGCAAATGCCAACATCTGCCTTTAATTCTGGATGATAACTTGTTTGGTTGTTCACGTCTCTCTGATTTCCCTTTCCAGCTTCAGGGACACGCGGCAGGCGGGAGCAGCCAGGGGAAGAGGGGCTCCGAGGGAGTGCTGAGAGCACACAGCAGAGTGCAGAATAGTTTTAAAAATAAATAAACAGAAGTGTTCACACTGGAAATGTCATCCTGGGAGCTGCTGCCTTTCTGTCCAGCACTGAGAGTGACGTGGGCCAAACCCCAGACTCTGCTGCTTCCACAGAGACCCTGCTGGGAACAGGGGAGTCCCAAAAGGACCTGAGCCTGCAGGGAAGGGTCCCAGGCCCCAGCTTAGGGCCTTCTTTTGGGGGCTGTACCCCGAGTTTGGCAGTGGAATTTGGTGTTGGAGGGTGTGAGAGCAGAGCTGGGAAAGCCAATTTGCTGAGAGGGACCCCGGCTGCTTCTTGTATCTGGCAAAACCTCCCACAGCACCTCAGGGGAGACACAAGCTTGAAATCTTAATTAAAAAGCAGAAAGCAGGGTTTCATGCTAGGCTGATATTGTGACTCTCTTCCCTTTATGGACAATTCTTATGCAAGCTCCTACTGTGTCTGTGGAATTGCTAATTTAGAGGAAGTTACAGATTTGTGCAGTGCAGGGCCTGTGTCAGCAGTGTTTAACATCAGGAGATCGAGGTGTGCGCTGATCCTTTTCGTTGTGAGGAACTTTCTTTTTATTTCTTGCAATCTTTCCTTTCTTGTCATGCACTCCAGAGCACACCAGAAGGAACATTGCCACCACCTGGGGTGCAGAGAGAGCACCAGTAAACCTAAAAAATCTAAAACTCTGTTCATGGCCAAACAGTGACAAGGTCTGGATCAGCAGGAGATTCCACCTGTGGGCTGGAAATTTTCAGGGGGAACAGCACAGTGCTCCTGGATGAGCATCTCTGGCCAAGAAGGCTGAAAACAGGATCTGAGAGACCTGTGGTTTGTGTTTTACTTGATTCAGGCCTGATGGAAATTTTGGAAAGCCAGGCTGACATTGTCTCATCAGAGCCAGTCCACAACCAGCCAGGTGGGACAGAGCTGTCCCTCCTCCAGCTGAAAATGAACCAAGGACATCGGCCTCTGGAGAGGGTTGGCTTTCTGTTTGTGCCTGATTGGGGAAGCACAAGCTCCTCTCTTGAGGCACAACTTTGAAAAATGTAATTTAATTCCTTTTGCTTATCCATCTTTTTAAGAAAATGATATCTTCTGTCCCATTAGATCAGGAACCTGACAGTGATGGGAAAACTTATGAGGTCTAAAAGTACAAACCTTTGGGATGGTCTTAATAGGAGCACCTTTACTAAGAACTGGGGAGATTTTAGGGACAGTCTGTGCCTCATGGAGATAGGTGACTCCAGGGACATCCATTTTGGGTCCCTTGGGCACCTGGGCCCTGCCCCACACCAGATTTTGGCCAGGCATGACACGCACTTCCTGGCAGAGATTTAAGAAGATTTGAGTTCAGCTTGGTGCCAGCAACAGATGAAATCCAGGATAACTTTATCTCTGCCCTCATGGAGGAAGGATGCTCAGACAGTGCCTGATCCAACTGTGAAACTCAGGGCAGGGCCAGGGGAGGCCAAAGAGAGATGGGATTGGAAAGGCATTAGAGAAGCGTGGCCAGAAAAGGGCCATCAGGGGCTTTTAAATGCAGGTTACTCACAGCTGCATCTGGCTCGGACAGCCCGGAGCTGCAGATGGCCAGAGCTGGGAATGGTTTATGGCCTGTCCTGTCTCTGTGCCAGCCCTCCAGGAGATTGGCCTCGATGGACTTTTGATCTGATCCAGGAAACACTTCTTATGCCCTTATCACAAATGGCCTCTGAGAAATGGGAAAAGATTGATCAAAATGGGAGCTGGGAGGAAATTCACATTGGATCTGACTTTGTCGCTCGTTCCCTGCAGGAAGGCAAGGTTTGGACACAATTTGGGTCTTTCCCCGTGTCCCAGAGGGGTTCAAACTCCATCCCTGTGGCCCAGCTGAGATGTGACCCAGCCCAGGAGTCTGCAGATGCTGCAGATCAGGGCATGGAAAAGAAACCTCCTCCCTCCAGCTCGTGGGGCAGTGCTGGGGGGGCTTCTCAGGGAGCTGCTGCTCGCAGGGCTCCAGGAGGGCTGCAGCATCTCCAGGCTGCCCAGAGAGCAGGAGGACAGGCGTGGGCTGGGGCTGGGCCCGGCACAGCTGCTCCCAGGCAGGGCAGGCCAGCCGGGAGCTGCTGATGGATGAGTCCATCATCTCACTGAAGCGAGGTCTGCGGCTGCCTTAGGGCACGGCTGTAAATGAGCCCCTAATGGATCCTGCTCCTAAAACTTCCCTGTAATACAGAAATAGCTGTGTCCCCAGACGTGGGAAGGGGGAGCAGAGATGGATGCACAGAGGGAAGGGATGCTGGAGCCCTGCAGTGGTTCAGAGGGTAAGAAAACCCCTCCCGAAGCAGCCAGGGCGATGCTGAGCTTGGTGAAACGCTGGGAAATGGGAGACGTGGCCACCCCTCCCTCAGTCCCAAACTCCGCCTTGCTGCCATGGCTGCTGCTGTGATAAACACCCCTGAGGGGTGTCAGTGCCTCCCACATCTCACCCCAAAGGAACACCGCACTCAGGATCAGCAGTGCCCCTGCCACCGTCCCCTCCTTCCCACATCCCCGCACCTCAGGACCCCAGTTTGGCTCAGATATGGGATGGGAACAGGCGGTGGCCTTGGCACGTCAGGACCAGGTCCTTTTCCAGCCGGGACTGCGCCCTCCCGGTGCTCCCTCCCGCACATCCACCTCCGCATCCCTCCCTGCTCCCAGCAGAGGCAGACGCGGCCCTGCTGCTGCCCTGGCTCAGCACGGGAGGACTGGAGCTGCTGAACAGCTCTGCACCACTCCCGTGTCTGCAAACAAACAAACAAAGACATGGCATCTGCTCTGTGGTCTCTTCAGCGCCTCAAAGATGTCCTTGCTTCTGGAGCTCTGGAATGGACAGAGCTGATCCTGACCATGCCAAGGGCCCAGGTTTGGAGACACCTGCACCAGACTCGGAGGAGGCTGCAGGAGCAGATGCGAGATGCTGGGAGGCACCTGGGGTAGTGGAAGGTGCACTTGGATGGTCTTTAAAGGTTTCTTCCAACTCAAATCATTCTTTCATTATGTGATTCCCCCTTATCGCAGTAATGCTGTGGGAAAAAACCCAACTCTGTTCAAGTCAAGCAGAAGAGAAATCCTGGGGCTGATTGCAAACCTGGTCTGGGCAAGAGGAGGGGACCCTGCGATGCAGCAGCCCTGGAGCTGCTTCCCAGACCTGCTCTCCTTTCTGCAGCTGAAATTCGTCTCTCAAATGTCAACCCCTGCAGGTGCAGCAGCTGCCCCTTGGCTGCTCTGCTGGGCCAGGCTCAGCCCTGGCACTCACCCTGGCCACACCACCCTCCCTCGAGCCAAACCCGGAGTTCAATGGGGAAAGAACTCCTCTGCCTCTCCCTGCAGATCACAGGGATGATCTTGGGTCTTGTACAGAGGCTGGCAGACGTTACCTTGCAAGGAATCTTTTTAATCTGCCAGATGATTCCCTTCCCCGTCCCCTCCATCATTTTTAGGGCCCCGCTGCGTGCGCAGGGCCCGGTGCGGCCCGGCGGGAGGTGCAGAACCCAACCCGCGCTCCCCAGCGAGCGCCTGATTCATCACCGCTAATTCCGTTTGCCATTCGCCGTAATAACAACAATCAAAATGAATTAATTCGGTATTAGTGGAGAAGGAACATTGGAAGTGCATGGGAATGGTGCTGCAATCAAATCAGATCTGTGTCAATTCAAAGGAAAATCTCTTTATCTCCTTAACAGCTTTTTTACCTGCCTGGGACTGCAGTTTATTCTCAGGGACAGGCTCTCGTATTAATATAACTTACAGTTGTTCTAAAATGTTTTCTACCTTTCACAGCTTGTTCTAAATATTTTAGCAAATATAAAGTGGGCTTCTTCCTTTAATCCTCCCTTGAGATGAGGCAGGGGATGATAAAAACCCTGGTTTTCCCCACAGCAAATGTACCCTTTTATAGCTTATTGGGAATCAGGCAAAATGGATCAATTAGGTGATCGTGCGGAGCAGCTTCTTGTTTATGGGGTGATAACTCCCGGCAGAGAGGAACAAACCCTGCCGGTGGATGGCCACGGTGTTTATTTAGAAGCTGTATTTGTACAAGGCTAATAGGAAACACCATCAGTTTATTATTTACACTGCATAAAGGTTAGGCTAACAAAGGACTTACTGAAAATGGCACCCAGGTGCCAGATTTAGGGTCTTGTCCAAAACTGGTCCTCCCACTCGAGGCTTTCCCAGCTGCACAGTGACCTGTGGAGGTTCTCCCGGGCTGGGGGGAGGAGGAAAAGTGTACAGGATGCAGGGACTGTCACCTTCCCTGAGATGGGATGTGGACCCTGAGCCATGATGGGGGACAGGGATGAGGATGCTGCATCTGTCCTGGGCACTGCCTTGGGTCCCTTCAGGCTCTGGTGGCTTTTCCCTGATGCTCCAGGGTGTTTGTGACCAAGCCAGCTGCTGGCACTGCCAGTCCCTCTCCGTTTGGGGGTCCTGTCTCAGGAGGACGCTGTCCTGGTGACACCAAGCACCCAGCAGAGCTTCCCCATCACTCAGAGGTGTGAAGTGTTCCCTGAGTGAAATGCTTCACTTCCACCCTGGTGCTTTGCAGGGAGGAGGCATCGGGTGGGAAGAAGGGCTCTGACTACATGGAGATCTTAGGGAATGCAGCACCCCAAAGGACAGCTGAGCCAGAGCCCCTCTCTGGGGTGACAAACCCCCTCTGTGGCCGGTGACAAACCCACCTGCGCTCCTGGCTTGCCCCCACACTGCACAGGAGCCCCTCTAGAGGTTGGCATCAGGTCCCCATGAACTGGTCTGCAGCATCTCCCCTTTTCCCGAGGCTCCCCAGCCCCAGACAGTGACACAGCCGCTGGAATTTGTCCTGTCCAGCCCCGAGCCATTCCCTGCTCTCGTCTCTATTTTCTCCCCGTCATCCGGAGTCGCACATCACGGGTGAAATATGAAAGAAACAAATTAGAATTACCTCGCTGGTGTGACAGCGAGGAGAGCTGCGAGCGGGGGAAGCTGAATGGAATGATAAATCCCATCGCTTAAACCGTGTAATGAATTTTCCTGGAGATTTGTCTCAGACTAAAGAGAGGGAGAGGAGGGGAAAAGTATGAAATTCTCCTCGGATTTGGCAGAAGGGTTGCAGGCAGCTCTGACTGAAAAGTGTAAATCTGAAGAGTCCGTGCCTGCAGCGCATCCAAATAAGTTCCCCTTCCTTAATAGTGCTGGGTGCAATTTGCAGTGAAATGTCAAATCTTCTTTGCCTCCACTGGCATTCGGTCTAATAACATTATTTTGTCCGAGGAGCCTGGAGAACTAATGTGTTTCAGGAGTAATTCTGCAGCTAAATATAGGAAAGAGGATTTTTTGCATTACAAGAAAATATTTTTGTGCTATGAGAGACTTTTGTGGGGGTTGGAGCATCCTTTGCCACTGATTTGTTGGGTGACCTTGGATAAATCACTGTCCTCTCTGTGCTTGTCTCTCCTTCCCTCTCTGAACTTCCCATGGATTTAGGTTTCAAGGTCTTTGGGGCAGGGACCAGTTTTTGTTGCATATTTAGGATTTCTGGAAGAGTCCTCAGGAGTGAGATGCAGGTGTGAGCACAGCTCCAGCCAGGGAAGGGCTGATACCACATCACAGAGCTTTTCCTTGGAGGCTGTGCAGGAAAACAGGCAAGAAACATGAAAAAGTCGGAGTTTTCCTCAAAAGCAGAGCTCAGGAACCCATGGAAGATGCCTGAAGCAACCTCCTTCCCAGTGAGCCCCACAGAAACGCAGATTTCGGGAATGGAAATCCCAGATGTTGGTGTTGTTTCTCTAAAATGCACATCCCAAGGCAGGAGTGGATGTGTCTGGCTGGAGATGTTCTGATGGCAGCCAGGACACCCCAGTGCATTTCCACCAGGGCCGTTCCTGCAGCAGGAGGCTGTGAAATCAAACGAGACCTCACCAGCCCTGGGGGGCTCCTAGCAGGATGAAGATCTCAGTTCACAACATCCAAACTCAATAAAAGCAGGGGCTCTGTGACATCCAGGCTGTTCCATCTCTGCCAGCAGCTCCCACCCTCCTTTCCTCACCAGAATATTGAATTCTATTTTTTTTTTAAATCCTTCTTTTTTCAAGAGAGGCCCAAAGGAAAAATCCTTCAAGTTGTCTCAGGTGGGAACAGAGCACAGAAAACATGAACAAGCTACAAGTACGTGCCAGGAGAAATCCACAGAAAGTGATATTCCCTGAGGTAAAAGGTGAGCATTCTCTGTGCTCAGACTGGGCTGCTTCACCTCCCTGCTGTTTTCACTCAGAACAGGGTCCTGGCCGTACCCTGCCTGGGGCTGTGCGGAGACGCAGATGATTTGAAAGGAATTCAGAGGATTCTCTGCAAAAAGCACATTTTAATATTTCAAAACCCCAGATGATTCATACAAATGAGCCCCTTGGGTGACTGGTGCAGCATCACCTGGCCTGGTGCCACCAAAGAAAGGAAAGATTTTCGTGCAATTTCTGATTGCAGCAACCCCTCCTGCTGTCTCTGCACCAGGGACCTCCTCTCTGATTCTCAGCCTGGGCCAGGGGAGGCTCAGGTTGGACATCAGCAGGAATCTCCCCATGGAAAGGGTGGTCAGGCATCAGAAGGGGCTGCCCAGGGAGGTTTGGATGTCCAAGGAAAGACTGGAGGTGGCACTCAGTGCTCTGGGAGCAGTCACAGGTTGTCTTGGAGGGATTTTCCAACCTCAGTAATTTTGAGATTCTGTGATTCCATCTCCCAGCAGGCACCATCTCCCTCTCTGTCCCTGCTCCCAGCCAACACACCAAGCCCATCCATCCATCTATCCATCCATCCATCCATCCATCCATCCATCCATCCATCCATCCCCATCCATCCTCCATCCATCCATCCATCCATCCATCCCCATCCATCCATCCATCCATCCATCC
>VYXG01005868.1:390157-549166 GCA_013397235.1 Lanius ludovicianus
CCTCATCCATCCCCCATCCATCCATCCATCCCTCCATCCCTCCCTCCATCCATCCATCCATCCCCCATCCATCCATCCATCCATCCATCCATCCATCCATCCATCCCCCATCCATCCCCCATCCATCCACCCACCCACCACCCCCAGACACTTATGGATCTGCTGCAGAGGGACACTGGTCACACTGATTTGGCTCCAAGGCCCCGGCCAAGCCCCTTTGGGTTCCAGGGAGCATTAATGGGATCAGCAGCCCTGGCAGCCCTGGCACCAGGCACTGCCAGCTGGGAAATGAACCTTGGCACTCGCAGCAAGCAGGAGCTAATGAAGGAGGTAATGAACAGTAACAGGAGTTTCAAGCAATCCATTTTTCCCCCTCACTCCCCTTCCCACCATCTCTTTTTCCTTCACCCCTTTCCGTCAAGGGCAAAGATGAAGCAGTGTGCCCATTCCCTGGGAGCCTGGGCAGTGCCCCAGCACCCTCTGGGGGCAGGACCTTCCTCTGATACCCAACCCTCCCCTGGCCTGGCTCCAGCCGTTCCTTCAGGCCCTTTAAGCTGGAAGCTGACCTTGGGTCTATCTGGGGAATGTTCCAGAACCTTCTCACAGATGTCACCCCTGGAGCACCCCCCACCCAAACCCTGCCACCCCTCCAGTGCAGCTCCCGACCACCTTTGTATGATCCTGAGCAGAGCTGGGCTTCCCATGTCCTTCTGGAAAATGGGATCCACTGGTTTCACTTGGATTGAGCCACGAAACACGAGGGGGATTTGTTTGGCTGCAGCAGGAATTTGCTCTCCCAGGAAGGAAGAGATGCCGTGTGGCACGAAGGATTGCAGTGCAAATTGCACTTTCCTTTATTTGGGCTTCAGATTATGGAACTAAAATTAAATTTAAACTCTTTGTAGAAAGGTAATTTTTCCTAATCACTCACACTGCTGCACAGATCTCTACAACTTGATTTAATCTAATTAGATTAATTGGATGGAGAATAATTTCTTTCTCCAAGAAGATCGACTTCAAACCGCAAGCAATTCTATAGACTCTGTGTGGGGGGGAAAAACCCACAACAAAATAACCCCAGCCCTCATTCAGAGCTGTAAAACCACAGCTCAGAATGCCCAGTAATTAAATTGTTAAAGAATTTATGAGGATATCTGGATGAGCCCGGGTGTTGTTTTTCATTCCTTTCCCCTCTTTCATAATTTTCCCTTGCGCTCTCCCTCTTTTTCTCTGGGCCATAAAATGAGATGTGGAATTCTAATTCCTTCATTGATTTCTGAGATAAAAATTTAAGAAACTCGAGTAACAAAAGGTTGTGCTCCCACGTTCTGCATGTGAAATGGATTGCCTTTGTTACAGGGGCAGCAAATATTGAACTGGGTAATGCTGCGAGGTCTTTGGCCTGAATACTAATGGTCATTATTTACCAGAAATGAACACGAGCCAGGGAGGTTCAGCACCTCCTGATTGGCTTTGGCATCCCAACAAAGGCATGGAGAGAGGGACAGGGGACATGAAAAGTGGATGCAGAACTCAATTCCTGTGCCTGGCCCAGCTTTATGAGCTGAGCTGCCCATGAATTAATGCCCAGCAGTTTTTGCTGGAAGCCCTGGTCACAGCGCACGTGGCTCTTCAAGCAGGCTGGGTGTGCTCAGGGGATGCTGCATTCCCCATGTCCTCCCTGGATCCTTTCCTTTGCCCTCTCCTTGGGCAGCGCTGCCCTTTGCTGGGCACAGGTTCGAGCTGAGCTGGGAGAATTCAGAGCTGTAAATCCCCCCTGGCCCCGGGGTCACTGAGCAGGTCCCGCGTTCCGCGTGGGTGGAAGGTGCTGAGCTGGGCAACCCACGGGGACAACGGGGATGTGGCAGCTGCAAACTCAGCCCTGAAGCTCTTGCTGGAGCTCTCAGCGCCAGGATGAGGCGTCAGGGCCCGTTAACTTCTGGGAAGGACACGGAGGTGCCTCGATTGCTCTCCGTTGTCTCTTAAAAGCCCAGTGCTGATTAGAGCAGACAGGAAACTTTGCCACTTGACCTTCAGTGTGCCCACGGAGGTTGGTTATGAGGACACAAACTGCCCAGATTTGTTCTGCAGACTCTCAGGTCAATGCTACTCTTTTCCAAACTGTCACAGTATCCCAGGATCACTGAGGCCAGGAAAAGGCCAAGGTCATCAAGTCTGAGCTGTGCCTAATCCCCACCTTGTCCCCAGCCCAAAGACCTGAGTGCCACATTCAGGCTTTCCTTGGACACCTCCAGGGTTGGGGACTCCAACCCTCCCCAGGCAGCCCCTGCCAATTCCTGAGCACCCTTTCCATGGGGAAATTCCTGCTGGTGCCCACCCTGCCTCTGCCCTGGCCCAGCCTGAGGCCGTTCCCTCTCCTCCTGTCCCTGTTCCCAGAGCCCGACCCCCCTGAGCCCCCTCCTGTCAGGGACTTGTGCAGAGCCACAAGGTCCCCCCTGAGCCTCCTTTGCTCCAGGCTGAGCCCCTTTCCAGCTCCCTCAGCCCTCCTGGGGCTCCAGCCCCTGCCCAGCTTCGTTCCCTTCCCTGGACACGCTCCAGCCCCTCGGTGTCTGGTGCCCAGCACTGTCCCACACGGATCCTGAGCAAATGTCCCCTCCAGCATTCAGTGAACAGGAGAATTGCGCCAGCCTGGAGCTGTGTTGGAGGCTGCCACTGCCAAATGACCCTGGGCCCTCTTCCTTGTCCCCTCCAGCCCTTTGTGACCCCATGGCCTGGGTGGCAGATTTGTGTCTCAGTGGCTCCTGTGGTGTTTGGCTGCTTTGAGCTGAATGCAAGGAGTGCCCGGAGTCTGAAATATGAAAAGTGTTTGGATGGGGCAGATAGGCCACCTGCAGATATCATCCCCAGGAATGATGGCAGAGCCTGGCAGAGCCACAACGAGTACTGAAATTAATAGCAAGAGATCTATTAAAGGGATTAGACACACGTTTGAACACTTACAACTTTATCTCTCGCTGCTCGTGGCAGGGACTATTTATTTCCCCAACCCAAATGTCTGAGGGGTGATTTATAGATTGGAGAGGGTGGAGAGAAACTTTGCACACTTGAATTCCCAAACCTCTGAGCTTTGGCTAGGGGTGAGGAATGGGGACTTGGCCCTCCTGGGCATCTCCATGGGTGTCTCAGCTGGGATTGGGATGTGTCCCCTTCAGTTTTGTCAACACTCTGGAGCCATCCTGGAGAGCTTGAACTGTCTCCTGTCCAGCTCCTGGATGAGAAGGTTCTCTGGGAGCATCCCAGAGCATGGGATAGGGCTGGGGCCACTCTAAAGCACCCAGCAAATCTCTGCTGACATTGGTGTTGATGCAGACGTGGCCCAAGACACAAATCCTGCCTTTATTTCCAGAAGGAGCTCTGGTCTGGGGACCCTCTGTTTCTGAGAAGGTTCTGGGGAGAGGTAGAGGGGTTGCTGCTTTCTGCACCTGCAGCACATCCACATTTTGTGTCTGGTTTATCCTCTTGGAAAACCACGAGCCCCTCCTGCAGGGGTGAGCTCTGATGTTTGCTCAGCACTGGGTGGACAGCTGGAGTGCAGAGCGTGCATGGACCTCTGTACCCACGAGACTGGAATGGCAGATCTGAGCTGTCAGAGCTCTCAGTGCTGGACCTCACAGCCTCGGCTGGTGTGGATGTGATTCTGTGTGTGCCACTTGTCAGGTGAAATGAAGAACAGCGCAGAAGATGGAAACCCCGTCTCCAGGAGCACCCAGCAGGGCTGGAACTCCCTCCTGGAGCTGCAGGTCTCTAATGTTTAACTGCATTCCTCCCCAGACCTGACTCAGGGGTAATGGCAAAGCTCTCCTGGGCTGCTGTGGGGGGAAAAAAACCTGTTCTAATTCTAAATGTCTCACTGGTGCAGAGTAAATTCTGGGATGTTCACAGGCTCTTGAATGTCCTGGTTCACAGCACAGCCTAAGCAGGTCCTTTATGTTCCCTGACACTCGTTAGGAAGTTTTAAGAGATTGAAGAGAATGGAAAAATCAGATTTAGTAATTTCTTTTACAATATGCCCCTAAAAGGAGTCTCATAAAATATGAATTCCACTGAATGTGCTTGTTTCTAAATTCAGAACATGTGTCCAAGTGAATTTGTAGCTGAGGAAATGAAGGACAAACTGCCTGGGACGGGAGATGAGCAGACAGGCAGCTGCCCTTTCCCTGCCGTGCCGTGCCTGCTGGTCCCTCCTGCCTGCCAGGGCATTTCCCAAAATATTCTGCACCCCAGGCACCCCCCCTTGCTGTGCAGGGCTCCTGCCTCATCCAGCTGGGTGCTTGCACCCTCCTCCCTCAGCCTTAGTTTGCAATGTGGCTGTCAGATGTGGGCACGGGAACAAGGGGGTGCCTCAGCCCCTTCCTGGGGCTGCCCTGGGTTTTGTTCCCTGTGGTCCCCCCCGGACTCACCCTGACACACGGGAGGAGGGCAGATTTTCCTGCCCTGCCAAATGTTTTGGGTTCAGCAAACCTCCCCTGCCAACCATGCTGGGTTGGGAAGAGGAGCTCTCAAAAACCATTTGCAACATGAAAGCTTGGCAGAGTAAATTGCTTTTGATCTGTGCAAATAATTCCCTTGGCAATTTTGGGGAGGTTTTTGTATCGTTTCTACCGTGTTAACTTTCTGTTTGTAATAATTAATTTCACGATAATCAGCTCGACATTGTGAATGGCAGAATCATTTCAAACCAGAAATGTCTTTTATTTTGCAAATATCAAGGCTGAAACGCGAACAAAGACAAAAATGTCCCAGAGGCAGCCAGGAAGGGAGGGGAAGGGGGGTGTTGGTGCAGCCTCCTCCCTGCAGAAGTTCAGTTTTACCAAACAGACATTTTCTAAAGTCCCAGTCTTGTGCTGAGGACTTAAGTTGCCTCCAAGTCAATATTTTTCCCTCCTCCTTTAATTTTCTTGGTTTTTAAGGTGGGATGAACTCTGGCTGCAACCTTTCTGGGGCAGCAGCCCTGGTTGAGCTCATTTCTGTCCAGGGTGGGACAGGGATCCAGGGAGGGAAGAGCAACGGGAACGTTCAGCTCTGTGTCCTGGGCCATCCTAAATGACCCAACACGGCCTGAGAGAGGGAGCTGGGGTGAAATCAGCCCCACCTCAAGATGTCAGAACCAAATCTCCAGCCCTTCCTGCCCCAGTGGAGGCTGCTTTTCCCCAGCAGGGGATAAAGCTGGTGCCATCCCAGTGGACGTAATCCACCCACACCAAGGGACTTTTATGGGATTTTTGGCCTGGGTCCCTCACGTGCCCCCTGCTGGACCCTGCCTGGCTGCTGGAATGCTGCTCAGGCCTTCCTGGGGATGATTAACCCGACATTTAATTGGGGACAGCACCTGGGTGTTTGCTCCTTCTCAGGCTCTGCTCCTCTACATTAAAACCATAACAAACCCAAGGAGTGATTTTATGGTGCTGAGAAGGGTCAAACACATTTGCTCTTTGATGAGAGGAGCTGTAAAATCCTTAACTGGGAGCTGGATGGATCAGGCTTTCTCAGCATCAACAGGCGGAGGAAAAATGTGGAGATGGTCTGATGGGTCAGTCAGGGAGAGGAGAGAGAGGGATGCATTAAATACAGACCCACTCAGGCGTCCATCCATCTCCTCTCAGCCTGCATTGGGAGCAGAGCCCACGATGGGAAGTGCAGCAGGGCTCGGGAGCAGGCTGGATGGTGCAGGAGCAGATGGATGGCTGGACAGCTTCCCACCAATCCACCTCCATCTGTCCTCACACCTCAATCTTTATCCAGCCTAGTGATGCACAGATAGAGCTGGAGGCCTCTGTCGGGAGATGGATGGGGACTGAGTTTGGGGTGCTGTGGAGAAAGAGAGGTTTTTTTCACCCCAGAGCTGCCTGAGGAGGGTGACAAGGACAGGACGCTGCTCGAGCAGCAGCCCTGCCTTTGCTCCTGCGAGGTCACAGCTCTGCCCAGGCCATGCCCAGGGCTCCTGATAACTGTGCTGTGCTTCCCTGCTTGCCCAGGCTCTGCCTTTGGAGGGGAAACATTGCACAGCAGGGGGAAAAAGAGTCAAATTTAAAATATCTTTTCTTTTTTTGCCTCTCCAACTGCTGATGTCCTTTCCCAGGGCCTGAATGCAGGATCATTCAACACAAAGTTGTTGTGAAAGTCACTGCATTGACTTTTCCTGTGCAAATAACACTGGATTCCAGAGCCTCTGGAATTGCCACATGGATCAAGCTGGACAGCTGGAATCTGCATGCCAGTCCTCCCACGGGCACACAGGGCCCTGCTGTGCCCTGAGGTGTCTGCAGCCACCCAAGGATGATGAGGCGCTGACAGCAAGGGGGTGAGTTCCCTGGCAATGACCTCAGCTCTGCCCAGCTTTTAGGATGTGGGCAGCCCTGCTCTGTCCTGGAACAGTGACCCAGGAGCTTCTGAACAGTAGGTTCGGTGATTTTTTAGGGAGAAGGATTGAATCATAGAATCATTCGGGTTAGAAAGGCTCTCTGAGATCATCGAGTCCAACCATCACCTAGCACTGCCAAGGCCGTGTCCACACACCTTCAGGGATGGGCACTCTGACCCTCCCCGGGCAGCCCCTGCCAATCTCTGAGCACCCTTTCCATGGGGAAATTCCTGCTGGTGCCCACCCTGCCCCTGCCCTGGCCCAGCCTGAGGCCGTTCCCTCTCCTCCTGTCCCTGTTCCCTGTTCCCAGAGCCCGACCCCCCTGAGCCCCCTCCTGTCAGGGACTTGTGCAGAGCCACAAGGTCCCCCCTGAGCCTCCTTTGCTCCAGGCTGAGCCCCTTTCCAGCTCCCTCAGCCACTCCTGGGGTTCTGTTCCCTTCCCTGGACACGCTCCAGCCCCTCTGTGTCCTGACATTCCTGAGGGATCCTAAACTGAACCCACGATGCAAATACAGGGACATTTGGGACCTGAGTGCTGTGCCAGGCATCTCCAGCAGGCACCCACGGGGCACAGCTCCCCAGCTCTTGTCTCTATCCTCTTCCGGACCCCTTCCCAAACCCTGCAGTTACCAAAATCCTGGCACTTCTCTGCCACAGCCACTGTTCCACCCCGAGCCTGTGATTCCAGGAAGAGCCTCTGCTCCCTGCCCATCAATCCCCAGGCTGCAGCAGGGCTGTGATCCCAGCCCAGCTCTGAGCCCCTGCTCCCTGTGCCAGGATCGATGGAGGAACCATGAGTGAGATGCCAATAATAACGATCCCGATAATGAATACAGGGATGTGCTGCAGCTGCACTCGCGTGCCCAGGCATTAAAAGATCCTGACCCTGAGTGGTTGGATACCAGGAAATCTGCTCGTGGATTTAATGACCCTTGGCTGGAGTTCTGAGCAGAGAACAGAGACGGAGAGGAAGAGGCAGGTGGAGTGGAGGTGAAGCATCAAACACATTGTTTGTCTGAACTGATCTCGTTCCCCACTTTTAGCCGCTTCCTCACCAGGCCTCAGTGCCAAGCCTGGCAGTCCCTAGGGTGCCTTTGGGGCCCCTTCCTCATCTCCCATGGATTTGTCCCAGCATAGGGCCCTCCCTGACAGCCACCAGTGTGGGGTAGGGGCTGCAGTGGGGTCCTGGGGCGTCATCCTGCAGCTCCCTGCGATTTTCCCAGCTGCAGGAAATCCCTGGGTGCCTCCCCCCACCTCAAGGGCGCTGTCCCCTCATGTCCAGTGGCCGGAGCTGGTTTGCTGAGCCCGCTGTCTCCGGGCACAGCCCCGAACCCCAAACCCCTCTCTGGTGAGACACAGCCCTGTGAGGAGCTCAGCGCCGATGGAAATCAACGGGGAGCTGCACGGGTGGAGTATTTTTACACTCATCCCTCTGCAAGTGCTGCGAGAAGGGGAAGTTCATTGGCTGCCGATATTGCCCTGCTGTGATAAAAGCTTAAGGAGCTGCTTTGCAGCTGCCCACTGCGAGGAACCGGCTGTGAGTGTTTCCAGAGTGAAGCGATCCATCACAGCTCACGGCTGTCCCCACTGGGAGCCGTCCCAGCCCTGGCACCTGCCAGGAGCACCCTCAGGAAGGCGACTCCTGGCAGCGACACAATCAAACTCGTATTGCTCCCAGAATTCGCCCCTTCATAGCGAGTGCTTTGCTCTTGGGAAGCTCCTCATGTGTCAGTCTCGAAGGGAGTTAAAATAAAAAGGGTTTGGAATCTCCAGCCCTGCTTTCCAGCAGGGAAACTGAGGCAGGAACAGCCCCACTCTCTGCCATGCCTCTCATTGACCACTGGCACACCCTCCTGATGAGACTTTGCACACTTTGTAAACGGGAAACTTCCTGCAGGTGTTTTGTCCAATTTCTGAAGGGCACTGAGCTCTGAAGAAGCTCCATACTGTGAGTATGGGGTGTGGATCACTCACTTTTGGATGTTTTAGTTATTTTCCAGCAAATCTGACAGAGGAATTGAGGTTCTGGATGCTTCTACCACCTTCTGTCAGCAGGAGCTGAGCAGAGGAGGAAGTCCCCGGGGTGACCGGAGTGAAGCTCCATCAGATGTTGGAGCAGAGGGGCAGGATGGGGGAGGAAAAGATTTAATGGCAGGAAAAGCCTCAACCAGAGCTCACAGCCCCCCATGAGACCCAAAGCTGCAGCAAACAGCCAATTTGGAGTCTGATACCCATGTTAGTATTATTTTTCTCCTCCTGATTTTCTGAGTTCCCGTGGCTGTGTGTGTGTAGGGGTGTGGAGGAGAGACTGCGCTGCACTGGGCAAAACCCACGCAGGGAGGCTGGAAAAGGGGGTCAAGGCACCAGTCAAAACACCCAGATTTACATAAGATGAGACAAGGGCCCCTTTCCTCCCCACTGCCAGCCTGGAACTGTGCCCGTGAGCCTGCCCTGACATGATCTCACGTGGAATTGCATCAGTTTTCTGTACAAAACCAGGATTTGATGGAACTGTTCAAGTATCTCTCAGCTTAGATGTTCTGGAGCTGCATATGACAGCTCCAGAAAGTTATTTATTTCAGTCCATTTAAAGTGTGTTTGCTGATGTATTCTGCAGAGTGGGTTTAGCATGTGAGCTCTTTAGTAAAATCATTTCTGTATTAATGAGACCTAACCCAAAGCCATTAAACGTGACTTTAAAGGAATATCTCAGCGAATCTCTAACATTGAGATGGATGGGAGCAGACAGAGAGTGTTTGTAAACTTCCACGTCCTCAAATCAAACTGGAACTCATTAAATACAGCAAAATAATTCACTGAATAATTCACTCAGGTTGAATATGAAAGATTTGGACAACCTTGGGTTGTTTGATTGAAAAACAGCTTATTTTTTATGCTCCTGTGTATGTGACAAAGTAAAAATATGAGCAGAAGGTGGGGAGCTCTGTCACCTTGGTGTTGAGGGCCTTCCTTGGAGGAAGGTTCATTAAAGCTGAATTCTGACAAATTCAGCCTGGGAGGAGGGTGGGATTTGCTGGGCAGGGTCAGCCTGGCTGACTCTGAAGGTTTTTCTCATCTCTGATGCTCTGGTGGGGCTGCAGCAGCTCTGGGGAGCCTGGGGAGCTCAGGGAGCCTGAGCTTGGGGCACAAAGTGCTGGCTGAGAATCCTGGTCAGTTCCGTGTCCACGGGAGGCTGTTCTGTGTCAGCCAGGCTTTGAGGTGCTGGGAAGAGTGAGAACCAAGCATTCCATGGTTTTCCCTGTCCTCTAACTCCTGCCTGTCCCCAGGGATCTCCAGCTGGGCCAGGAGCTGCCCCAGCCCCATGTGGGGCCGTGTTCTGGGTAAAGTTCAGGGCTGGGCTGCACCTTTTGGTGCCTGCAGAGCCACAGAGCAGCTCCAGGGGCAGCTGAGGTTCATGAGGGGATCCAGGCTCGGGGCTGGATCTGTGGCTCCAGCAGCCTCTGTGCCAGGAGTGCTTTTCCTGCATGGGCCTCCCTCCCCAGGCAGGGACAGCAGGCTGCTCCAAAAGGAGGAAAAAGCCATTATCCCACTGTGTGAGTGTGCAGGCCAGAGATCTGCTCTGAGCTGAAATCCCAGGACATCCCTTTGGCTCAGGAAGTGATCCCCCTTGTTCCGCACTTGAGGAAACTCTGGCAGAAACTCAAGGAATCCTCTCTCCTTGGTTTAACCCCCTCCTGCTTTAACCCCCTCATGCCACTGCCGAGGTGACTCCACAATCTGCTCAGGAACCTCCCAGCAGAAGGGAAAGCTTTAAACAAAATACAATTTTACAGTTCATTTCAGGTAATCACAGAGTCTATGTTCCGAAATGATCCTCTCGGCATTGCCCATGGAGAGAGGCGATGGCTGATTGGCATTCCATTACTAAACAGCTAAGCCATTCATAATGCACAAAAACAGACTTGATGGAAAGATTTGATTCAGTTTTCAAGCCAGACTAATTCAAAACCTAGGGCTCTATAAATCAGAGCAAATGTTCTTTATAAAAAAAATATAGCCAGAGCCCATGTGCAGTATCAGATCTGTGATTTATGCCTGTATCCCATTAAACTGAAGGACAAGCCAGGGCAGCAGGGCTGTCCCTGCATCCTGGGATTCCTGGCTGCCCAGTAATAAACATGTTCAGGGCTGTGCAAATGGCCCTGGTGTCCCAGGGACATTTGGGGACATTGGGCTTTCCCTCGGAGAGGGGGCACAGCTGAACTCTGCCCTCCTGTTGCTGCCAGCAGGGACAGGGACAGGGACAGGGACAGGGACAGGGATAGGGACAGGGACAGGGACAGGGACAGGGACAGGGAAAGGGATAGGGACAGGGACAGGGACAGGGACAGGGACAGGGATAGGGACAGGGACAGGGACAGGGACAGGGACAGGGCCGGCGCAGAGGGGCAGAGGATGGGGCAGGGCAGACCTGGCTGCACCAAGGCCATGGGAACGAGCTAAACCTCCCTGTCTGCTGTCAGCTCCACCACTGTTTGAAGGCCCAGCACCTCCTCCAGCCCCAGCACAGCGAGTGCAGCTCAGGCTGCACCGAGTCCCCGAGGCCGGGCTTTGTCCCTGCTCCCCAGGACAGAATTCACACCCGGACCTCGCTGCCCGTGCCCTGGTGCTGTTTGTTCCCTCTCCAGTTCATAAGGCTCTGGTGCAGCCAGGGGCTGTTAACATCTGTTGGCAATCCCGAGCTCACAGGGAAGAGGACGCCATGGCTCAGGAACCGACAGTGACATTTTAAAAGCCATGTCTGAAATCCCCAAACAATTAAGAGGCATCTTTTTACATTCCTTCCCTGTCTGAGGCATTGCACAGGCGAGGCACCAGCTGAGAAGTACATGTTGATCTTGACAGGAAAAGCTACGATTAATGAATAATGGAGCACCAGCAATATATAACTTCCAGGCGGAGCCATCATAATTCAATCCAAACAGTAATATCAGGGTCTTTTCTTGGAGGAGTCTAAGCAGCAGTTAAATATTAAATAAAAAAGATGACATTTTATTTTATTTTATTTTCCTTGTGGCAACTCTGTATCTCCTGATTCGAAGAAGCAGAAAGTAGAAAGTGCCACCACGGAGGGGGAAGGAAAGTTTAAATGCAAATTCACCTGCCCCCAGCCTGAGCTATAAAAGTGCTAAGGAGGCAAAGGGAGGGCAGGGCTGCAGCACTGTGCTGCACTCTCTGGACTGATTTACCACCTGAAACTGTGCTCTTTTGTCTTTTCATCATCACTCAGATCGCTGGGACCGTTCAAGGAAAAAGCTTCAAACTTTTCTCCCTGGTTTTGTGTGCCCGGGAAGATGTGTTCTTTAAAAACCCAATAATTCACCATTGGCACGGGAGCCTTGCTCAGTCATCCTGAGCGGAAGCAGATTTGATCACATTAATGCAATGTGTTCTGCTTGCTCTCAGAGTGGCCTTTTTCCCTTTTATTTCACTTCTCTGAAGTTCTGCTCCAGTGCAGGGCCCCGGAGGCCCCTCCCGGCCGCCCCCCAGCACTTCAGCCCCGCTTCACTCCCCTGCTCCCTCTGGGCCGGGCCCCTTCTCCCACCCCACCTTCTCCCCATTAGAGCAGAAACCTCCGCTGGGGCCTCTTGGCACCTCAATAAATCTTCTTTCCGAATCTCACCCCGGCCCTTCCCTCTCCCCTCTTCCCGGTGCTAGGCCTGACCGATTTCATCCGTTCCCGAGCACTGCCCGCTCCGGGGCTGCCAGGGACGGCTCCGGCCGNCCCGGCCAGCCCCGCCAGGTCCGACTGTGCCCACCGGCCGCCCGCCTGCCCTCAGGAGTTGTCACACCAACGGCGGGGACTCCTCCGTGTGAGCGCAGCTCTGCTCTGCGCCCTGCAGAAATGGTGCTCCCAGCCAGGAGCTGTGGGCAAAGACAGAGCAGATGGGCAGGAGGAGGATTTAGGGGGAAGCAGCGGGTGCCTGCTGGGCCCTGGGTGCCACACTCAGCCTCTCTCCCTAAAGCTCATCCAGTAAATGTTTGGCAAATGCGTGGGATTCACTCTCGGTTGCTTTTTCCACCTGGAAGGACAAAACTTCTCCTTCGTGTCCTGCCTTGCTGTTCCATAAGGAGCGGGGGGCAGGCTGAGGGCATTCCTGGCATGGGAAACAAAGCCTCAATTCTCACTAAATCTGTTCTGCTGCAAGCTGAGCCCAGTTCAAGGGACTGACAGTAACCCCTGAGCTCCTCCTTTTAATTGTGCTCCACACCGGGCTCAGGGCTCTCCCTGGAGCGGGGAGGGCGTCAGGCCTGGCAGAAACACAGGTTTTGTCCCAGTGGAACGGGAAGAAAAGGAGAGAGGAGAAGTGCTGTGTCTGAGCTGACCCTGCTGCGAGGGCTGGCTGAGGAGGCTCCTTTAGCCCCACAGTTCCAGTGTTCCCGCAGAACTGGGAGTGCTGGGGACAGCAGCAGCACTGCCGGTGCCCCTGTGGCCCCTGGTTGTGTTCCCAGCTCCAGGCCCCGCAATAACAGAGCTGATCCATCAGATGAAGCACACAAACACCAACGGGAGGAGGTTCAGATCCTAAACTCGGCCTGGCTGTTGGGTTTATCCCTGAGCCAAGAGAGCCGCGCAGCACAAGCCCTTCATGGAAAGGTCCCAAACAGAGGCATCGCAGTGGAAGGGCTTGGGGCAACAACAGCCCAGCCAGGCAGAGAGCCCCGGGCATGGAGCAAAGCCTCGTCCCCCACAGCCGGCAGCGAGACAGAGCTGAGCACAGAGCAGACGGAGCTAATCTGCAGTGCAGGGTTTCACAGACTCTCCAGCAGATCTGCCCTGGGAGCAGCTTTTGTTTCCTGCCTCGTTTCTTTGCCAGCTACCCGTGGAAGGTCTGTTTGCTTTCCGACTCCCTTTCACAAAAGAGCAATATTTTACCATCAGCTCTTTTATTTTTTCCTTTTTTTTTTTTTTAATTATACTTATTCAAAGTCCCTAGCATATTTTGGAGGATGTGAGGAGAAGGGATAGCAGGGTACAAACACCTTGTAAGGCCTTTAATTCTGTCCAGATAAGGGAGCTGTACTAAATCATTTCCAAAAAGAGAGCAGAGGTTCAGATAAGACTCGGTGCTTTCAAAATATGTCAGTAACTCCTTTAGAGAGAGAACTGGTAAAAAGCAAGCAAGATGGAGCAAAGCAGATCTTCCTGGGAGTTTAAACTTTGTCTCAAGGGAATTAGAAGGAACTCTTTTAACAAACAGGCTTTTCTTCTCCAAGGAAAGGATTTTATTCCCTAGTAAGAAGTGATGGGATAAGAGAAAACATCCCCAAGGTGCACCAGGGGAGGTTCAGACTGGATGTTTGGAGACATTTCTTCATGGAAGGGGGTTGTCCCGCCCTGGCACAGCTGCCCAGGGCAGTGGTGGAGTCACCATCCCTGGAGGGGTTTACAAAGCTTGTGGAACTTGGGGACATGGATCAGTGGAAGTTTAGAACTTGTACTGAGGAGAAGTTGTGTCCAGAGCAGCTGCCCCTGGACCTCTGGAAGCATCCAAGGTCAGGCTGGACGGGGCTTGGAGCAGCCTGGGACAGTGGGAGGTGTCCCTGCGATGGAACAAGATGGTCTTTAAGGTCCCTTCCAACCCCAAACCATTTTAGGATTCTGACTGGGAGAGGAGAGTGTGGTCAGGAGGTTTGCCTGCCGAGGATGGAATTTGTTAAGCTTTTGGCAGAATGATTTTTATATTTTTTTTTCCATGAGTTGTGCCTGCTTCCTGGGCAAATTTCAATATTTCATCAGGAAAACAAAAGGTTCTTGGCTCTCAGTCGATGTTTTATGTGTTTTGAGCAGGATGTTGTGACACACTTGATGTGTTTCCAAGGGAAATGGAAGCTCCTCCTGCCCGAGCTCTCGGTTCTATCTCTGCTCCTTCCTTCACCAGCTCTGGCTGCTGAACCTGATTCGGGTCCCACCCCGAACCTGATTTCCTCAGAGCAATAAATGAAATGACTGCAGTGCCCGAGGCTACTTAAAACTCTCTCCAGGAGGCACAAATCACCCACGGGATGTGCAGGCAGCACACGATGCTCTCTCACATCCCGAGGGAAAACAGGGGAGGCAGGGAGAGAGGGAAGGGGTGCAGGGAGAGAGGGAAGGGGTGCAGGGAGAGAGGGAGGGGAGGCAGAGCTGCTCCCTCGGCGCCCCTGCTCTGGGATGCTCCGGGGGAAGGAAGATACCCAGGACCTCGGGGCCCTGAGCCAAACCCAGCGGGTGCCTCCCCAAAACAACATCGCTCATCCGCGCAGCGTTCCCAGGGAATCAGGTGTTAATGGGGTGTCACATTTGTCTTGCTGACAGCTGGCATCACTGATAAGAATTAATCAGCTACAAATAAATAAATAAACGAGTAAAAGTGATAACCCCCCTCCAATACCTACTAACAAGGCTATTTGTGATTTTTTTTTTTTTTTTGGTGTTTCTCTTATCTTACACAGAGGAAGGGGGGAAAAAGCATCGAGGAAGATAAAACTGTTGGGTAAATCCAGCATGGCTGGATTATGCTACGGGAGCCGAGTGTTCGGTGTTGTGGAGCAGACATCTGCTCCGTGCTCCCGCCTGATAGCGGGCACAGGCGGCTTTATCACCACTTCGGTTTCCAGGCAAATGTTTTTTAAGCGCAAGCAGGGTCTTCCACAGCCCTGCACACTCACGTGCACACCCAACAGGCACAAATGATGGGTTTCTGCAGGATTTGTGCTGGAATGGGCCTGGGCTGAAGGGCGGGGATCTCCCAGGAACAGTTGTTAGCGAGCTGCAAGATAATCAATAATCCTGATGGAGACGCAACGGGTTCCTGGAGCCTGGAGTTTATGATTTTGCCATAAATAGAAAAAATTGATTGTCCATTAGCTGGGAAGGGTATTGAAAATGGGTATTTGTCCTTCCTGGGAAATAACTTTGTTTACAGACCCAGCCTGGAGCATGCCAGGGCCCATCCTTCCTGCTCTGGTCACGCCAGGGTGGGGACTTTGTCTGGGATGACCAAGTCACAGCTGGTGCCTCCGAGACTTTATGGGAGGGGTTCTGTGTCCTGCCAGCCTTGAGGACCCTCTGCTCCCACCCTGGGACGATCCAGCTCTGCTCCGACCCTTTTGCTCCCATGATTTCCTGAAGCAAAGCCACGTCTCTAAACATTCAGTGCAGCCACTGTATCTCCACAGAAATATCAATGGGATCTTGTCTGTTAAAATCCCATCTATTTGAGCATATAATTTTGCCAGAGTCAGAATCTATTAGTGAAATCTCAGCCCCGGTGACAAGATAACAGAATCCTCAAATTAAATAGGGTTTCCACAATTACAGCGTCTCCCTTTCTCTCCCAGCATTAACACCATAAATGCTGCTGTCAGACAAGATAAAATCTGAATTCTATCCTGACAAGGCAAATGTTATCAGAGATCAGTTAATTACACACTGGATTTCAGCAGAGGCAAATAAACCCCCTGCGGGTTCGTGTGAAAACTGCTGTCTTCCCACCAGCTCCTCCTTGGGCCACCAGCCACGATTCCCTCATCCCTCCCTGCCTCTCCAGCACGCTGAGGAAATGGGATCCACGTTTTCTGCTGGTGTCAGGCCTTGTCCCCAGCCCAGGGCAGGATGCTGACACGGGAGAGGTGCTGGAGGTTTGAAATGTTTCCTGCAGGAAGGGACTTGCAAACGGGAGACAAAACCTGCTGGGTTTGAGAGGAGGCTCCGTGGCTTTGCAAAGAGCTCCTTCAACCCAACCCATTCTGCGTTTCTCTGATTTATGTCATTAAAACAATTGTTTCCCTGCAGGAGCTGTCAGAATGGACACACATCTTCTCTTATCCCCGTAGCTGCTTCCCTCCAGCTGGGAGTTTTTTCTTCCTGTTCTTTGTATTTGCAAATAAGGTATTTAAGCCTCATTTTGAGTGGCAGCCCGAGTTGGAGGGGGATGTTTTCCAGCTGCTGTGAGTTCACGTGGAGCTGTATTCCAACCCTCTCCAGCAGCACTGCGGGTGGATGGGACATTCCACTGCTGCATCCCGAGATCCCGATGGAGGCATGGGAAGGCTGCTGTTGAGAACCGTCAGCCACAGGAGCTGCACAGCCCAGAGCAAGAAACGGGAGCCAAACTCAGAAAATTACGGAAAAGCACGGAAAGTTACACGGAAAATTACACGGAAGAGCTTGTGGGTATCTCTGATTGCTGCATTTAAAATCCTCTTCAGTCCTGCAGGGTGACCACTCCACCGCTGGTTTTTGACTTAAACACAGACATCACGAATGAAGGACATGGCCCAACCACCTGGTGCTGCTTCGGTGACTCTGCCCTTGTCCCCCAGCCCTGCCCGTCTCTCCCAGCTCTGTTTCCTCTGCTCTGTTCCCTCCTGCCCTGCATTCCAGCTGCTCCTGGGGCTGGTAGCTCCAGTCCAGCCCAGGCAGGAGGGAAACGTACGGGGACGTTTGTGTGCAAAGAGCCGTCACCGCGTGTGGCTGGTGCTCCGGGCGGGACAGATGTTCTTTCGATTAAGTGTCTCAGTGAGGAGAGCTGATGATGCTCCATTAGGCTGAAGTGATGGACTCACCAATCCCACCCCAGCCATGGGCAGCAGGCTCTGGCAGCGCTCCGGCCCCGCCGCTCCCCCGCAGTCCCCGTCACTCCACACTGATCTGTGGCAATTCTCCACCACTGCACAGGGGAAGGTTTCTCACGGCCCTCATCCTGCCTGGGGATCAGGGCTGGGCACGCAGCACCTGGATGGGCTTCCTGGAGGACAGAAACAGATTGAGAAAGCCCCACCAGGAGTGGGAGCATGGCAAAGACTCAGCTCCATGGTGGGACTGGGAGAAGCACAAAATTTGCGCCTCTTGACTTGTTCCTTCCTCCCCTTCTCTCTCCACCTCCACCTCTCTTCTCCACCATCCTGTTTCATTCCCCCCTGGATCAGCCTTTCCTGAGGACACACTGAGGTCTGGAGTGCCAGGATTTGTGTCAGTTGGTGGGTGCTGCTCAGACTGTGACATGGGAACTCTACCCCCATCCAGGTGTAATTAATGTTACCAACAGCCTGAGCTTGGTGTCGCAGCTTTTATTTAATTCGGGGGGAAAAGAGCAAGAAAAGAGAAGAAAGAGAAAAGACACAGATAATTTATGATCCAGGGCACAGAGAGGGACCTGGTTGGGATCTTTCAGGAGCTGTCCCAGCTCTTCTCTCGAGGAATCAGTGTCCCTGTGCTTAAGCTTAGCCCAAGAAGGTCAGAGAATCATGGAATGATTTGGGTTGAAGAGACCTTAAATCCCATCTCATTCCAGCCCTGCCATGGGCAGGGAACTTCCTCTAGACCAGGTTACACTGAGCCCTGGCCCTGCATCTCTGTGCTGGAATTATATACGAGGAAGACCAGCCCAAATCAAGATAAAAATAAGATTCTCATTATTTAAACAGGAGCCAACTGCCTGAAAGTGCGTGATGGAGGGAGCCCCACTGTGCATTCCTTTGGTTCCACACCTGGGGACAGGCACTGCCATTCCTGCTGGGACAGGGGAGCTCCATCCAGCACACTGGGGCCCACTGGGAAAGGCCCCGCTGCCACCTGGTTTCTCTTTCCCATTCCACACACTGACTGCTTCCTCTCCCTTATTAAACAGGAGAAGGGCAGAACAAACTGGAATATGCAAAATGCTCGTTCCTTGCATTTCACACCTGGCTGGTGTCTTCCACTGGGCTGTCTGGGGGTGTCCATCATTGCTGTCACCAAGGGCACCGGTGTCATTTTTGTCACTTCCTTGCTGAACATGAAGATACCAACTTTCCCCTGTCCTGGATAAAATGGGGAGCTGCTGCTTTCCTGGTTAACGAGCCCCAGGCGATGCCATACTGGTCTGACTGGTGTGACAGCTCTTGGGCTAGCTGGTGGCTCCCAGGGACTCAGTGAAACCCTCACTCCTGCTTTGGGATGATGTGTTTTACACCAAGGCACAGGCATAGCCATAAAATAAAGCAGCTCTTAATTGCAAAGAAAAATGCAGGGATGGGAACAGAGCAACAAATTCAGGATTTATTTGCTTGTGGGAGGCAGCAGAGGTGGGACATTGGCAGGAATTGACTTGGAGGGAGCTGCAGATCCGTTCCCTGAGAATGCAGATCCCTTCCCTGCCCGGAATTTACACCAAGCCCTCTAAGTACGTCCTCCGCCAGGGCTTCCATCACATCAGACTTGTCAAATGCGGGTAATGCAGATGAAACACTTTAAAAGAATCTCATTTTCAGGACAAGCTGATCACTCTTTCCTTGAAAATAAAGCCCTTGTAAAAGATCTTAATTTAAACAGGCAAAGATTAAGCTGCCCAGAGTGATTGCCTGCTTCTGCAGAATTTCCTGGCATTTAGCACGAGGCTGTCCATGGTGTGCCACGAGCTTTGAGCCCCAACCTGCTGAAAAACGGCAGCTGGGGGGAGAAAGAGACCAAGGGGAGGCCGTGAAGCCCAAAGTGGCTCTTGCAGAAAAATGGAGGCAGGTCCCAGTTTTGCCCTTCTCCCACATCCAGCTCTCCTGGAGGCCCCTTCAGCCCCCGCAAGGGGCTCTGAGCTCTCCCTGGAGCCTTCTCCTCTCCAGCTGAGCACCCCCAGCTCTCCCAGCCTGGCTCCAGAGGGGCTCCAGCCCTGCAGCAGCTCCGGGGGATTGATCTTCACCTCTGGGGAAGGACCTCTGTCCCTGGAGGTAACAGAGTCCCTCAAGGACCTTGGCACAGCCTGTCACACCTTCCTGACCTTCTGTGGTCCCAGAACTGAAGGCAAATTGAAGATTTTGTCTCTTAAACAGTGGCTCAGAAGAAATGTGAGCAGCAGCTGAGTCAGTGCTGGCCCAACTGGAGGGGGAGCTTTTTGTTCATAAGGGCACAGTGTCATAGCACACTGAGAGCTGGTGTAAAAGGGGAAAACAGGGATAAAAGGAGCAGTCAGAGGAAGAAATCAAGTGAACAAAGCTCATTTCCTTGAGGTATTTGAGCTTCTGATCAACTCCAGTGTCTGCAAGCAGCAGGAAACCCTATTTATATATTATTTATTTTTGGCTTAAAAGGAAGCATTCTCATGTGTGACAGCTTCTGCCTGGATTTTTATGCCATCTTCTTTTCTTTTCCCTGTGTTTGTCTTTTTTTCTTCTTTTTCTTTTGGGGGATCTTGACAGAGTTGCTCTGCCTCCATTGACTTTTGTAGACACAGCTTCAAGGCCTGACCTTGGTGTAACTCTTGTCCACGGCCTCGGGCTCTGCCTCGGCCCTGCCTCCCTCCTGCCCCGGCTCTGATCTTCCTGGAGCTTCGAATCCCCACATCCAGGGCTGCTTTGTGCTGCTGACTGGGGAGGGGTAGAGTGGAGCACGTACTGCCTGTCCCTGGAGGAGAGCTTCCCATCATTGATGTGGAAAGTGGAAAATAAAATCAACGATTGCACTCTTCATCTTCAGGGAACAGTCTTCTCTTCCCATCCCCTCCCTGCAGATATGGAAGTGTTTCGGTTCAGGGAAGCCCTCAGAGCACGGCGAGGGGAAGCAGTGCTGAGAGCAGAGGCACATTTATTTACAGCACCGGTGGCTTGGGACCTGTCTTTGCCATGTGCGCCTTTATTGCTCCCTGACACCCCTCAGACAGGACTGAACTACACACAGGGACACATCAGAGGACATTGGGTGAAGAAAACTTTAAAAATGCTCCTTTCAGGGCCTCAGGAGTGCTCTGTGCCTGTCCCCACTGCTGTGCCACGGCAGTGGGGCTCACTGTGGCAGTGTGCTGGTCAGGTGGAAAATGGGCATTTGTAGGCACAAGGCCTTTGATTTTCAACTGGGAAAAGAGCACGGAGACAAGAATGTAAATCAGAGCTCACTGATACGGACCCAGGAACGCTTCCAGATCGATATTTAGAAGAGTGAGGTAGGAAAGGCAACCACACTCCCTCTCCATCCATCAGCTCTGCACAGGGCTGCTTATCTCATCTATCTCCCATCTCTTCCCAGGCTTCTCTCTCCCCATATCTGCAGCACCATCGAGCCCTCTGATAATTCCCTTGTGTTCCAGCCTCGCTTCTACAAGGGAAGAATCCCAACACCGAGACCTCTTTTCACTCTCTACTCACGTGCATGAGGCTGGGGAGTGAAATGAGGGTCGGAGCTGCTGACACGGAGCTTCCTCCTGCCCAGGCTCCTGCCCTCCACTCCCTGCTGGTAGAGATTGTTGTGATCCATTGGGAAAGACTTCGTGCCCCAGCAGCTCCAGGTAAGAAACTGCAGCTGTTTTCCTGTTTGCCTTGCTGGAGCCTCGAGCAGGAACATTTGGATGCTGTCAGGAGGGTGGATACACGGTAAATGTCAGGCTGTTCGAGCCCTTTGGGACAGCCACCCTCGGTGTCACGGCTGTCCCCTCACGCTGCGGGGTTGGTGTTACAGCACAGGAACAAACGCCTGAGAAGGGACTCAGAGCTGGGGGTGCCCTGATCTGAGGCAGCTTTCCCCTCACACAGCTGGCTCTGCCCACTGGGCAGGGGCTTGTAGCTGCAATGCCATCAGTGCTCTGCAGCCCCTTCTCTCTCTGAGCTGAGATAGCTCCTGATTCCCACGGCGTCCTCTGCTCTCTCTGGGGTGCTGTCCTTGGGGAGCCTGGGGACAGGGAAGCGCCATTATCTCCGTGGTGCAGATGGGACGTGCCCAAACCCCCTGCTCCAGGATACATGGAGCAATATTTATTAATTAAAAATGCAGTAGCTTGTGGTGGGAGGGCATGAAATTAATCTGTATCAGTGTCCCACAGAAGGTGAAAGTCCTCTGCTTGGAGAGGAAGCAGAGCTCCAGGCATGGATCATCCCTAAAGCAGCCCTCAGGAATCACATCCTGGGAATGTGTCTGTGGAGGTAGAGCTGTAAAAACACCTGAAGCTGGGTAAGATGAATGCCTCTGACATCCATGGGAGTGAGACTTGGAGTTATTCCTGGGATATTTGGAGTCTGACCCACTCAGAGGGGCCTCTGGACAGCTGGGGAAGGAGCAGGTTGTTGAACACTGCTGGCTTCCCGCAGATCCCTCCCCACTGGCTGCCCTTCTGCTCCCAGCACCTGCCCCGGGGGATGAATTGCTCTCAGGAGAGACTTTCCATGCCATAGGCTTAACTCTATAGCCTGACTTTAAAGTGGGAGATCTGCTTTAATTAGACAGAAAGTCTGACTGGTACACTCACTTCTACCTCCACATACTGGTGTTCCCAGTAGCATTTTCTTCCCAGAACTGTCCCAAACCAGCAGAGTGGAGGAGGGCTCAGGAGGGCGGGCAGGAGGTTCCTTTGTGGGGAGGTGTGAGCTGAGTGTTGATAGAGAACTTTGGTGTCAGTTCAGACAAGTTTGTGCAGGCAGCAAAGTTCACATTTATGTGCAAATGAGGAGAGAGTCACACTGAATGGAGGGAGAGGATGCTAATGAATGTTCTGCCAGGCTTTAAGGAAAAGATATTGCCCAATGCTGTGGAAAATTAAAATTTGTTTCTAATATGTATGGTAAATTTAATGCTAAAGACCAAAAATAAATGGGGAGGGAGCTTAATCCGAGCTGACCCCATTTTTGCTGGAACGTCATTTGCTGTGCTTTCCGCTCCCCCTCAGAAACAAGAGACACTCTAATTAGTTCTTGCATTCTGCACATAAATTATTGCTCCCAGACACTGAGAGGAGAATGTGGGGGATGCTTGGAAAGGCAAGGGAGCCATCCTGGATCCATGGTACTTCCAGGAGATCACAAACGGAGGGACTGGGGCTGCAGAGTCACTCCTGAGTGGCAGGAGAGGGAGTTCTGGGTTCTCAGTGCTCTTGCAGAGGTCACTGCTGTGAGATGTGGTGGCCATGGCATGACTGGGATTAAATTCACTTTGGGGTGAAAAGATCTGCCTGACTAAAGAGCATCTGGAGTGTGCAGGGCTTGGCTGGTCTGAGGTTCCTTGAGATGGATCCAGCTTCCAGCTTTTTCAGAATTTAACATGCTGCCCACACTGCACACACAAATCCAAGGATCCTCCTTTGCACTAAACTTTGAATTCACATAAACTGATCCAGCTATCCAAAAGCTCATTTGCAAAAAATCCCTTGCCAGGCAAAAGATGAAACCAGAGGACCCCTTCTAGCCTTCATTCTTAGAGGAAAAGATTCAGAAATAACATGATTTATGGAAATTCCCTAGGAAAAGATCAGAGTTTGTGCTTTATCTGCCTTAAATAGTTCCCTGTGAGGCTTAAGGAAGCTTTTTCCTCAGGGTGGGTTTTCAGCCACAGCACAAGCTCCCCCCAAGGCACTGAACTAGCAGAGCTCAGGAAATGCAAAGGGTGTTAAAGCTGAGCCTCAGAGAGCCCCTGGCATGGACTGGGCTCCTCCAGAGCAGTGTCCGGCCCTGACCCAGCCCTAACCCGGCCCCTCTGCTGTGCTGACCTTCCCCTGCCAGCTCCCAGCAGCTCAGCTCCCTGATGGAAACGAGCCCATCTGCCGCTGGTGGAGCTCAGCAAAGTCAGCAGCAGCTGATCAAAGTTTGCAGCTCAGATGAAAGGCCTTGGAACTCGTCTCGGGGAGGTTCAGGTCCCTCCGTGCCCTGTCAGTGGAATTTCATTGGCTTGTGGCTGTGACAGGTTATAATCAACCTATTCAATTTTAATTTCAGCCGTGGCTACGTGGCAGATTTGTGTTTATTTTTTTAATGATCTGCTCTATTTAAATGGTGAAGGTGCCCTGATGAAAGAAAGTACTCCCAAAGCCATTTTCTACAGGCAAGTTCCTCCTGCAACTGATGCGTTTAAATGTCAGTGCCCAGGAGAGAGATGTTCATGGAGAGTGGTTCCTCCTAAAGGGTTAAAGACTCTTTGTTGGACTAAGAGGAAATGACATCAAACAGCCAGGCCAGTGACCCATGTAGAGAGCCTCAAATGGGAAATGCGATTTGGCCCTGAGGGAGAATTCAGCACTCCAGGACCTAGGAAAGGGTCACTTGTGCCCGGCAAGAAGGACTTGGTCCCAAGAGATCATCCACACAAGGCCCTGCAGGGGAAGAACCAACTCCATTCCACCAGAGATGGGCTCCAAACACTTCACTGGGGTCACTGGGCACAGCCAAATCTTCTGTCTGGGGCCGAGCTGTGGAATGAAGGTGTCACTCTCCTCATTAGCTCCTCCTGTCACCCCTGATTGCCTGGCAGAAGGCACAGGGGAGCCTGAACACTCCCAAATCAGAAGTGAGAGGTCTTATTTTGGTTAAAAAGAATTTCAGGAATATTGTAATTCCTTGCTTCTGTATGAATTACTGGGAATGGGGACACAGACTGTGCTTGTTGGTCATCAGATGTATTTTCAGTGGTCACAGGAGTGTAAGTGGAGCTGCCACAGGATTTTTCCCTCCCTGAAAAGAGAGGCCACTTGAATCTGGAGCTTTGGTGGGAATTGTCATCGTTGGATAGAGAGCCCATGCCCTGTGAGGAGTGAGGGCAGCAGGAGAGCTGGGCACGGGGCCAGCCCAGCTCCAGCTGCCCACGAGTCTCTGTGGGGTTTGCTCTGTGCCAACCCCTCGGGAAATCTCCGGGAGCCTGGCGGGGAGTGCCAGCTCTGGGATGAGGCTTTGCAGGGGATGATCTGGAACTGTCTGTCATCATTACAGCACTTGGCTCTCCAAACCCAGCCTGATAGGAGCATTTTGTCCCGGGGGGCAAGGACATGATCCAAGAGGACACCTTCCTTGGCCACCTCTGTGCCCGGCCATCCCTGCCTATCCTGGCACGTGGAACTGGGATTCTGCTCTGTGCCAGGGGAAATTCATAATCCAGTGTTTTCCCCATCCTGGGTGGGAGCTGCTGTGGCTGTGGGAGGTGTGTGGGGTGGGCAGAGAGTGGCTGGGGTGTGCTGTGTCTGGGCACCACTTCAAGCCACGGTGAGAACCAGCACGGCCCCACGGAGTTCTGTGCCGGTGTAATTACCTCTTCTGGGCACAGGGGATATTTTTAGCCTGCTTGCCTAAGGAATTTAAGCTTATATGATGATGGAATGAATGCGTGAGCGTTTCTGCATGTTTATTCTGACCTTAATAATTTTTGAACCCGTTGGCACTTTCAAGCAGATTTGATGGGGGAGGAAGGCAGCCTCACATACAATTAAGGCTTTATCCACACTGTGTAAACACTGGTCAGGTAGAGGAGAGAAGGCCCATAAATGCTCCCAATCAGCATTCCTTGCCTGAACAACAGGCCAGAGCGTGGGCTTCTACCTTGCCAGTCATCACAGACTCCACACCGGGGGAGAGAATTTAGCAAAACCCTCTGCAACGGCAGGAAAGGATTTGATCAGAGCTTGCAATCAGGCATGAAATGCAGATCTTAGGGAAACAGGGCTTTGTTCCTCAGTGTGCTGATGGGGCTGCACATTAACTGCTGATTAGTTGTATCAGCAAAAAGGATTTAGTTGGAGGGATAAAGCCACTCCTGGTAGCTCAGCTTGTTCCTCCTCCCCACTTAAGTGCATTTGTGTCAGTCAGGTTGTTTGCTGCACTCACGGAGTTAATGCTGCTCTCACTTTGGGACATAAACAGGGCTTAAAAGCCCAGAGTATTTCACGTGGAGAATTCGGTGCTGGGGTAAACCCAGCCAGCTGTCAGATTTGGTTCTCTGCTGTACTTAAAGTGACGTGGATTAGGATTGGGGAAGGGAGTTCTTACAGCAAATCCTCAGCGTTGCTGCTCCTCAGAGGCTGCGATGGAGCTGTGCTGGAGAGACCTGCGGGGCTCAGCTCTGGGGGCTTCAGAGAGACCCCCTCCTTGACTCAGCCCTAAACCCCAGCACGGCCCAGCGTCCTTTCTGCCTTCCTCACATCTTTGCCAGCTGCGAAAACCACATCCCTCTCCCACATTTTGGAATGAGCAGCAGGTACCCACATCCCTCCAGCTCCCCAGCTTCTCCCCCTGGTTTTGCTGCAGGGACATATCCATGATGATTCTATGTTCCTCAAACATGCACGGGAACCATCTTAAAATTAACATCATCTTCATTTCATTTAGCATAACTCACACTGGGGCTTAATACAGTTCAGCAAATCTACTGGAAATTTCGGCTTTTGCTTAATTCAGATTAATTTGGCAGAGTCCCTGCAAGCACAAATCTCCTGCGGAGCCTGACAGCAGCCAAGCCTCACCATGTGTGGCCACGGGGACCAACTGGTAGGAATTGGCCCAGCTGTGCTCTTTGTACCCTCCTTCTGCTGCCAGCTGAATGATGGGCAAACGAATCCCTTCCAGCCTCACCAGTCCCTTCCAGCCTCCCGAATCTCTTCCAGCCTCCCAAATCCCTTCCAGCCTCACCAACCCCTGCCAGCCTCCCACCCTCACACCCACCCCAGTCAAAGCTCTGGGCCTCTCTGGGGACAGTGGGGTTACAGAGCTGAGCCCAGAGCAGCCGGGGTGGGAAGTGATGCTCCATCTCAGCCCGATCGCCTGGCAGAGCCACCACAGCTCTGAGGTGAGAAAGCTGCCATAGAATCCAGTGCCAGAAGGGATTTCACAGGAATGCTCCAGATCCCAGGCTGGGAACTGTGGCATCTCCACAGAAACAAGCCCCACTGCAGGGCAGGGCTGTTGTTCCCGAGGTGCACCCCACTCCTGCCTCCAGGGTGATGGGTGGTGTGTTTGCAGGGTGACTGTGATTAAGTCACTGGGGGCCCTGTGGGTCTGTGCCAGCTCCGCTCTGCACACTCCGGCAAAGAAACCCCATAAAAACATCCCTTGTCCTGCTCCTGCCAGCTCGGAGCAGCTGGAATTGCACCAATGCCAACACAGCAACTCCGGGGTCATCAAAGCTTTCCCAGACTGTTCCTCAAGGGTCTGTTTGCCATAAACCAGCTGGGTGAAAAGCACAGGGAACACTGAGGAAGAACACCCGAGGCTGGTGGGAGGTGTCCCTGCCCGTGCAGAGGTGGGACAGGATGGGCTTTCCGGTCCCTCCCAACCCAACCATCCAATAATTCCGTGATGATTTAGGATGGGAAAACCCCTCTCTCTGCAGGTGCTGACCTCTGTGGAATCAGAGCACCCCAGGAGCTGCCTGCACCCCAAACCAGCCTGGCTCTCCGGGTGCCCTGAGCCCCCTGGGTACGCAGCAGCTCCATCCTGGAGCTCCAGCTGCCATTTCAGGACGCCCAAGGCACCCCTGCAGGGTCGAGGTGTTCCTCACCTGCTGCCCTGCTCGGGGCAATGGAAGGCACACGGAGCACATTCCGCAGCCCAGCGCCAGCAGCTCATTAAAGCCCCTGCCTGGGAGGGTGTAATGAGCCGGTTTTATGGCTACAGTAATTCCTTCCCATCACGTTGGTGGCTGTGGATTCACAGGGGAAGAGAGACAATCAGAGCGGGCTGGAGCTCTGGGAAGCACCGAGGGTGGGGATCTGGTGGTGACAGGCAGGGCAGAGCCGAGGCGGGAGTGGAGTATCCCCAGGTCCCCTATAACGCTGTCACAGTGACCTTTTAAAAAGACACATTTGAATGTTAAAGGGGCCCTCTGCTCGCGGGCTCTGAGCATCAGCAGCTCCGGGGGTGGGTTAATGCCCGCGGATCCTCGGGAGCCTTGCGGCACCGCCGCTCCCCTCGGTTACCGCAGGCGGACCGGGAGTGGGGTGTCCCTGTGCCACGGGGGACACTGCTGGGACCCGTGGGCAGAGCTGGCAGGGTGTGTCTCTCCACGCTCACTCCACACTCACTCCACGGCCTGAAGGAACGTAGGAAGAGGGAAACCTCGGAGGATGGAGCCTGGAAGGGAGCCTGGAGCTCTCCCCAAAGTTCTAGCCCTGGGCCTCTCCCCTTCTCCTTCAGGCTGGTTGTAACCCAGGTATTTCCTAAATTTATGCAAAGAGATGGCCCATGATTAACAGCCATTTTAATGAATGGCTAATCAATTTCTATGGGGTGCTATAGAGTTTAATAAATCAAGCCCAGGCTGATTATAACCATGGCTTGTGGCCATCCTGTAATCCCTTCTCTGATGTGCTTCTAATAGTCTGGAACCTCCACTGCTGCTGTCAGGAGCTCATTTAAAACACCAGGCAGTGTTTTTTAACAGGCTAAAAGCACAGGGTGAGTGAATATTCCTGTCTACTTGTAAGTCACATGACCATCCATGATGGCAAATTTGGGTCCAAACCAACGTCCATGGAGAGCCTTGGCAAGGAGGGACTCCTGGAGGTCAGAGGAGAAGCTGGGAGAGAGATGTAATTGTAGGAACGGTGACGCTGAGCTGGATTGGGGTCCTGTGGGGCTGAGAGGGGCCAGGAGAGAACTCCTGGGAGGGAGGGAAGAGGGAAGGGGCAGCCTGACCCCCTCCTGCTCTGCCTGACCCCCTCCTGCTCTGCCAGACCCCCTCCTGCTCTGCCTGACCCCCTCCTGCTCTGTCTGCCCACCCTGCAGCAGTTCCAGTGCCCAGGCTCTGCAGGAGCTGAGGGCTGTCCTTGGGCCTCACGTTCCAAAGTCATGGGTGGATTTATCCTGAACTTCCTGTGCCCTTCCTTCCACAGAGTCACCGGGCAGCTGGGGCTCCAGGGACCCCTGGAGGTCACCTGCTTGCCCAGGGCCACCTCACTCAGGGTGTCACAGGGTCACCCTTTAACCTGCTCGTCCTGCAGCCACACATTCTCTGTGCAGTCCCAGTGGGAATCACACTGAGGGCAGTGTTTGGTGGCTGGACACGGCAAAGAGATGGAAAATGTCTCTCTGAAAGGTCTGAACTTTGCCTGCAAACACCCAGGAGGGGCTGGGGGCCATTTCACAGCCTGGATGTCCCCAGAAGGTCACCCTGGCTCTTCTCGAGGCTGTGTCCTGCCAGCCAGTGGGAACAGCAATTTTCCAAAGGACAAACAGGAGTTCAGCACTGGAACTGATCCCTCAGAGAGGCAGGATTTCTGCTGTTCTCCAGCCCCTGTGTTTTCACAGCCATCAAGACAAAAGAAAATCACGGTACATTAAAAAACCCAAGCAAACTGTGAGCCTGAATGTTTAAAGCCCCACAGCCGGTAGGGTTTGCTTTTTATACATTCCTTTTTTTTTTTTCTTTCCATCTTGATTCACACAACTCTTTGGAAGAAGCCCCATCTGCTAAATATAGGCTGAAACCTGTAGCTGCCTGGAAAGAGAAGTGTGGTGATTTCTGAAAAACTTCAGCCTATAAAAGCTGACACACAGCCCCTCACACTCTCTAAAAACCATCTCCTGGTGGATTTATTAGTCTTAGGCAACAGCAGTTGGTCTGAAAAGAAAATGTATTTAACCTTTCTTTTTAATTGTCGCACTGTTAACCTGTCAGTTCTACATGGGGCTGTTAATAATTCCGCTTTAAATGTCTCAAAAGAACTTTCATGTTTAAATATTAAACACTAAAACTTGGGTACACTTAGCAGAGAACGGCGGCAGCACTCGGAGCAGTGAATGTGGCTCAAAGCAGAGTCCACTGGAGTGCCTGGGAATTGTCACTCGGAATCCAACAAGCCCAGACACGGCGTGGGCTGCAAATCCTGGTCCCAGGGTCACACCCTCGGAGCTTTAACCAGGCTGGGCAGTGGGGTTTAGCCTGGGAAGGACCCGGTTAAACCTTTCAAGCTGGGCTTCACCTTAAGGTAAGATGCACACTGAGGGGCAGAATTCATCAGTTGGGCTGAGCTGACTGCACTTTAACTGCTCCTGCAGGAGGTGAGCACGGATCACCTGGGCTGTGGGGCAGCTGCTGGGAATCAGCTCCCAGTTTGGTTAAACAGGAGTCCTGTGGTAAAAGCCATGGTTTGACCATCATGGATCAAAGCCTTCCTCCCGGGGCACAAAGACATCCCAGCCTGGCCCACACCCCAGGCAGCTCTCACCCTCCCCTTCCCAGTGGGGATATTTGGGGAGCCCTTCCCAGCAGGGATATTTGGGGAGCCCTTCCCAGCAGGGATATCTGGGGAGCCCTTCCCAGCAGGGATATTTGGGGAGCCCACGTTGCTGTGATGGTGCAGCCTCGGTGACACCTCCCCGCTTCCCTTGGCCAGAGCCCTGCCAGAGCCCCGTGGTCTCTGCTCTACCCCCTCCAAAGCTGGGACAAACTCCCAGAGGCTTTCTGAGCCTGGCAAGGGCACCATGGACCATTCATGGGAGTCAGGAGAGCAGGACAGGGATGACACCACATCCATATCCCATCCTGGCCCTTCCAGTGGGGATGTTTGCATCCCTGGGGTGCCACGGGGCGAATCCAGCGTTGCTGGTGAAGGTGGCACCATTCAGAGCCTCTCGGGTGTGGCTGAGGCTCCCTGAGCACTTCTCACCCCCGGCTGCTGATGCAGAAAGCAACTAAATGAGTGTAATTTATGCACCGCAGGAAAGGTGCGAGTTAAAATAACTCCCAGCCTAAAACAGCCTCCACATGGGGAAAAGGAGAGAGAGGGGAGATTAAATCTGTGCCACGTCAGAGCGTCAGCGCTGAATTTGGCCCCGGGCCTCAAAGCTTTTAAAAATAAGGAGGAAGTTTGGTTTGGAGGAGGTCACACACGGCTCTGCTCCACTCTCCAGGACATTCCTGGCCAAGGCAGGCGAGGCTGAGCGGGCTGAGGAGCGGGGCTGGCTGGGAGCAGGGCTGGTGCTGGACTTCCCAGTGCTGCTCCCTCCGTGCCCGCTCTCACCTGTGCCAGGCCCAGAGAAACCAGGGCTGTCCTCACGGCACCTGGGATGCCCATTGCAGCCACGGAGCAGCAGCCCCCTCACAGCTGAGCCCTGAGCCGACTTTCTCCCACTTGGACGCTCCCTTCCTGCTCCGGCCCCGTCATTCCCCGGCCAGGTGGCTCCTGCTTCGTCAGGGATTTATTGCCATCGATACTTTGCAGTGACCTGAATATTCCCCAGGCTGGTGTCATCCTGCCTGATGCCCACTTAGCGTTTAATTGTCCCCGGGGGCGGCGCTGGGATCGATGTCTGTGCCCCGCTGCCACCCGCAGCCGCTGACGCGGTGACAGGGCTGCTGTGCCTGTGACATGTGCATCAACGCCAGGCCAGGCAGCTGATTTGGAATATAATGAATAAATATCCCCGGGCTGGAAGAGGGGAGGCTGTCAAAGGCATTCTAAAAATAATTGGTCACTGGCTTTGCATCAGGCTGGTTGTGGTCTGGGACAGAACGCACAGCTCAGTCCTGGTGCAGCCCGAGCTCCTGAGCTGGGGTTGGGAGGACGGGCACCGCCCCGCCCAGCAGAGGGTTGTCCCCAGCACGGGGCAATGCCCTGCTCCACCGGGATGGAACGCAGCTCCTCCAGCGCTGGGTGGGAAGCGCTGGCCCTTGGGGCACTGGGGACAGCTCGGAAGGGTCCAGGCCAGGAATCCCTGGGGATTTAATGCGCCTGATACTGATGCCCATGACCTGGCTGCACTGGCTCCCACCACGAGCTCTTCAACTCCAGAACTTTCCCTGCTAAGCAACTTTGGTTTGGAAAGAAAAAAAATCTTAAAAAATCAAGTTTCCCGGCTGAAGTGTTTGTGCCGAGGGCAGAGCCTGATCTCCTGGGCACAGAACTCTGTGGAAGAGGCCTGGTGAGGCTCTGCTGAGTGGGTGGGAGGGGGAGAGCTCAGCCTGCTCCTGCCCCATCCATCCATGGAGACCCCAGAGCCCCCAGCCCTGCTCCAGGGCCCATCCCCCCTTTGGATTTATCCCACGGGACAGATCAGGGTTGGTGGGCTCGGAGTGCAGCAGCTGCTCCCACATGCTGCTCACGGCAGCAGCACTGCCTGCTCTCTACCAGCTGGGAGTTTTGGAGGAGAATTCCAAATCACCTTGAGCCTCCTGCGTGTCCCAGGCTGGGCAGGCACTTCCAGCCTGGCCCCAAATGTGAGGGTGACCCCTCCTTCCCCACCCAAAGCCCCTCTGCTCCTCTCTGCTCTGTGATCAAACTCCTCCTGCTTTGGTGGGATTGGGATGAGGGGTTTCCTCCCCAGGCTCCTGCAGTAAAGCTCACACACATCTTTAAGCACATGTGGAGGAAAGCCTTGAGCGCTGCAATTCACCCAAATCATCAAAACTCCTTTTATTTTTACATTAAATGTTTTTCTTTATGAAAGGAATAAAAGAACTCCAACAATCACAATGAAATAAGAAAGGGAATGCCTAGAGCTAACTACAATATAAAATCATATTCATAATTTCATAATATTTTACCTTTTTCACATTGTTTTATGTGGATTAAAAACCACTCGAACCAGAATGTAACAACAGCAAGGAAAGTGGCAGAGGAGGAAGAGGAGAAGGAAGGTGCAGCCCCGGGGGCTGGGACAGCAAGAAGTGCCCTCAGAGAGGCACAGGAGACAGGACTGCCCAGAATCCTGGAATGGTTTGGGTTGGGAGGGACCTTAAACCCCACCCAGGGACACCCCAGGGACAGCTCCCCCTGTGCCAGGCTGCTCCCAGCCCCAATGGCCAGCCTGGCCTTGGGCACTGCCAGGGATCCAGGGGCAGCCACAGCTGCTCTGGCAATTCCAGCCCAGCCCCTGCCCACCCTGCCAGGGAACAATTCCTTCCCCAAATCCCAGCCAGCGCTGCCCTCTGGCACTGGGAAGCCATTCCCTGGGTGCTGGCCCTGAATCCCTTGTCCCCAGTCCCTCTGCAGCTCTCCTGGAGCCCCTTCAGGCCCTGCCAGGGGCTCGGAGCTCTCCCTGGAGCCTTCTCCTCTCCAGCTGAGCACCCCCAGCTCTCCCAGCTCTGTCTCCCTCCCAGTCCAGCCCCATCCTGCAGTTCCTGGGTCCCCGGCCCGGGCTGGGGCTTGGATTGAAGCAGAGAAATTGGAATGAATGACCTGGGGAAGCAGGAGAGGCTCCAGCCCAGGCTGAAACCCCTCCCTGGGCTGTGTTAGCCACGTGTGCTGGGCGAGGGGCACAGCACAGCCTGGGCTGCCTTAACCAAGCCCGGTGAAGGGCAGGGCCTGAGCATCCCTGGGGGCAGCCGCACCAAGTGGGAAATGCTCCCAAGGTGTCTTCCCCCAAATAATATTTAAAACCCCGATTTCTGTGTGGGATTTCATGTAAGCACCAAGGGCTCCGTGGTCATTTTCCCTTCTGCAGGAAAAGGAACAAACAAAGCAGATCCTGGTGCTGAGCAGGGCTGGAGCCCAGGGAGCCGGGCTGGATGTTTGGAAAACTGCAGTAACTGCGAGTTGAGGAAGGCAAGTCCCACCCCCCGCAGGTTCCATGTCCTCTCCTGCATAAAATCCAACATGACATTTACCACTCTCCTAAAATGCTTTGCAAAAAATTTCCAGATGCTCCCAAAGAACACTTTGAATTATCCATGTGCCATTTTCCACACGTGGCACAAAGGCCCTGCACTGTTTTTGTTTCCTGGCGGGCAAGTCAGAGCGACTCCAGGTGGGGTTGGTCTGTGTGGAACGAGCCTGCGTGGCAGAAACTCTGCTGACCTTGGTGCCACCATGCAGCTCCTGCAGCCAGAGCTGTGCCAGGACAGTCTGTGAACCGGGGCTGGCATTAATTAGTCATTAACCCCTTCCTGGGGCTGGGAACACAAACACACCGTGAGCTGCACCTGGAATGGGATAAGCAATCTCCAGGCCACCTTTTTCCATTCCCATGAGCTCTGCTTGGAGCAGACTGAAGCAGTCAGTGTGGTGTGATCCCCTCATCCTCCTCGGACCCCTCCCTGCCACCCAGGCCTTCACTGGAGGCCCCACTGCTGCTCTGCCAAGCCCACAGCCCTGACAGGGATTGCACTGCACTTCCTGATCTTTCCAGATGCTGCCCAAGTTTTATCATCTCCCTCCTGCCCCTCGAGAGCTGAGGTGGGTCAGGGTATTTCAATCAAACAGGGATTTCTCTGCTGCTCCTGTGCCAGGGCAGGCACAGCCCTGAGCAGAGCCACAAAGAGCAAAGAAAGGAGACAAAATGAGAGCTGGAAATGAAGTTATTCTTCATCCTCAAGACCACTGCTGAGGATGAGACTGGAGTGACGAGCCTGAGGCGCTTCTCCCATCCCTCCTCTCCACCTCAGTCCCACACATGGAAGATGAATATGCAGCATTTTCTGTTTGTGCTGCTGAGATGCCCATTAAACGCCAGCAGGGAAAACACCAGACATAAATACCCACTCCCCTCCGAGCCCAGGAGAGGGAAGGAACATCCCTCCTTCCGGAGAGGGAGCTGCTTCCAGCTGGGAAGGGCTGGGAAGAGCTCCCAGCCCTGCCCAGCACAGGACAAGAGAGGCCAGTTTGGTTTTGTCTCCGCAGACCTGGGAGGGGACCCACTGATCCCCCTCTTCCACCAGGAGCTGCTGGAAAGGATTTTCCTTCATGTCCAAAGCCCTCCTGATCTGTTGCAGGACCAGAGGAGTCGTAGGTGTCTCACCAGCCTGGGCTCCAGCAGCAAGTCTGAGCCTCCAGGGAAGAGCTCTCCATTCCCTGGGATAAGACGGGACAGGACTTGATGGGATGGGATGTCAGGAGGGGCAAACTGCAGGACTGTCACAGCCCTGCTCCAATGCCAGCATCCAGGGGAGATCTGGGGAAAAGGGAAAAACAAACAACCAAAAGAAACTGCCCCTTGTGGCTTCTCAGTGCCTTGAAGCGGATCCTGGACAAGGATTATCTCACCTGGATACATGAGATGGATCCTGATGGATCCTCAGCCAGCTGTGGCAACAATCTCCCTCTGGGAATCACCCAGGACGCTGCACTTTGAGGCACTTTGGGAACCCAGCCTTGGCTGTCCTCACCCTGTCCCCCCTCATAAAGGCCTTGAGAGCACCTGCAGCTGGCAGGAGCTGTCTCCAGCCCCAGTCCCAGTCCCCGAAGGTCTCCAGCCCCAGTCCCCGAAGGTCTCCAGCCCCAGTCCCGGAAGGTCTCCAGCCCCAGTCCCAGTCCCCGAAGGTCTCCAGCCCCATTCCCCGAAGGGCTCCAGCCCCAGTCCCCGAAGGTCTCCAGCCCCAGTCCCCGAAGGTCTCCAGCCCCATTCCCCGAGGGTCTCCAGCCCCATTCCCTAAAGGTCTCCAGCCCCATTCCCCAAAGGTCTCCAGCCCCATTCCCCAAAGGTCTCCAGCCCCATTCCCCGAGGGTCTCCAGCCCCACACCTGGGCACGGCTCCAGCGCCCACAGAGCTCCTTGGCAGCCTCCCCAACCTGCGTAATGTCTCAGTGAAGGGGCTGGGGAGGGCTCGGGAGGAGCCGCAGGGATCAGGTGAGCCGGGCTCTGTAATGCCGGGATCAGATAAGCCGGGCTCTGTGCCGGAGCTCTGTAATGCCCGGTTTGCAGCGCCGGGCTGGGGGCAGGTTGGGATCGCTGCCTTATCTGCTGTTATCTAATTCGAGGAAATGCCCGTGTGCGTGGCACACGTTATCAAACGCACAGCACTCCTCCGAAAATGACATTAAGGCAGGAAGTTCACGGTTGCAGCTGCCGGTTCATCTTTAATTGGCCTCCTGCCCCCAGAGCCCCCGGGGCGGAGGTGCCCGGGATGCGGGGGGCGCTGGCGCGGCCGGCCGAGGTAGGGGATGGGGACCGGTAATTCCGCCCCGCTGTTGGAGCAACGCGCAGCGGTGTTTTAACAACTCGGGCTGTGTGCGTTTGGTTTTCTGTGCTGCCCACAGAGGGAGGGAGGCCCGGCACAGCTGTGCCATGTGGGTTTTGGAATACTCTGGAAGTCCTTGCTCGGGGACATGGATCATTTCCATAAAGCGGGGAGGGAAGTGGAGGCGGGACAAAAGGAGCTGCTGGAGGTGACCCTGGAGCAGGTGGGGGACAGGGAGCGGACAGGGAGGGCCCCACCATCCCCTCCCTGCTGGATGCACAGCACGTGTTGATTTTAATCTCCCACCTGTGATCCAGCAGGGAAGGATTTTCGGCTGGCTGGGGACGGGAGGAGGTGTTTAAGCACCGTCTCGAGTGACTTTTCAGCCTGACACAGCAAAGATTTAACGCTGCACCAGACCCCCTCTGGGGGAACCCATAAAACACCCGCACAGCCAGTTCCTCATCAGGAAGAACGATGAAATCTTTAATGGGGGCAATGTTTCTGTTCATCCTCACTGGAGACTGGAGCCCTATCTGGGAAGCTGCTCTTTAGCTGGGGATGTAAATTTAAGGTTTATATCCAGCAGGAAGAGATGCATCCCTCTGGGAAGTGGTTGGGACCGCGGCAGTTCTGCAGGGAGGGGAGGAAGGATCAGCTACAAACTCCCTGCCTGAATTCCCCCAAACCCTGCTGTTCCCCTGCTCCAGCCTGGAACGGGGCATGTGGCAGTGAGGCCAACCCCAAACCCAGCAGCAGAGCCCAGGAAGGACTGCAGGGCACAGAAGGGGGTGATCAGCTGCACATTTCCCTGGCAGTGATGTGGAGGGGCCAGACCTGGCACACCTGGGACAGCTGAATCCAGGGAACATCATTAAACCTAAATTACCCAGGTTTTATTTATTATTTGTGGACTGCAACACACACAAATAATAAAAAATGCAGCCTTTCAGCCAAAGTGCTTTCTGACCAGAATAATGGCGTTTTGTTTTTTTTTTTTTTCCTTTTTCTTGGACTGTTTACAAGCCATGAGTAAAATCTGGGAAGCCCAGTTTGCAGCAGGACATGGAGAGAGCAGCACTGGGAGAGCCACAGGGATGTCTGGCAGCAGAGTCCCACAGACTGAGCAAAATCCCACACACTGTTCCCCTGCTCCTCCTTCCCCAAACACAAACAGGTTCCATGCAGCTCCTCTGAGTCCTCAGATCCACTCATTTCATCACTTGTGGCCCTGTAAATGTTCGGAGTTTGCATCCAGCATAAGTCAGGGACACTCAAATTTGCTGTCAGCTTCCTACTCTGCCCCTCAAATATGGACCCAGAAAGTGATGGGAGAGCAAACATTGATCCCTAACACCAGCTGGGATGTGTCATCACTGAGAAAGGAACAGCTTTACTGAACGAAAGAAGGGGAAAAAAGACCAAAACAGAAGAAGTTGGAGCTACAGAAAACCAGGCTTTACCTCTGAACTCCTGAAAATTTTCCAAACCACAATAAAAAGAAGACAGATCAGAGCAGGTGTTCATTCCTGCTAAACAATCATTCCCACACAATGAGAGATTTTAGGATTAATTGCAGGATGCTGCTGCTGTATAGGAATTTTTCCCAGTCTTTGCTCAAATACAGATTTTTGGATGTGGAAGAAATCAACGTTCCTTCCCTGCCTTGGGGGCACCACAGCGAGGGAGGGTTTTTTAGGAAGAACAAATGTAGAACAGGCAGTGAGAGGGTGCTGGGGAGGTGCTGCTTGGTGGCACCTTTTGGGTTTGCTCCTTTTGGGTTTGGGGTGCTGCTCTGGGACAGATTCCCTCATTGCATCCACCTGGGATGAGCCTGGAAATAAGCCTGGAGCTGGAGAGCTTTCCTGCATCCTCCTCCTCACTGAGGGCACTGGGACAGCAGCAGGGTCAGTTCTCTCCATGCCCTGGGCCCCATTCCCATGGGGATAATGGGAATAATGGGGATAATGGGTTTGCTCCTGCTGGAGCCCATCCCGGAGCGAGGCAGAGAGGGAATCCAGCCAGAAGCTGCCATTTGCTGTCACCCTGCCTGCCCTGGTCCCCACCCTGGCAGATCACAGAGCAGCTGGGCACAGCTGGGGCAGGGGCTGGAAACATTTGGGTTAAAAGATGAAACAAGGGAATGAAGGAAGCAGAAAATTGGATGTACAAGGGGAAGGAACAACGCGACACCAGCCGGGGTGGATGTGGCCCTGTTAACCCTTATCAATAATTGATGGCCAAGAACATGGATTTTCTATTATTCTGATGAGACCAGCTCTGTTGCTGATATGTTCCTTGGCACCAGAAATTACTCAAGCATTAAAAATTACTAAAACGCTTTTTTCATCCCGTTTAGGGACAGACCCTCTGCATTTTCCTCCCCCTCAGCATCCCAGAGTGGCTGAATTTTCAGGCAAATGTGCACAAAAGACAACCTGGAGAGAGCCTTGAGTGCTCCTGGCACGGGGAGGCTCCTCTGAGGGACCTGAGAGCCCACCCAGTGCCACCCCTGCCCTGGCAGGGACAGCTCCCCCTGTGCCAGGCTGCTCCCAGTCCCAGTGTCCAGCCTGGCCTTGGGCACTGCCAGGGATCCAGGGGCAGCCACAGCTGCTCTGGCAATTCCATCCCAGCCCTCCCCACCCTCCCAGCCAGGAATTCCTTCCCAAAATCTCACCCAGCCCTGCCCTTTGGCACTGGGAAGCCGTTCCCTGCTTGGTCACTGGGACAGTGGAGAAGTGGCACCGGCTGGGGATGGTCGTCCCCAAAGACCCAGGGAAGGAGAACACCAGGGCTCCTGTCAACAAAAAATGCACCAACAGAGCCTGAAGCAATAAATTTCACCTCCAGCAGGAGAGGAGGAGCTCAGTGCTCAGACTCATGGCTGTGACCAAGCCACACCAACCCTCCCACCTGGAGGAGCCAGGATGGGCCCAGGATGCGCTCTGGGACTTGGACTGGCCCATCCCACCCCTGGATCTGAGGGTGTCCACCCAGAGCACCAGAATCTGCCAGGATCTCTGGAATCCCAGGCATGCACGGCCTGTGTGGAAATAAATCGTGGCTGAGGCAGCTTTGCCACCTTCCACAGGCTCATTTTGGTTGGGTTTTCTGTCAGGAGTGTAACCACTTGAATTTATGCAGATTATGCACTCCTGCCAGGTGTTTATTTTACATGGTTCTCTTCCCCCCTGCTACACTGTGAAAGAAAAATTGGGCAGTATTTGCTAATGAGGCAAGCGGGATCTTTCCAGGCCCCTTTAACTTACTCGGAATAAAATATATTTTTTAAAAATTGCTGACCCTTTAAACCTCAATGTTAGCTTATCTCGGGGACACGTTTCTTAGTCAGCAGAAGGCCTTTCCTGCAGGAGTTATTTGTAATTCATTAGCACTGGAGTAATGGCCACACTCTTAAATAATTCCTGTGCTTATAAAAGACCATCTGGCACACGTGCTGAGAGCCCTACCCTGCTCTGGTGTAAATCAGGAGAGATCCATGGAGCTGGAGGAGTTCTGGAGGCTTTACACCCTCCTTGGCCGGCCCAGAGCTCCTCTCCAAGGCCTCGTGTTCCCAGTTTTATGGGATCAGCTCCTCTGTCCCAGCTCATGGCAAAAGCTCCAGGCTGCTCCTGGGGCAGCAGGAACGAGCTGGGCCCGGGGCAGGTGCAGCTCCTTGGGCTGTGTTTATGTATGAGCCTGGTTCTGTGTCCAACGAGCACCAGGTCCTCTGTGCCGAGCCCTCAAACCTGCCAGGAAATTCCCAGCGTGAGAGGGGGAAGGAAAAGCTCTGGTTTTGAAGCCACTCTAACCTGAGCTCAAGGTTTTTGCTTAAGCACAGGGATGGGTTTACATCTGGAAAAGGAGATTTGCTGGGGTTATATCCCACTTCCCTCCCCTCCTCTTAAAAGAAAAATGTAGTGAGAAGCAAGAGGGATGCGCAGGACCCAGGCAGTGAGGGAACGCAGAGTTCCTGTGACCAACCCCAACTAAAAACATTTCCCACTCACAGATCCTGCCTGCAAAATCTCAGAACTGCTTTGGAGCCCCTTGGGCTTTCCACAGGGCAGATCCAGGCAGCCAAAGGCATGGACTCAGAGCAGCCAGCAGCAGGTCTGGGCACAGCTCCTTCCCTGCCAAACCAACCCGAAAGCTTTCCCAGGGAACAAACGCCTCCAACCCCCTCCCGGCTGCAGCCTCGGGCTCATTGTCCACCAGCTGCTGTAGGAAGGTGAGAACAGTCCCTGTTCCTGGGGCTTCTCCATTTCCACCGGAGACTCTGTGGAGCTGGGCCCCAGGAAGAGCCAATCTCCTCTGCTTCAGGCAGGGATAACATTTCAGCAAAGCAGAGCGAGATTTCATCAGGGCTTTTGTCTGCAACAAAACCCAACGGCAGCAAGAGCTCGGTGCCCTGGAAACTCAGCACCGACGGCACATTATGGCCCCAGCCGTGGGTACAATCAGGTCCTTTTCACTGCTTTTCACAGGTATCTGATATCCCAACCCCATGTGTTTAATCTGCCGGCAGCCCCTCTCCGGGCTCAAAGCACCTGCACAGCTCTGGGTGAATTGTGTGCTCCCCAAAGCACTGCCCCACAGTCTCCCCCAGTGAAACAAAGGCTTCCCAATAAATCAATTCCAATGGGGTTTTTGGCCTGGCTGCAGCTCTGGAGGAGCTGACCCCATGCCCAGCTGTGCAAAGGCAGCTCAGTGCCCTCAGGGGCTTTTGGAGCTGCGCATTCTCCTTCCCCGTGGTGCAGAGACGGCAGCTCCTGGGGTTTCATTTCCTGTGGGTCTCAGCGCTCCCTGGAGGGCTTCATCCAGGAGCAGTCACCACCTCCGGGCTGGCTGAACTCCCCCCCTGGCTCCCGGCAGCGCAGGTGGACTCCCACCCTCACAGCTTTCAGAACTATTTTGGGGAAAGCATTTTGTCTTTCAGTCCTGTGCTTATGAGAAAGTTTTAAGACTCAGAGAATGGCCAGGATGAGCTGGAGCCCCTGCAGACTGTTCTGCACAGCCGAGGGCTGAGCTGGCCTCGTTTGGCACCTGTAAAACCCTGCCCCGCCTCCTGCTGCCCAGACCCAGCCCTGAGCAGCGCCATTCCCAAATCAGGCTCTGCCATGGCCCCAACAAGGGCATCTCCCACGGATGGGCACATCCAGGCAGCCTTTGGGACAGGACAAGGCACCTCGAGGTGGGGCAGGACCCTGAGAGGGAATCTGGGCAAGGAAGGCAGTGACAGAGGGAAGGGAGAAGCACAGATGGAACTCGGAATTTCTGCAGCACCAAGTTCGAGTGGATTCTGGCCCACATTAAGAATTGTTAATGGCAACAACGAACAGCCAGGAGTGGGAAAAGGGCATGGGGAAGGTGAGCAGAAAGCAAAACAAGGGAGTTGAGCAGCAGTAGGAAAACAAAGCCCTGGCAGGTGTTGTTGTCAGCGGCAATAAAGGCTCCCAGCCTGGTGATTTATCGGGGCTCGCTCTCTCTGCCATCCCCGGGCGTTCCGAGGTGTTGGTGCTCACAGGGGCATAGCCCCTGGATATGGGAGAAAAACGGATCCATCACGGCTTCCCCTCACCACTGGCAGCCCTGAGCCATAAAGCCGGGCCAGCAGCCCCAGGGTCACCCCAGCCTTGTGCCCACTGAGCCCGGCTGGCCAGCGGGTGCCAGCCTGCACCCCCCAGCCTGCACCCCCCAGCCTGCACCCCCCAGCCTGCACATCCCCTTCTCCTTGCAGTTCCTGTCTGGGCTGCTCCTGCCTCCAGCCTGGCCCAGGCTCTGTCCAGCCTGACCTTCCCAGGACACGGTGCCTGCTCTGCCTCCCCAGCGGGTTCCCGTTGGGCAGGGCCCCTTCTGTCCCACCCAGCCCCGATCCACACCAATTCCGGGCTTCCACACACGATCACTTGGCCATGAGACTGCAAAGTCAAAGGTGCAGGAGAAGCTCTGTGAGAGCAGCAGGGAAGGACTGCAGAGGGTCATCCCATCTTTGTCACCCAGGACAAACCCGGCTGAGGGACCCAGAATGGTTCATTTCAGGCTGCTCGTGATGCTCCTCCCAAACAGCCCAAAACACAGAATCCACATAAGGCCTCTTACAGTTGTCCAACCGTAATTAAGAGGCTTTTTCAGCAATAATGTGAACAGAAACAGGCAGCAGGGAAACTGTCCTGTTTCATGTCCTGTCCAGCTCCATTTCTGGCCTTCCCCGAGGTTCTGTGGCTGGTTGGGCCATTCCTTCGTTCCCCTGAAGCTGTGCTGGACTGGGCGTGCTGCTGTCCCAGCCTGTGGAGCTCAGGTGTGCCTGCGCTGGGCGTGGTGGGGGACACAAAGCCCCACGTCAGAGGAGTGCACGTTTGCAGCTTTATCCCTGCAGCTCCCCTGCTCCCCTTCCCCGTATTTCATACAAACGTCTCAGAATGACAGACAGTTAAAAAAGGAAACTGCAGATGGAAGTGTGAAATTTTGCACTTTGGGGCCATAATGAATCTTGCCTGGCTTCCCACTCCTTGCAATATCTTTGCTGGAAAGTGCAAAGACCTTCATTTTCCCTGCACACAACTTAAAATGCCTCAGCTCCGGGTGGAAATGTCAGGGCTCTATCACGTCTGTGATCCAGAACAAAACCCGAGGGCAGCCAATGCATCCATCTCTGTTTGCTGTGCTGGGAAGGGCTGGGCTCATCCCTGCCGTGCCCAAGAGGGAGCAGGGTCACCCCACAGAGAGGTGGCACCACCTCAGAGCAGCTGGGCCAGCCCAGAGCCAGCGCTGACCTCTGGCACAGGGACAGGACCTGCAGGCCTGGAGTGCCCAGGGGTGTGTGTGGAGCCCTCGGGGCGTGCAGGTGTTACCAGGAACACAAATCCCAGAGTGGCTCCAAGGAGAGCCCTTCCCAAGGCCCTGGAAATGTCAGAAGCCAGCCTGTGCCATCACAGGAAGGTTCCCCTTCCACTTTGATGCCTTTCAGACAGCTGCTTTCACAGTGAGATGGAAGGAGCTGTGGAAGGGGAAAGCTGCTTTGCACGAAGCCTCCTCAAGGTTTCCAGCTCCACATGGGCCCCTCTGTTTATTTTTGGGTTGCTTTGCAGAGCTAACCCAAATACACAGGCCTGTTCTGGCATTCCATGGCTTTCCCTGACAGTAATCCATCTTATCACAGCCAGGAGCAGCAGGAACAGCTCCTGTCACTACCAAGAAAGAGAAAATAAAATCAGCTGAAAATTTCTCTGACTCTCAGGAAACTCAGTTCAGCTCCAAACATGGTGAACAAAATGCCATCAGTGATTTTCCCTTTGTAATTAGGTTTGCAAAGGTTGACTGGCAAGGAATTAAAACATGGAAGCATTTAAAATATCAGTGAGTTCTGGCATCCTGAGTAATGTGACATTTATATGATAATTTGGCAATTAAATATGCAAGCAAGGATGGTTTTTCTTTTCAAACATGGAGGTACAACTCTCCCACAAAGCCCCTTCCAGCACTTCACGGGTTTGACTTCTTGCTCCAGTGGAAAAATATGATTTGCAGTGTGTGGGCAGGGGACACTTGCAGCAGAACAGAGCCAGCAGCACATCCCCAAAGCACCCCTGGGGACCTGGGATTGCCCATGGTCAGGGCCTGGTTCTGTGCCCACCTGGGATCACCCCTGGCTCAAACCCAAGGTGCTGCAGAAATAAAATCTCTCTCCAGGTTGCACAAACGAGGCTGGAAAAGCTGGGGCTGTTCAGCCTGGAGAAGAGGAGGTTGTGTGGAGACCTCAGAACCCCTCCAGGGTCTGCAGGGGCTCCAGGGAAGCCAGAGAGGGACTCTGTCAGGAACTGGAGTGACAGGACAGGGACACTGGGGTCAAACTAAAAGTGGGGAAATTTAGGTGGGATATTGGGAAGGAATTGTTCCCTGGGAGGGAGGGCAGGCCCTGGCACAGGGTGCCCCAAGCTGTGGCTGCCCCTGGATCCCTGGCAGTGCCCAAGGCCAGGCTGGACATTGGGGCTGGGAGCAGCCTGGCACAGGGGGAGGTGTCCCTGCCAGGGCAGGGGTGCCACTGGGTGGGATTTAAGGTCCCTTCCCACCCAAACCATTCCAGGATTCCATGGCTGGACAAGACCCCCAGAAGGAGGAGGGGAATGAGGTGAAGCAGCCGAAGGTCTCTCTCCACCCAGGCCCCAACTGACCCCCCCACACCCATCACATCCTTCCCGAGCTGATGAATAATTTGGAGGGCCTCAGCCATTATTAAATAATAAAGATTCTTTTCCTTGCAGAAATAATTGAAGCATCAGAGCTGAGAAATTGAGGTCGCCCTGAGCTCTGCCCCCTCTGCTGCTCCCCTCAGACCCTGCTTGGCTCCCGGGGCCAGGGGGAGCTGGAGCCACAGGGCCCCCTGAGGGGCTGCTGGCAGGGAGCAGGGGCCTTCCAGAGCTGCCACTGAGGCTGGGGTGGCCCAAGGCTCTCTCAGGAGAGGCCACGAGGGTAACTGGAGTTTGTGGTGGTCCTGGCTGTGTCACCCAGCTGGGAATGGGCTCTGCCAGCTCTGCATACCCACCAGCTCCTCCTGGACCGGAGGAGAGCACGGCCTCTCCTGGGTGCAGCGGGAGCAGACTCTGCTGCAGGGACCCCTCAAAATCACCGAGGGTTACAAAAGCTCTTCCTCATTAATGGAAACCTCCCTGTTCTCTAAAGGTGAAGGTTCTGCCTCAAAACCTCTCTGTTATCCTGGGGCTTGGCTTTGGCAGCACTGAGAGGTCTGGGGCAGCCTGAATCCAAAGGTGCCAGCAGCAACACACCCAGGGAAACCCTGGCTGCTTCCAGCCCTCCCTGCTCCCACTGGTTCCTCCCTTTGCTGGGCCCTTGGTCACTGCACAAGCTTTGGCTCCAGCTGGACTCCCAGTGGGTGGAAATCCGTGGCTGAGATGTGTCCCCTCATCTCCACTTGTGGAGGAAAAGCCAACAGAAAACCCTGGCAAAGCAAGACCCCTTTAACCCAGCAAGGTTTCCCCCCTTTTCCTCCCCTGACCAGAAGGAAACAACACAGGTCTCACAGTTTTCTGTCCTCACACTCCTGTGCTGATAGATAAAATCGGCCTTGACCAGAGCAGGAGGAATAATGGCTCATCCCAGGAGGAAAAATCCTGTTCATGGAGGATGGAACTGACGTGGGTTTAGAGCAGCTCCACAGACTCGGTTAAATGTGGAATGAGATCCTTCCTTCAGGGTTTTCATGAGCCACTCTGATGGCACCAGCAGAAAGAGCTTCCAGTGACAGTGAAAGGTGTCCCAGCCTGCCCAGTACGAGGCTGGGAGAGCAGACATTCACTGGGGGGAGGATTCATTCAGTGCAGCACCAGAAACATGACAAATGCCAGCCCCCCACGTCAGAGACCTCAAAGTGCAGTCAGCCTGTCCTGAACCCTGCAGTCAAGTAACAGTGAAGACATTCGGAAAGACTTTGCCCTGCCCAGGGACTGCCTGTGCTAATTAGGGACAATTAACGCTGCTGAGGGAGCACCGATGGGTTTGCTGAGCACCGGGAAGTGTCGGCTCCTCACAAACACCTGCGTTTGTGACCAGGGGTGACAAGGGAGAGCTCCCCTGAGACCCAGACTGAGCAGAGAGCAAAGCTCTGCTCCATCGCGAGCGATTCCCAAACCCTCCATCCCCTGGGAGTGACTGAGGCTGAGGAACGAGACCTTCTGAAGGTCCCGTGTCTTTTCCTGAGGGTGTCACTGGGCTGGGCAGGCTGGGCTGGATGGCTTTGGAGGGGACAAGAGGGGACCATACAATGAATTTCTCTTCTGTGAAATAAAAGCCTGAATCCCCAGTTCTGCACTCTGCTGCTGTTGGAAGTGCATGGGCTGAAACCTGAGAGTTCTCAAGGCAAAGTAGAAGTTTATTTTCCAGATGTGCATCCAGATATTTTTTAATTAGACCTAATTTGTGTGCATGAACTCCCCACTGCACCAGAGGGATGATGGTGGAGCTCAGGAGTCAGCACAGAGAGCTCTGAGAGCCCTCCCTGGCCAAGTCTTCAAAGGCTGAGCAGGTGCATTTGCTAATTCTAAATAAGATAATCCATAATTACAAGTAAAGCCCAAACTGGAGGTCTGAGATGTTTTGAACTTTCCCCAAGCCACATTTCTACAACAGAATAGTTTTGTTTATGCGAGGTTTTGTTCCAGCTAATGCGACCTTGTGGATAAAGAGGAGAGAAAAGTAGGAGAAAAAACCATGTATGTGCACAGGGAAAGGATCTTCCTCCTCTCGTGGAAAAAGCACAACAAAAGCAGAATTGTTCTGGTGCTTGTTTGAACTCTGTCTGAAAATTGATTTCAGCTCTGAGGAGCCTGAGCTCGCCCCATTCCTCAGCTCCACCTGCCAACAGGCAGCACTTTTGTCTCTGTTGATAAGGGACTTTTTAATTATTGCCATTATCATTTGAAAATTGGGTTCCTGCCACAAACAATTGAAATTAGATTCGGTGTTACTTTTAATCTTGGGTAATGTCTTTTAATCGGGGGTTTCATTTCCTCTCAGCAATAAAATGTGTGGATGCCTGCACACACGTGCTGGGTTTGAGGGCACACAGAAGGATCTGAGCACTCCCAAAACGTGAGTGTTTCCCTCGGGCTGGGCAGGTTTTACAGCAGGAAGGACTCTCAGCTCAGCCAGTTCCACCCATTATGGAACAGGGCCCTGTAATTCCTGCATGGAGCCACCCCTTCCAGAGGAGCAGGGGCTGTGCAGAGCTCACCCTGGGACAGGATATGCAGGGCTGACCCCTGATCCAGGACTCCTGATCTGCACTGAGCAGCTTGGAGGGGACACACTCAGGTGAAGGAGGTTGGAAAAGGTTTCTGATCCCAGGAGGGGCAGCCTTTGGTCCTTTTCTGCTGGCAGATACTGAGATCTTTTTATAGGAACAGCACTGAGACCTCATGAACCTGTGTGGCCCCTCTGGCTGTGTTGGATATATATTTATGTACCTCTCATCTCTCTCTCTCACCCACCTGCTCGAGCTGCACAGAGCTGGTGACCTTGGCAGGAATGTGGGGACAGCAGTCACGAGGGCGCTGCCACCTCCCTGCACCACAATCCTTCTTTTCATGTTGTTTCTCAGCTCAAATCCAACCCCTGCTGGCAGGTTTCAGTGCCCAGGGATGGGATCTGTCCCCAGCTCGCCAGGCTGCCCTAAATCCACCACAGCCTATTTTGTTTGGGCAGAAACTCAGCTGGCAGCTCAGCCCAGGGCAGGCAAAGCCTCCCCTCTCCAGTGGGCCAGGAAAACAGCTCCAACTACTGAGTTTTTCTTTTGTTTTTTCCCTCTCCAGCTGCCCACACTCCTCTGGGTGGTTCCACCAGCCCAGCTGCCCACAGCCATCCCTCAGGCTGGCTGTGGTCACCACTAGTGACCGTTATTCCCCGCAGAGAGGCACTGGGACACAGGGACACGGCAGCCCAGGGCAGGAGCAGCTCTGCAGGATTCTCCTCTGCCTGGAGGAGACCTGCAGGGCCTGGTTCAGCCCACGCAGAGCTGGCTCAGAGCTTGCACAGGGCTTCTGCCCCAGCTAAGGGGGGTTTAGGGGGTGACTCCTCCTGAGCACACCTGGGCTCCCATCTCTGGGCCAAGGCAGTGGAAGCAGCAGATCATGGAATCTCACAGTGGTTTGGGGTGGGAGGGAGCTTAAAGATCATCAAATTCCAACCCCTTGCCCTGGCAGGGACACCTTCTGCTGCCCCAGGTGGCTCCAAGCCCCGTCCAGCCTGGCCTGGGACACTGCCAGGGATCAGGGGCAGCCAGGGCTGCTCTGGGCCTCCCCACCCTCACAGGGAAGAATTCCAGATCCCTGATCTAACCCTGGCCAGCACAGTGCAGAGACCAAATCCCACAGGCAACACCACAGCCTGTCAGCCAGGCTGAGATTACAGACATCAGCCTGGTTCTAAAATACCTTGAATACTCTTAATGGGCTTGAAGCTGTTCCTGTCATTAAGGGGAGGTGGCAGGGAGACTTTGCTATTTCTGAGCCTCTTTACCAACCCACCCTCCTGTTTCAGGTAGGATGGGACAGAAAAGCCTTCTAGGATGAGAGCAAAGGGCCTTAAAAGATAAGAAATGAGCTTTGGAACAATAGCCCTTCGTGGGTGCACCTGCTCTGCTTTATAGGAACTGCTTAAACCCAAGGAATAATCAAGGAGAAAGATGGTTGAAAAATAAAATCGTGGGTATGTTGGATTTGGTTTTTTTTTGTTGTTCTTGTGTGGGTTTTGTCCTTTTTCTGTATTTAAATAAGAAAAGAAACTGAAGAGTTTTATTTGTTATATTCCACATTATGAACTTCATTCAAAGCAAGCCCTCGCTCTTAGAAGTGGTGCAATAAACCCTCCTGGTTTAATCTGCCTGCTCGGGAAGAGAGATAATCAGATCCTGCCTTTTGCATAGGCAGAGTTTTAATTACCTCTGCAGCTTGCCCGGTCCCATCTGAGCAGCTTTTCAAAAGCAATCTATTAGCAAACAATAACCCTGCAGCTCCGTGCCTGCTGCTCAACAGATGCTATCGCTGCCTGCCTGCTCTGCCCGGCCTGGAGCACGGAGCCAGCCCCAAACCCTGCTGCTGGCAGGGGCAGAGGGGCTGCGAGCAGCAGGGACTGGCAGGACAAACAGCCCCAAGGCTTGAGTCCGGCACGGATCATTTGGGGCAGAAAATGGATTCCCACGGGAGGAGGCTGCCGTGGGCGGCTCCAGGATGGCCAATCTTGTTAGCTGAGCACTGGGATGATGAAGCCATGAGTTCCTGTCCTCCACTGCTGGGCATGAGACTCGTGTGGGGGTCCCAGACCCTCTCCAGAGAAGGGCCAGGAGGGTTTTTGCCCTGCCCAGAAAAGGCCACGGGGGCGCTGGGTTGGGTGTGAGACCCTGAGTGGCCGAGCCAGCACACGGCAGCCTCAGGAGGTGTCCAAGCACTGCCCAGCTGCCAGGGAAAAGGACACAACAGCCTGGAAAGGTGAGTCCTGCCCCTCACAGAGGAAAAGGGACTCCTCTACAACCTCACAGCTTTTCCTGAGCCTCTGTTTACTCAGGCTGAACAGCCCCAGTTCCCCCAGCTGCCCCTCGCTTTGGGCTCTCCCTGGGTAACATTTCCTTCTGCTGAGCTGCTGCTCTGGGAGGATTCAAACCCAGACTTTTTCCCCAGTAAAGAAGAAACCTTTCAATCCTGAGCCTTTCCTGTGACTGCACAGCTGCTCCTGTCACTGTCTCAAGCATCACTGCAGAGCCTAAAGACCCTCAAATGCAGTTCCCCCATGGCACCATTCCTCCTCACGGAGCTGCTGTTCCCAGCCAAGTGCCAGTGACCCTTTCCCAGCTGTATTTCCTGAGCTCCAAACCCCTGGATTCCTCCTCAAACCGGCCCAGATCCCTCCAGGAACATTCATTCACCGCACCATGCACCTTTCCCGTTTTCCATCTTTCTTACCTGGACATTAAAAGCCCAGGAATGGCCTCCAGCCCTCCCTGCAGAGCCTGGATTCTCATCTCCTGCACCCCCAGCTGCCTCTGGCCGAGGCTGCTCTGGAGCCCAGCCGGGCTTGGTTTGGGCTCACTGGGAGGACAAACGAGGCACAGATGGAGCAGGAGCTCTCCTGGCCCTGGGAAGGACGGGATGCAGAGCTCCACCAGACCCAGCTCTGCTGTGGGAACAGCCCACGGGGCTGCAGGAGCCAGGGCTGCTTGGCTGCCTCCCTGGACATGGAAATGTTCAAAATGTTGTGCAAAACTCGGGCTGCACTCTGGGGTGGGGGTGGTGATCCCTGGATTGTCACCTTCTTGGGAATGCTGGGAGAAGCAGGAGACATTGAGGTGTGTGGCTGCTCCATCCATGCAGAAAAACAGATCTAGGAGGTTCTTTTTGATGAAAAAAACCAAAACATTCCCCTTTGACAGCGACTTTAACACCTCTCACCCCCAGGAGCCAACACCCCCTGCTCAAATGAGCACACAGCCAGCAAACCCCTCATTCAGCACCTCTGCGATGGCCTGTGCTCCTGGTCAGTGACTACACGTGGGAGGCCAGGCTGGACTGAGGGCTGCTCCTTTGTTGGACAGCTGACAGGTCAGACCAGAAAAGAAAGCAGGGAAAGCCCAGGGAAGGAACAGCGGGATCCATCCCGAGCAGGAGCTGCGCCGTGGGGATGTCAGGGATCCCCATCCCGAGTGAGGATCCTGGTGACAGGTGCCAGACTCAGGGACGTGTCACCCACAGGCAGTCTGGGGGGTGTCTGCCATGCCAGGCTGGCATTTCTGAGCCCCATTTATGGCCCTGCCCCTGCACAGACCATCCCTGGATGCACAGACAGAGCCAGCAGCACTTGGAGCTGCCTGGAAGAGCAGATCCCCCCCCAGCTCTGCTCCTGCTCCCTCTGCTCCCAGAGAGCCGGACTCTGAGCCGAGCCAAAGCCCCTGAAAGCCTTTGCTGCACTCCCAGCTCATGAAAAGCTCTGGCCCCTCTCCAGAAGTTCTGTGGCCCTGGAGGAGCAGAGCCAGAGCTGAGGAATGGGGAGGGAGAGAGGTGGCCTGGGTAGGTGCTAATGAGAAAGTGATTTGTTTCTCCAGGATGTCCTTGTGCTTCCCAGGAAAGTCACTGAGCAGAATTTCTGAATATTTAATACAGCTTTTTAATTAAGGAAAGGGTGAAAAACCTGAGGGACACCTTCCCCTCCTGCAAGGTCAGGGACAGAGCTTTAAATGCAGGATAATCACTTGTTAGGAAGCAGGAGGCAGCTGGTGGAGAGGGTTCGTTTGGACCAGAGAAAGCCCCTTCTGCACCCTCTGGTGCTGTCACACAACCTTTGCCCTGCGGACTGGAAGTTTTCAGGACACTACAAACATTATTCCCCTGTCCTACCCTGCAAAAGCTGAAAACCTAAAATAAGGCTCAAAAGATGAAGACTCTGACAGAGTAATTAAAAAAAAAGCCCTGTCTGGTTTCACAGAAACATTTCAGTTTGGTAATTTCCAAAGGTTTCATTTCCATTTCAATCTTTCTTTTTGTCCTGTAGCTGAACTTCTATTTCAAAGCAAAGAGCAAATTCGAAGCAAAATAGAACAGTTCCATTTCTGGGAGTCACTGTGACCTGCAGATGATTCTGAAAACTTTTCTCCCAAATACAAAATCTCCTGAAATTTGTCCTTTCCTCTGAATTATTCTGGCTCTGATGAATCAACATGTTATGATGAGAATTCTTTCTTGGCAAATGACTCCCAGGCACACTCATTCCTCTGTTAATATCCCGCTCGGCGCAGGGCACGGTCTGGGGCTGCTTTCCCCATTCCTGCCGAGTTCCTGGATTTCCCGTGTCCCCTCTCAGAACCCCCAGGTGGGTTTTCTCCTGCCCTGGAGGAGGGAGCGAGGCAGGGACCAGGAGCTGTCAGCTCCATCCCAGGAGGGTTTGTGTTTCCAGCTCCCTCGTGCCACACGTGGTGGCATCGCTGGTTCCGCTGCCAGGCGGCACTGCCCACGCGGCCAAACGCTCCTGCCGCCACCGCTTCCACTCTGCTGGCTCCCTTCCCCCTTTTCCCACGTGTCCTACAAATTCCTCGGGCCAAAAATACTGCAGGAAAGCACAGGAAACCGGGCTGGCATAAAGTGGTGCCTCAAATAAAGCACCTTGGCCTGGGGGGGGTGGAAAATCCACGTTTGGATCAGTTTGTGTGAGGAGCTGTCGAAAGTGCAGGAGTGGTGCACTGAGGGAATCAGGAGGGGCTTGGAGAGGCCACGGGATGGATACACAGGGAAAGGATTCCCACTGCCAGGGCGTTTTTCCAGCCCTGCTCCAACCCCTGAGCAGGCACAGCCGGCGATGCCAGGGCCGGGTGAGGCGGCCCCAACTGCTCCAGCAGCTCCTCTGAGGCAGCACTCACTGGGGAGGGACTTTCCTTGCCAAAAGCTGCTCCTGCCGGAGCTGTGCTGCCTTCGGATGTCATTCGTGGACTCAGCAAAGTCACTCCCCGAGCTCCGGACCGAGCGCCCGGTGCTGAGCAAACAGGAGGAGACGCTCCTTAAGTCCTCAATCACATTTCCTTTCTCCTCTCCAATTCCAGCCCAGAAAAGAGGTGATAATACCGAATCTTTCAAATATTTGATATACAAAGAGAAGAGCTTGTTAAAACGAGACCAATTAATGCATTTTTAATCCACATTTAAACACATGCAAAGATCTGGAATACTAATGCTGTCATTTGAATTCCAGGCGGGGAGGGCTGGAGCACGAGCCTGCATAGCTTCCCATCTTCCCATCTTCCCACCTTCCCACCTTTCACCTTCCCATCTCTCCACCTTTCCATCCCTGTTTTGCTGCCTCACCTGGATCAGGCAAGGTTGGCTCGGCACCGCTGCTGGAACAAAAAGCTGCACCGAGGCTCCCTCTGGGTTTTTTAACCACCTGGTGATGCTGTCCCAGCTGCTGCTCAGGTTGTTCAGGGTTTTTTTCCTCCCCCTTATTCTTCTGCCTTTTATTCCTGAAGCTCAAGGACATTTTGGATCCTGTGGCTGTGTCTGCTGCTGGGGAAAACAACCACAAAAAGCTGTTTGAATCATGGAATCCTGGAATAGATGGAATTGGGAGGGACCTTAAATCCCATCCCATCCCATCCCCCCCCTGCCCTGCCCTGGCAGGGACCCCTCCCCCTGTGCCAGGCTGCTCCCAGCCCCAGTGTCCAGCCTGGCCTTGGGCACTGCCAGGGATCCAGGGGCAGCCACAGCTGCTCTGGCAATTCCATCCCAGCCCCTGCCCACCCTGCCAGGGAACAATTCCTTCCCCAAATCCCAGCCAGCCCTGCCCTCTGGCACTGGGAAGCCACCAGGAATCCTTGCATGGACAGACTGTGGCCATGTGAGGTTCTTTCAGAAGTTCTGCCTCACTGGTGCTTTGATTGCTTGTGCACGTCTGAGTTGGATCCTGAATTAAGGAATAATCTGTGCCTGTAAAGCTGAGCTTCCCCCTGATGAGCAGAGCCCTCCCAGCAGGGCTGTCAGTCCTGGGCTGAAGTTTGGTCATTGGGAAACTCCAGAGCACCCAGCCCCTGCTGGATCTGCTCGGAGGGCAGGGCTGGCAATCAGCATCAAACCCTGCTGCCCTGGGGCATGTTGGTGGCTTTCCCTGAGCCACAGGAACACACTCTGGGTAATCTTTGCTTCCTAGCAGGCAGGAAAACAGACTAAAGAATGAAGAAAAATGAATAAAGAATAAAGACTAAAGAATGAAGAAAAAAGAATAAAGAATAAAGAATAAATCCCTCTAAATGCACAAGCTCCCAGCCCATTCCCATCCCTGGTGGCAGCGCTGCCGTGTCCGGGTCATTCCTGTGCTGGGCCAGGTCTCTGCTGGCTCCAGCAGGGGCTTGGGGCTGTCAGAGCCACCTCCTGCCTGGGGCTGGGCCAGGTGTGGGGGCTGATAACCCTCCCTTATCGCTGATAACCCTCCCTTTTCACTGATAACCCTCCCTTATCACTGCCAGCATCTCCGTGTTCAGCGCTGATTAAAATTCCTGGGAATGGAGCCGGTCCTTTCTGGCAGCTTTGGGAAACCTCAGCCTGGATGGGATTGGAGTCACCCAAGTTTGGAACCTTTGCAGAGTTTGATTTTCAGCCACAGGCTGGAACATTTCCAGGCAAACCTGATGTAAAATTCACTCCAAATCCCACACAGGAACCCAGGCTCATATAAAATGCTGCAAACTTTTTGCCTCCTCTGAAGCTGGAGGCATTTTTTCCTTTCCAAACCAAGAAACAGCTGGGGTTTGCATTTTCTCCCCATTTTATCTATTTACAAACCCTGTTCTGTCCCACCAGCCCTGGTGGGACTGGAGGGGCTGTAAAACCCGTCCTGCAGGTGGGAATTGCAGCACAAACTCCTGGATTTCAGCTTTCCTGGGAGGAGCAGAGATTCCAGGGCTGGTTTCCAGAGTCAAAGGTTTGCAGGGAACAGCCTGAGATGGAGGCTGTGCACAGACTGGATCAGCCCTGCTGCAGCCTGGACGCCCTGAGGACATCCCCCATCCTCTGGGAACATCCACCTGCCTTCCAGAAACGCTAAAAAATGCACCAGTGGGAGAAGCAGGCGAAGGTGAGCGAAGGTTCGATATTTATTCAGGGTTTTTATTAAACATGACAGGCTGCAGTGGAGGTGGAAAGCATTTTCCAGTCTGGGTGTTCATCCTGAGCGTGCTGGGGGGTGGAGAAGACACTGAGGGCCTCAGAAAACAAGGATGTGCCTTGGAATGGGTGCAAACCCCGCAGGTGTTCTGCAGGAGGACGCTCCTGGAGCTGCACAGGAGATGGAATCATAACAACAAACACCTCGAAACAACAACAACAACAACAACTTAATAATAATAATAATAATAATAGTAATAATAATAAATGTGCAGTTGAACTCCTGGGGTTGTCTCACGTGGCGTAAAATGAAATTAGTCTGAAGACAAAAAAAAAAAAACCCCAAACAAAACAGAAATGTGGCCAAGGGGGGACAGGAGCCGTGGGTTCCCCTCCGTGTCCCAGGAGGCAGAGCCTGGATCCTCCACCCCTGGGTCCCACCTCCCTCTGGCTCTGATTTACACCATTCCCCACATCCCAGGGCATTTTCCTGGGGACTTTTATTTTCCAGATGGAGCACAAATTTAAATCAGTCATCAACTTCCCACTGAGTTCCAGCCACCTCTTTGCCCATTTTAAATGATTTTTAAATGCAGGCGACACACTCCATCTTCCAGCTGAAATAACTTCTGCGTTATCCTGCGAGCCTGAATTCCTCTCACCCCTCGCTCCCTGCTCACTTCAGATAATTCCATAGGAATTTATTTGAGGAGAGGTGGTGGGTCACACATGAAGTAAAATGCTGACAGCAGGAGTTCCTTGCCATCCTCTGCTGAGGGGAAGGCAGGGAGCCAGGTGTGGGGAGCTCAGGGATAGCTGTCACTTGGGTGCTTGAAACCACCTCAAAAGAGGCGTGTTTGGCTTCTTTTCCCATGAGAAGAGATTTCCTTTCAATTAAATGATATTTGGACAAAATGTGTCCCTTCCCTCGGCTTGCTGGAAGAACTCAGATGCCTGAGGAACAAACCCGAGCAGCCGCAGGCAGGGCCTGCCCGAGGCTCTGCCAGGGAAACACCTCTGGGAAGCGTTTTGGGGATTTTGGGGATCAAAGGGGCTGTGGGAAGGCTGGAGGCCCCCGGGGCCGGGTGGGATCTCCCCGTGAAGCTGCTGAGGAAATCCTTCCCTGGGAGGGTGGGCAGGCCCTGGCACAGGGTGCCCAGAGCAGCTGTGGCTGCCCCTGGATCCCTGGCAGTGCCCAAGGCCAGGCTGGCCATTGGGGCTGGGAGCAGCCTGGGACAGGGGGAGCTGTCCCTGCCAGGGCAGGGGTGGCACTGGAGGGGCTTTCAGGTCTCTTCCCACCCAAACCATCCCACGATGCTCTCTTTGGGACCATCTCTTTGCCAGGCACAGGCAGTGCCCCCCTGAGTGCAGTGAGGGGATCCTGGCGGTGATTCCTGTGGGAGCACAGCAGGAATTCATCTCTGGGCGACTCCCAGGCTCTCAGGGGGTTCTGTGCCTCCCCAGGGTCACCTCAACCCTTCAGAGCCTTGGCCTGGCGAGGCTGTCCCTGAGCTGGGACAGTTCAGATCCGGAGCAATTTGGGGTCTGTGCCCCCTGTGTGAGCTGGGCTGACCCTGCCCTGCACTGCAAATATTTCCTCCCCCCAGCACTCGAGGTCCCTTCCAGCCCCACGGCTCCCTGGTCCCGTGCTGGCTGCCCTGTCCATGACTTGTCATCGTCAGAAGCTCTCAGAGATCCTTTATTTTAATTAACCCGAGGAACAGCACCCCTCCCGCTGCTGCCCCAGCTCAGGGCAGCAGAACCTGACCTCGGGAGCTTTGTAAATGGCATTAATTAAGCAGAGCTCGTTGGCTGGAGTGGTTCCAGCCCCACCAGGAGCGATGGCTCCTCTCCTGGGTTTGTCAAAGCCCTTCAGGATCAACTCCACCCAAACCTCTGCCTGGTCCTGCCTCCTTAGCCGGGCCAGTGGGGTCTTCCCAGACCCTGCTAGCAAATTTTATTCACCCTATATGCAAATCAGCTTGAAAATGCTGGGAGAGGAAATGTTTGGGAGATGGACACCAGCAGTGGCCCAGCAGGGCCACCAGAGGCACATCCCTGTCCCCTTCCAGCTGAGGGTGTCACAGCACACACCTGGCACATCCCACCCAGGGTCACCTCAGGCTGGGCAGAGGGGGGTTAAACTGCCCAAAAAGGGTTAAAGGCACAGAGAACAGGAGTTTTCATGGGGAAAAGAAGTTCTGTGGCTCCCTCTCTAGATGGAAAAGGGAAAACAAAGTTGTGTCCCTGCTGTCTAAGGGCTTGCTTACATGGGGAAATTAATCCAAAATTAACTAGTGGTGTGAATTGCAAGTGGATTAGTTAAATTATATTAAACTTAGGCCTGGATACTTTCATTTAAAATTAAAGTGGCCTTAATTCAATTTGGCTCAAGTCACTTCAAAAGTGAATTAAGAAAAACTTAATTACGGACCCCTTAATTCCAAATGAGTGTGTCTACATAGGTTGCTTAATGTGCTTTCATTTATCCTTTTAAAGAATTAATCTTGATGAGCTTTTCCGAATCTCCCCTTGGTGGAGAGATCCAGATGTGACAGAAAAACCCTCTGACTCCCTGGAAAAGTGGGGAAAAAAGAAATAATGAGGATAAGTGACTTGTGCCTGCAGCCAGCCCAAATAACTCTGCTGGGAGTGCCCTGCCCCAGTGCTGGGGACCACTGGGGACTCTCCCTTCCCAGCTCTTTTCCTGGCAGTTTTCCTCCCTGCCAGCTCCCAGCAGCATTTCCAGTAAGTCTCTCAGTGCTATTTTTTCCCAGAACCACGGAAAACCTGCAAAGTCTCCACCTGCTGCAGCAGGAGCAGGCAGGGAGGTTTCTGCAGGGGATCTCTGCAGTTATTTATGGGCACCAAGGATGGGGAGCTGCCAGGGACCTGCCAAGGGACTGAACTCCCTCCCCTCTGCTGCCCCTCTCAGGGAGGGAGAGGTCTCCCTGTGGGAATTATCCCTCCTCCATCATTTTGGGGGACTTGCCTGGGGAATTATCCCTCCTCCATCATTTTGGGGGACTTGCCTGGTGTGAATTTGCAATTCCAACCTGGGAGCAAAATATTTCTGGTCCAGAAGCCCCCATGGAGCCCCCAGGAGCCACCCCAGTGACAGCAGGAGCTCAGTGCTGTTGAGATGCAGCAATGAACCATTAATGCCAAAACCTCCCTGAAATGAGATGAGACAAGGCCAAAGTTTCTGATTTTCCTCTCAGAAAAATGATGTGAACACTGGAGTGTTTCCTGCAGAGTGCTTGGAACTGGACAGAACTTGATTTTGGATCCAAAATCATGGCTTGGAAGCATTTTCCTGGCCAGCCACAAGGACCTGTCACTGCTGGGATGCTCAGAGTTCCCTCATTCTTTGTCTCCTTGGACGCTGGTGATCCCTGGGGTCCCTTCCAGGATATTCTGTAATTCCATTGCAGGCAAAACGGAGAAAAGGAACAATTCCTCCCCGAGCAGCCCAATTTAACCTTCGGCAGAATTTCCCAAGAGCAGCTCCTCACCCTGGGGCTCCTGATCCCGTGTGGAGTGAGCCAGGACAAGGGCAGAGCTCCCTCAGCTCCCCCAGACCCCGGCCCCTGCTCCAGAGCCGCTCCCCCAGCCCGATCCCTGATCCCTCCCAAAGGATTTGTTCCAGCTTTTCCAAGGGGTGTTCAAAGCTGCTGAACGCTCCCAAAGATTGGCTGGGAGCCTCTCCCAGTTCCCTGCTGCACACACACAGGGGCTCTTTGGCTCTCCCCAACATCCTTCCTGCTGTTTCCAGGCTGCCTTCCCAAGGAAATTGAGCTCAGCTCCACGGGAGCTGGGCTGGGGCTGGTCCCCAAACGGGGGTGGCACCGGCACCTCCCAGTGACCCCTCACCGTGCCAGGGAGGGAGCAGCTGAGGGAGCACTGGAGAAAAAGGGAATTATTCTGTGGCTCAGTTTGTGACTCGGGCTGGGAAATCACAGAGGGGAACAAGAGCCTTTCCAGCTTACTTGACGATCCCCAAGAGCAGCTACTGTGGGCCACAGTGAAGGCTGAGGGAACCCGGGTTTCCATGCCTGGAGTGGTTAATGGGACACCAGGAGCTGGGTGTGGGAACAAGGGGCAGCCTGGCTTGGTTATTCTCCCAATGTTTTCCAGCTTGCAGTCGCCTGTTGATGATTTTGTACCTAACAGCCCTTCATGGATTCATTCCCCACCACTCTGCCCACTTGTCTTTGAAACCTGCAATATTCTGTGACAAAATTTCAGGGGGCAAAAGTAGTTAATTCTCGGTCTTATCCCAAACAGCTCCTCCCTGGGCATGAATCAGCACCTCCTGCAGCCACCCTGCAGCTTCCCAGAGGTTAAAGCTGGCTGTCAGCATTTGCCTGGCACAAAACAAAACCTCTATATTTCAGCCTGAATTGTGGGAACATTTTTGCTCTTCACATATCTAAATCCATCTTGAAATAAAAACAGTGGGTTTTTTTTTAAATAGTCAGAGAGTTCTGCTTTGAAAATGGCAGGGCAAGGGCTCTCATTCTTTTTTAAAAATTTTGTTTCTATTTTCTGGCCAAAATTGTTTATGAGGCTTCATGCAGAAGCTCTCGTCCTCCTTGGGTCTGTATAATTCCACAGGCTGGTTAGGAGCAGCGAGAGCCTGTCCTGCCCAGGGCTGTGTGTTCAGGAAGCCCCCCCAAACCCCCCATGGCTGGCAGTGCCCCTGCCCAGTGCTGCTTTCATGCACTCTGTTCGTGGAGCCCCGTCCAGCCCTGCTGTCCCCGGTCCGTCCCTCACCCCGGACAGCCCATCCCGAGGTGTTTGCTCGCTGTGACCCTCGCTGTCCCCACATCCCCCCTGCACAGTGCTCCTTTCCACATCCATTCAGCCCTCCCCACCACCCCCACTTTTTCAGGCCCTGATTTAAAGCCCTGAGCAGTTCCAAGGCGCTCCAGCCCTGGCACAGGAGCAGCTCTGCCGGGACATGGATCCTTTCGGCGGCCCCTGCAGAGGAGGGACGTGGCCAGGGCTCAGCTGTCCATGAGATAAAGGCCCAGGGGTGGCAGGGGAAGGGAGGCCTGGAGGTCTCCTGCCTAGCCCTTGGGACTGTCACCAGCTCAGGAAGGTCTCGGAAACCTCCAAGGATTTCTAATCCCTGGATTTCGGGCCGGTGGTTCCCCAGGGCTTCCCCATCCCCGCAGGGTCAGGGAGGCTCCCACACAGCCCAGACTGGGAACTGGGGCTTCTCTCTGGGTACAACTCAGTGGAAGAGGAGAGGATGGCAAAGCCAAGCCTCTGCTAACAAGGAGACTTCGCCTCCAGATCTCAGGGTCCTTCCCCAAACTGCAGCAGCTGCTCAAACCAGCCATGGCAGAGATTTTTATGAAGCAGGAAACCAATTTGCTTTCCTCTGACTCCCTTCTCAGACACAATCAGATTGCTTTGTACTCACATTAACGTTTGTTTCCCCTTGCAACAAAAAATATCCAGGAAAATGTGAGCCCAAATGTGTCAGATTTCCCTGTGCACTGACAAATTATGTGAAGCAGGATTTTCTAATGCGAGATCTCCAGGAACCAAAGGGAAAGGGAACATCTCCAGCTCCCACTGCCTCGTGCTCACCCAGCAGCCAAACGTGGCTGGAAGTGAGCAACCAATTCCTGCTGTTTTAGGGGAGATTTCCATAATGGCCACAGTGTTGTTCCTGTGGGCAAAATCCAGAGGGAAAACCCGGCTGAAAATGAAAGGTGTAAATCACTGCAGGTCCTTGCAGGTGCTCCCTCTTCTGCTGTTTCTCTCATTTGTCTCTTCCAAGCCCCACCTTTCTGCCCGTGTTTATGTGAGACTGCTCCTCCAGCCAGCTCCCCGTGCTTTAATCAGCTCCAGGATTCCTGAAGGCATCTCCCAGGGCTCCCTAATCCTCTCCATGTGCTGACGAACCCGACCCCAGGAGATCCTTGCCAGAGAAATGTGCAGGATAAAAGCAAATTATTCCAGGCTTCTGGTTCCTTAATGAGAGCCGAAAGCCAGGGAGGGACTGTCTGACAGGGAGACTTTGTGTCCTAGAAAAAGGGCAAGGCTGGGTGGGATTTGGGGAAGGAATTGTTCCCTGGGAGGGTGGGCAGGGGCTGGGATGGAATTGCCAGAGCAGCTGTGGCTGCCCCTGGATCCCTGGCAGTGCCCAGTGGGAAGTGTCCCTGCCCGTGGCAGGGGGTGAAACGAGAGATCTTCAAGGTCCCTTCCCACCCAAACCATTCCAGGATTCTGGGATTCTGTTTCCAGAAGTGATGCCAGCCCTTGGAGTTACACACAGAGATGTCAACTCCCCACCCCAAAAAGGGCACATGAGATACAACTGCCCAGAATAATCACTACAAATCTCCTTTAACTGGAAAGGGACTCCCCACAAACCACCACGAAACATTTAAATTCCCGAGAATTGAAATGAGGTAAAATGCAGCCCCAAAACAAGAGCCTGGATTGCCACTAAAACAAATCCTAGTTCAGGGCTCTCTGTAAGGTCAGGTGCCTGCATCCACCAGCCACATCTGGGAGGAAAATTGGGTATCTGGGATGCAAATTGGCACTTGCAGGCTTTGAAATGTTGACTGGAGCCCCTCTGCCGCCTTGGGCATCAAAATACCTCGGAATGTGTGCAGTTACTTTTAGCTGGGTGACTTTAACGGGCAATTTGAGGCAATCTGTCAGACTCTGCTCAGAGTGGCTGAGTCAGACAGCAGGGCCCAGCTGAGGCAGCTGCAGCTGGAGCTGAGCAGGGAACTCCTGAAATGGCTCCAGAGGTTCCACAGGAGCCCCTCTGCCACCAGGGTCAGACCCACGAGAGCTTTGGAAAACCTCACAGGGAACTGGTGTGCCCCAAACTGGGCATGGAATCATCACTGGGGCTGTGGATGCTCTGATTTAATCATCAGGAGTTTTGCACTGCCAAAGGCCTCCAGATCACCAGGCTTTGGTTAATGTGGATTAAAACTGGGCGGTGCTCCTTGGCCTGAGTGCAGCTCCTGGAAACCTGCAAGTTCTGCAGCGAGCTGGCAGTCAAACATGGAGCCTTATCTGCAATAAACACAGGCAGGCCTTTCTGTACTTCACCCTCACTTCAAATTCACACACACAGAGCTGTCCTGAGGCTGCCAGAGAAAAGCAGTGTGGAGTGATGGACGTCAGGCACGCTCTCTGCTTTCAAGGCCGGCTCATGTCCGAGCCCAGGGCAGCCCTTGGGGATGGCACAAGGTCCTGGCAGCTCAGGGAGCACCAGGATCAGCTGAACTTCACCTGAGCATCCCCTGAGTGTCTCCAGCTCTCTCCAACGTGCAGAGTTCACTTTGTGTTGCTGAGGTGCTCCCTTTCTGAGATGGGACTCCTGAGAGCCTGGGAGGCTCACAAAGCTGGATTTTCTGTCCTCTCTGCCTCCCCAGTGTGCACGCCATGGGGAGACCTTTCCTCAGCAGGCCCAGGCCGAGGAGAGAAGCAAAGATGCAGGAGGTGGATTGGTGAGGCAGGAAGGGAGCCCAGGATTTGCTGTCCCTGAAGGTTCGGGGCTGGGAGCTGCTTGGAGTTCGGGGCCGAAGGGATCAGGTTTTGCTGTGCTCTGTCCCTTTTCACCCCGAGGTGCTCTGGGAGAATGAAAATGACCTGAAAAATCTCCAGAGCTGTTGCCCTTCTCTGATAAGATAAAGTATCAGCTTTCAGTGTGAGAACGGCTCTTTGATTGAGGTTTTCCCTTTTTTATTGGGATTATTTTTTTACAGATGTCAGATCAGCTGCTCCTCTTGTGACTATAAAGAATAAAGCATCGTGGCAGATCCTGCCCTTCCCAGCTAAGTGCTTTTGATCACTGGTCAGTGCAGTGATGGATGTTTTTCCATGGCATCCTTCATCCCAGGCTTTTTCAAGGCTGGTTAGGAGTTGGAAGGCGAGACCAAAGAATGCTGCTCTCCAATGGAATTCAATTTTCCTGGGAAAAAAAGTCATATTTTTTTTTTCCCCGTGACCTAAATGGAAAACATATTGTTCTGAAAGTGCTGTTCAAACAGAATTACCCAAACCTTTTATCAACAAAGAGACCCTCGTCTATCAGACATCTGGTGTGGATGTCAATTATAATAATTAATTAGACATCTCCCCAGATGCCTGACACTACATTCTGTCAGCAGATTTTTTTGACTTCAATCAAAAGCACTGCTGCATTATGCATGAAACTCCTGGAGGAGCTGGGAGTGGAGGGGAGAGCCTCGAATCCAAACACGGGAAGGGCTCCTGGTTCCAGGGCTGCCCAGGGAAGGGCACACGTGCAGGTTTCTGCTCCTCGCTGAACAACGTTCACAAATGTTTTCCATTTCTTCAGGCAGGGCTTCAAACAGAAAGGATGAGAGGGGAAGAACAACATATCAAATACACAGAAACAGGAGCAGGGACTGCTGCTGCATCCGTGGGTGGGGAGAAGGGAACTGCTCAGATATGGAACCTCAGGGTGCAACCACAGGGAGCTGCTGCATCCACCCCTCAGCAGCAGCACCCCCAGCAACGACCCTCAAAGGCCCAGAAATGATCCTTAAATATCCAGAAATGATCCTCAAAGGTACAGAAATTATCTCTTTAAACATCCAGGAATGATCCTAAGATGTCCAGAAATGATCCTTAAACGTCCAGGAGTGATACTCAAAGGTACAGAAATTATCTTAAATTTCCAGAAATGATCCTCAAGAGTCCAGAAATTATCCTTAAAACTCCAGAAATGGTCCTTAAAAGTCCAGGAATGATCCTAAAATGTCCAGAAATGATCCTTAAGTGTCCAGAAATGAACTGCAAATGCAACTGAAAAAGACAGAAGCAGACAGAAAAAGAAGACAGAAGAAGACACCCTTCCTTCTTTTCCCTTTACTTTCTTATTCCTTGTGTGGTTTGTTTTTTTTTTTTTTTAATTAAATTGAAACTAAATTAATTCCTGGAACATGTAATTCAAACAAACTAATTATTTTTTTGTTATTGTTTTCAGTTTTTTTCCAAAAGGCTTTCACGTTTCCCAGGCACAACAATCCAATTAATTCTCCTCAGTTTAGGAAATCTCTGCAGTCAAACTCAAATAAATTAATTTTTATTTCAGTGAGGAAGAGCTGAACAAATCTATCAACAACATTATCAGTATCAGCAGGGGTAGGAACTGCTCCAGAATAAGGACTGAGGACTGCCAGGGTCGGGGCCCTGCTCCTGCAGCCGGACTCCCTCGGATGGGAACGGGCTGGGCTTCAGCTGGAGGCTGGAACTGCTCTGTGGGACATGGTGAAATCCGGGTGTAAATCCCTGGGTTCCTCCTGTTCTCACTGGGGCAAACACCTTTTGTTTGCTCTGTGGAGCGCTGGGCTGAGGCTGGAGCAGCGTGCAGTGATGAATGAACGTGGAGCCCCCAAACATCCCCTCGCTGCGGCACCTTTGGTTTGAAGGATTTGTCCGTGGAAATCAGAATTACCAACACTCCGTGCGTTTGGAGGAGGAAAACTATTTGTAGTAACCCACGTGTTTCAATATTTCATAAAAGTGCCTGCGTTGGTTTCAGTTTCAGTGCAAACAAAAAGGAAATATGTTTAGATTGAAGTGATTTGCACTAAAATAAAACAAATATTTTTTTGAAGTTTCTATTTCCTTCCTCTGTTTTTCCTCTCTCCTCACCAGTGGAGTCTGAGGCTAAATGAGAAGGGAGGCAAAAAGTGATTTTTTTAAAATTCAAGCAGTTGAGCTTTGTGTGGTATCAAAATGAAAAATGAGGATTAAATTATGAGTGTATTGTTCACGTCTATGTTTCTGAGAGAAATAATGATTATTTTGTGTGGTGACAGCTAACGACAGCCTGGAACCAGCAGAGAGAGGGGAGCTCTTATTAAACCCGAGGATGTTTTCATGGAGCGGGAACAAGGCTGGAGTGTTGTCACCAGGAGCCGCGAGCAGGGCGTGAGGTGTGAGGGCAGCTAATTGGTGCTAATGAGTAACGAGGGGGGATTAAGGAGCCCGAGGAGCAGCACACAGGGGAGCTGCAGGAGCCACAAACCCACATTTGGGGTGCCTTTGGCCATCCCCTCCCCAGACCCAGGTCTGGCGTTTGCAGGGCAAACAGGACGCCACAGGAAGATTTTTCATGAGAAGTTCATCTCCATGGGGAGGCCGAGAAGTTTAATCCACTCTAATAATTGCAATTAAGGCAGGCTGGGGATTTGGGGCAGATTAGTGCAGGTCCCTAAAGCAGTGTGTAAACACTCCCGGCTGGGGCACAGCCCTCGATCCTTGGGCCAGCTCCAGCCGGGCCTGAGCTCAGACTGCCCTCTTTGCACGGGCTGCTTTGGATGTTTAGATGATTTCCGATGGTTTTGATGTGCTTTAGAGGCACTTTTGGCTCTTTGCTCTTCTGTGAAAGCACGGGAATTGCCCTGACTCTGGGGAGAGCCTGCAGGGAAGGTAATGTGCCAGAAACTTCTGCCTTTCGCTGCAATTTCATGGGCTGATTGTTGAGATTGGCATGGGCAGGGCCAGGGGCTGGACTTGATGATCCTTGTGGGCCCATCTCTGATTATTCTCCAATTCTGTGATCGTTTCACTGGGAAGAGAAAACCTCTGGACCTGGAGGGTGCTGCCCTGACTGATGTCACTGCAGCTCAGAATGAAAGGGCTACACCAGAGGAGTTTCAGAGTCTGAAGCAGCCCAAGTGGAGCATCTGGCACTCAGCAGCTCTGCTCCCTCAGTGTCTCCATCCTGAGCTCTGGGGGTGCTCCCTGCGAGGCAAAAGCACTAACCTGGATGTGCACTGGGGCTGAGCCAATATTTCCCTTTTCCTCTGAAAATGGAGTGTTGAGCAGAATTCCCTGTTCAAGGCTCAAAAGGATTGTTTCTATTTGTTTTAGAAAATTTGTTCTACTTCTGTTTGGACAAATGAGGCAGAAATCAAAGAAATGCATCATAAGAAGGGGACGGTCAAGAGGAGACCTCGGAAGGCTTTCCAGGTGTCTGAAATAGGCTTCATTTATCTCCTGGAGTTCTTAATTATGGAGCATTTCTAATCTTGCTTCATGTTTAGATAGCGAGCAGGAGCATTACAGAAACACCAAACACATAAATAAAATAACAGAAAAACTGCAGGGAAGAGAAATTACTTGGGATCCACGGAACAGTGAATTAACACTGAGGAAGAGGCAGCACCAGCAATCACTGCCACTGATAAGAGAACCAGATATGGTTTTTTCTTTGCTTAAAAAAAAAAAAGAGAGAGAGATAATTCCCCTGGAACTTGTAGCCAAAAACCTCCCCAGTCAATTAATGACCTTTGCCTCTGCTGTGCCTCCCTCCAAGCTTTGCATGGTTATTATTTTCAGTGCTTAATCTGTGAGAGTGATTTGTGTCTCCTAATAACTGACTGATTGTTTTGCTATCAGTCAGCTCCAGGACTGCCACAGCCTCTGCTCAGCTCAAATCTCGCTTCCTTCACCTTGTGGCATCAAACACGGCTCTGTCTCAAGCAGGAGGAAAGGAAAAAAGCCCCCAAATCCCATCTTGCTCCTTATGGTTTTATTACTTAGGAAACTAAAGGCAGAAAATAAAGGTCACAAGAACTTTAAAACAACAGAAAAGTGTCAGGGACAGGAGAGTTTTAAAGGAAGTTATAAGATGGAAATGACAGACCTTTTTTTTCTTTTTTTAGGATGTTCCAAGATATTTCCAAAAAAGCAGAACCCCCATTATTCCTCCCCTTGGTCACTTCCTGTGGGAGGTAACTCGGGATTCTCTCTCTGAGCCAAGGGAGAGCAGCAGGTGGAATGCCGAATCTCCCTGTGGTGGGAAGGACACAGCACCTGAGGAGCCCACAAGGGCCTTGGCTGGACAGGGAAGGAGCTCCAGAGCCCCGGATGTCTCAGGAACCCTTTTCTCACCCCTGTGTTTAAGAACAGCTCCCGGGTGCCACGGGACAGCCGTCCCCAGCTGTGGGCAGAGGGGCTCACCTGTGCTGGGCCACAGCCCCAGCTACAGCCCCAAGCCCAGCTCAGGGGGTTGGGTTCAGAGGAGACCAGAATTCACCAGGGCGAGTCCAGAGGAAGGTGCAGCCCTTCTGGGATGTGTTTTCCTCACCAGGGGCCCTGCCCTGTCCCTGCTGCACAGCCCCAGAGCCCAGGCTGCTGTGGTGCCATGGCAGAGCAGGACAGCCCAGGGCCGAGCTCCTGGAACAAAAGCTGCTCTGCTGTCTGGAACAGGAGACTTGACAGAGCTGCAGGGGATGGTTGGAGCGTTCTCCAAAGCACCCTGGGGACCCAGGATCTGTAGTTAACAAATGCAGTCCCCTGTCCTTAGAACACCTCATGATTAAGCCACTTCTGAAAATAGGATGGCCTTGGATGGCTCCCGGGAACTTCCCGTGTTTGCTGCTCTGCCAGGAGAGCTGGGATCCTCATTGCACAGGGACAGCCTCTGGGGGCTTTTCTGTGCACACACCTTGAGGAAGCTTCAAAGCTGCCCACTGCCAGGATAAATCAAATCCAGAGCTTGGCCTTGATTGTAACTGCCAGGTCTTTTGTAACGTGTCAGAAACACGGAGGGGAGCATGTGAAACCATCAGAGCTCCTCCCCTCGCTGCCTCCGTGCTCACCCTCCCTTCCCTCCAGGTTCCTTCTCCTTCCCACCTGCCTGTCCAGTGGGAACCTCAATCCCTGCTCCCCATATCCAGGAGAGCTCCCTGAACATCCCTCCGTGCTCCCCTGATGGCATCAGCCAGGCTTCCGAGGGCAGCTGCTGATGGATGGCCATCCCCGGCCAGTGAAGTGTGCCATTAATTATCAGAATTGATGTCAACGGCAGATGTCAGAGCTGATGGAGGAGGAAGCCACTGCCAGGAGAGGCTGCAGGGCTGTTGTGCTCCAGCCCTGGGTACTGGAGGTGTTTTTTGTGGGTGTCAGTGTTTGCCTGACCCAACTCAGGGAAGTTGGATGGCTTGGAGAGACACTGGGGGAAGTGACTCCCACTCTCCTGGAGCCAGGGGGATCTGTTTAGTGGGAGACATTTTAACATCTTGGGGGGTTGCTTGTTGAATTTCCATCCCTGAGGGTCAGGAGGGAGCCAGCAGCACCAGATCCCTGCCCCACAGAGAACACACAGTTTTCAGCCACTTGAGCAACACACAGCAGAGGGAGAAATACGTGCCTCAGCAAAGTGCTTTTGAACTTTCCTGAGCAAAAAGTCACATGATAAACACAGAACTTGAATTGTTTTGGGTGAGTTTTGCTGCATTTTTCTCTGGGCCAAGTGGTTTGGTAACAGCTCCTCCCTTGCTTTGGTCAGTCATTCCAGTTTCATTCCTGGGACAAAAGTCTCTCCTGAGCACCCCTGGAGGCTCCCCCTCCTGCAGAACACACACAGGATCACCCTGGAACGAGGAGGAGATGGATGCACTGCAAACACCATTAATGAAATAAATCCTCATCTAAAATCTTATCAGAGCTGGAGTAACCAGAGCACTCGATCTCCTGTCCGGGGCAGCTCTGAACCTTTCATTACTGGGCTCACTGGACCAGAGAGGCTCCAGGGCTGTGCCTCTGGATGAGGTGATGAACAATTTATGGGGCTGTGGCCTCCCCACTTAACCCTGGGCACTGGCCCGTGGTGGGGTTTGCCAACCTCGTTGTTCCCAGCAGGAACCAACATTTTATCTGCTGTCAGTTTAGCAAATCTGTTCCCCCCGGCCCCCTGCATTGCCTGTGCTCATTAATCATCCCCCACTGCCTCCCTGGTGAGAGGTGTTAATTTTTACAGGCCTTGCTCAGCAAATCCCCAACCCCAGCACGTTCCCTGGCCCCGAGCAGGGCTGAGCTGCTGAGCCAGGGGAGGCTTTGTCCAAGGAAAGGCTCCTCCATGCCCTTGGGGACACTGAAGCTTCTGTGGCCTTGAATGAGTTCAGGAAGCCTTCCCTGAGTGGCAGGCAGTGAGGGCACCCCGTGGACAGCAGCACTTTGGGGCTTCCTTAACTCAGATCTTCACTTTTTGGGAGAGTTTGCAGCTCTCTGGCAGTGAAAATGCTGTTGTAGATCAACACAAACAGGTGGATTTGTGTCGCTGGCCTTCTCCACACGCTGAGGTGGCTCTGGACAGTCTGCTCCTGTAACTTGGTATCATGAAGCTGTTCAAGGAGGATTGCATCCACCAGTATCCCTGTGTGCTGCTCCCACAGGAGCTACACTGTGGGAAGGAGGGAATTCTGTGTCACAGCAGGGAAGAGAGACAGGGGAGGAGAAGATGATGGAAGACTCGCCAAGAAAACCCATGGATTCTGAAGCTGTCAGTGCAAGAGCCACAAAGCAACCGGGAAAACGAGGTTTCCTTCCACGGGCATTCCTGCCATCACTTGGAGAGCAATCCCAGCTGCTGGAACGCAGGCCCAGGCCCGAGCCGGCTCTCTGGGAAATCCAGACACACCAGGGGCAGTTCAGCCACAATCTCCCTACACCTTTGTTAGAAAAGGATCAGTCACTCCCCAGAGGAACTCATCCCTTGCTCCACTGCCCCCAGAGGGACCCCAGCCAGCCTGACCCAGGCCCTGCAGGAGCAGGAAGGTCTGCTGGGATTATCTGGGGCTGGGGCACGGCTCTGCCCAGGCTGGGGGAGGCACCGGCGGCCTCGCTCAGGGGTGCTGGGCTGCGAGTCCCCGGGAGGCTGGAGCCAAAGCGGCAGAGCACGGTGAGGCAAGAGCTCTCCTTGCCGTGGTGACTGGGATTGGTGGGGCTCTGCTCTTCCCATCTGGGAGGATGCACGGGTCGATATTCCCTGCCCTGTGCCCTGTGCCATCACTGGGGGTGTAAGGCTCATTCCTCAGCTGCCTGCCCCAGCCCCTCTGCTGGAAAACACGAGGCTCCTTTGGCTTCTTGTTGTTACAGGGCTGGGAGTGGGTTCATCCAACAGCTCCCTGAAAAGCTGCTGGTGCAGGGAAGGAAAGGTCAGGCTGGAGAAGGCGAATGAATTGGGCTGAACGGTGATGGAGGATAAACAGGAGGGTGCTCAGAGCTGCCCTCAGCTCCCTGAGGGCCCGCACAGCTCTCTGGCTCTGCTGCTCAGACTGCATGAGCACAGCCCCAGCTCCTCAGGCAGGTGAGCCCTGCGAGAGCAGAGCCTTAATGCAGGCACTTAACTCCATAATAATATTCCCAGAATTGTTACGGCCCTGCTGCGCCTGCTGCAGCTCTGCAGCTTTGATTCCAATTGCCACCGACATTTGGAAATGTGCTGATTCAATGGAACTGCCTCTCCCTCACTCCTCGGGAGAGCTGGGAAGAGCTGCAGCTCTCCTGGGAGGGCTGGGGACTCACCAGGAAGCTCCTGGTGCCCCTGGCTCTGACGTGGGCTGGCCTCTGATATTCCCCCCTGTTCATTTCGGGCACAGGTGGTGTTTGCTGGGAAGAGAGAGCTCCTTCCTGGGGTTTCCAGACTGCTCCCCCACATCTCCCGGAGCCCCCCTGCTCCCTGCGGCTCTGCCCTGTCCCTGAGCCCCCACAGGAGCTCCCACAGTTCAATCCAGGCCCGAGGTGCAGATGGCAAACGTGGCCCAGGCCAGAGCCCAGCACACCGGCAATGTTTGATGCCTGCGTCCATGTTCTGGGAGCAGCGAGCTCTGGGAATGACTCTCAGCACTGAAACCCTTTGTTTTGCCTTGAGCTGCAATCTCACGCCAAAACTGTGTAAATAATGCCAGAGCCAGGCACGCTGGGCTGGCAGGCACAGGCTGCTCTCCGCCCTGGCTCCCTGGGCTCAGAGCCAGCACCCGGAGGGGCGGGATGGGGACGGGTTCAGGTGGACGAGGCTGGAGCCCCTCGTGGCCCCAGAGGCTGGGGGGGCAGCAGGGGGGCACTGCCCCCTCTCCCCTCTCTTGCTGCCTGTGCTCCCGTGGTTAGAGAATGCTGGAGAAGATGCCCCCAAATACACACACATTCTCTTTTACCATTTTATCTGTGTACCCGCCCACTTCCACGCTGAACTTTCATTGTTCCCTATTCAATATTTTTCTATATTCTATACTATTCTATATTCTATAGCATTCTATATTCATTACTATGCTATATTCTATATATTATTCTATAATCTACATTATTCTATGCTCTATATTATTCTATGCTCTATATTTACCTTATTTTTCTGTCAGTTCTATCTTTCATCAATCTACCCCCAGCTGAGCCCCAGCCCTCTCCCACTTGCTTCCTAGCAGATTTTTATGCCTTTTGCTTGGTTATTTTCCCAATCTCAAACCTTCCCTTTTTCTTCCCTTTGCTCTCCCAAAGTGCCTCTGTGGGGGCGAGTGGTGTGAGGCTCGTTTGGAAACGAAAGCCCCGAGCAGGGCTGTGGTGATTGTTCCTCTGCTCCTCGTAGTTACCTCATTCAGCAAACCCCGACTTGATCTGACAATGAAAGTTAATGCCCTGATATATATTTTTATATATTTATGTATACATGCACATCTATGTATTTTCCCTTTTATTCCTTGATTAGAGCTGTGGAAATTTTCAGAGAATTAAGTGGAGGGAAGTGCCTGGCTGGGATCTTTCTGCTGGCTGCACCTTTAGCTGTAGCTGCCCGCTTACAGCCCCGGGCATTCAGCTCCATCCCATGCCCGCAGAAACGCCTTTCCAGGACAGTCCTGTGGGACTGTGAATGATCAGTGAATGATCCCTCATCCTGGCCACTCTCACGGGAAGCAGCCGTGCTGGTGGCAGGGGGATGCTCCTGGATGTGCATGGCTCCCAGAACCTTCTCTGCCACCTCAGATTTTTGCCTGGCCTGGTCCCTTCCTGATATCTGGAACCTCTGACCTTTCCTTCCTTGTGTCCCAGCTTGCTCTGGCCCACGCTGTCTCCCCAGATTGGGTCTCTCCTGCATTAAAGACAGACAGAATGTATTGTCCTGAGTCGTGTCACCCCTCGAGGGCCAGCTTGTCACAACATCTCAGTGTCTGTGTTGGTCTAAAGAGCTTTGACAGAGAATCCTCTAAAATCCTAAAAGGGTTTGTGTTGGAGCGTCCTTAAAACCCATCCCATTCCACCCATGCATGAGCAGGGACAATTTCCACTATCCCAGGTTGCTCCCTGGCCTTTTGAAATCAGTTTCCTCCCTTTTGCCATGATTAAACCTTCCAGGGGACTCCCCTGCCACAGGCACATTCCTGATGCACAGGATTTTGGGACCATTTGTTTCCGTGTTCTTGTTTTGTTTCAAAGATGTCAAAGTGCTTTGATAAATCAGGAGTGGCTCATTACAACTTTCAGGGTTTGTTTTCACTTCCTTTTCAACTTCCCTTCTCCAGGATCCCTTTACTGTTGGAGACAGGTGGAATTTCAGATGTGAAGCCTCTGTGAGCAGGGGTTTGACTTCATCAAAGCACAATGACTGAACAGGAGTGGGGTGAGCAGCTCCAACAACTTCCCCAGAACGGGGTCGGGATTTTCATTACTTTGGAACCTTCCAGTCTGAGTTTTTATCGTGCATGTGGTCTTATTGCTCTGACTTTGAGGTTTGATGGCCAGAGGAAAAGATTAAGGCAGAAATAATTGAGTTTCCCATGGATCTCAGATCCTAAACCCCAAGGGTTCCTACAGAATTCACCCAGTGCTGAGGTGATACTGCAACAGATCCCACAGATCCCCTCAGAGTACATCCTGTAGATTTTTATTATTTATTTGGTGGAGTTGTTCTAATGCAGCTATGCCTCCCCCTTCGCCTTGCAGGGCAGGGCAAAGCTCAGGTCAGGCTGTTCCCATCAGAGCTGGCAGGGAGCAGTGGGAGCTGTGCCCTGCTGCGGAGCTGGGCTTCCCCTGGAAATGTCACCAGCCAACGAGGGACAGCGTCAGTTCAAATTATGGATGGAACTTCCTGCTAATTCTGTACCCTGAGGAATACAGGAAGGGGAAGGCTGGGAGGATGTGGGGAGGGAGGAGAGTTTGGAAAGATTTTGCTGGGAGGGAAGCACCACTCACACCACGGGCAAGTCCAGGTGCTTTGGGGTGGGGCTTTTGTTTTTCTCCCCAGCAGCAGCTTTGGGCTGGGGGCAGATGTAGGAACCAGGATTCCAGAGAACAACCCAAATCCAACCCCCCCTGTCCATTCCCACGGCTGGATCCAGGTGCAAACAGGTTTTGCCTTGGGCTGGGTGGGTGTTCCACAACTTCAGGAAAAGCAGAAGCAGAATCTGAGGAGGGTTTCATCCAATTTTTTTTTTTTGCACCACATATGATGCACTCAAAATCCTGAATTTAATGTGCTTCGTGGGGATGTGGAAATGAGATGTTTTGTTTTGCTCCCTCATCTTTTGATGGCAGATTAGGGAAATGTGAAGCAATTTCTGAACAGAAACTGGAAGAAGCGAAGCTCTGAGAACACTGAATCCCTAAATGCTCTGGAATATTTTAAAGTGAGAGACTCAGGGACATCAATATGGATTGACCAAACGTTGATGTGAGGAAATCTGCAGCTTTGGCACAAGAACAACCCAAACACAGGAGTGGGAAAGAATTCCCTGGGGCCTGGTCTGGTTTACTCCCACTGGGAGACGTTTCCAAACCCAACCACCTCATGGAGAGCTCCAGCAATCAGAATGGAGAGTTTTGTCCTCAATTAATTCTCTTTGGGGATCCTCCTGGAAGCAGCAGCATCATCAGCAGTGCCAAAGGCAGGAGAAAAGGGGGTCCCACCAAGGATGTGGGGTCAGATCTCAGATGAGATGGACACACCCTGTCCTCTGAGCACAGACAATCCCCCCTCCAACCAAACTTCCACCACCTGGCAAAATAATCTCGGGCAAAACTTGTTTTCTCACTACAAACCTGTAGGTTGGGAGCGATGAAACAGGCTCTGAAACTTCCCCTGGAAGGAGCTGCAAAAGTAATGGAACAGAAAATAAAAAGAGGCCGAAAAGAAAAAGCAATCTGCCATTAATTTTTTTCAACTTTTTGCTTGACTGGAAAAATTGAAAAATTTTCAATTCAGGTTAACTCAAAACATATTTTTTCTTCCATTTGGCCATTGAACCAAAAAAATGTTGTCTCTTAGCTCGTATTGGCACCTCTCTTTGTGCAGGCCCTGTGGTTCATTGCCTCCATTTTCGGGAGGCAGCTCCAGCTCTAATTGTGCCGGGGAGGCCGCGGAGCAGAAGCTCCATGCGATGATTAGGGGTTATTTTGTTTTAGTGGAGGAGAGGAGAATAATCGCTGGCCCACACTGTCATTTGTGTCTCCTCTCCACAGCCAGAGCCACTGAGGACTCACATTTAATGTTGTTACCCAGGGATCCCAACCTGAGAGCTCATTTCAGGGAAAAAACGTTGTTCTGTCAGTAAAGGCCACTTTTGATGAGTGAGATGTTGCTCGGGAATGTGTTGGCTTCAATCATGTTTTATTTGAGAAAAAAAAAGAAGCCACAGAGTGAAACTGTTTTGATTTTCCTTTTGAAGTGATTTTTCATTCTAGCTTTTTTCTTTTTTTTTTTTTCTCCATTGGTATTAAAATTCTATTCAGTTTTTAAAAGTAGAACAGGTGGGAGACATTTCAGTCATTAAACCCAAGAGGTTTAAGTGATCCCCAAAGCTTTTACATCTGCTCAGAATTTCACGGGGCGGGGGGGTGGAAATTCCATCCTGGAATTGAAGGAAATGAATGAGAAATTGTGAAATCTCTCAGGAGAATTATAAAATCATGGAATGGACTGGGTTGGAAGGGACCTTAAGGGTCATCCAGTCCCTCCCCCCTGCCTTGGGCAGGGACAGCTTCACCTGGACCAGGATGAAGAATGGGCAAAATAATTCCTACAAGGGCTTAAAATCCCCTATGAGGAGGAAAGTCCTGATCCAAACTCGATGTAGGATCTGTACAGGTTTTTTTTTAGTTTATATAAGGTATTTTGGGAGCTGCTCATTTCCCACATGGATCTGGGGCTCTGGTACCACCCAAGATAAATGAGAGACTTCCAGCAGCTGAGGGATCCCCATCCTGGGGTGCATCAGAGCTTTGGGGATCCCACAAACACCTCACATTTCATCCTGTGCCTCCTACATGGGGCTGTTTGTGGGGTCCCCAATGCCTGGACCTGAGGGGAGCTGAGCACAGCACCCCTGGACTGGGGCACAGCACCCTCACATGCCCCGGGATCAGCCTAAGGAGGGGAATGGGAGGGGGAGATTCCTTCGCCTTTTAGCACGGACAGCACCCAGGGAGCGGCTGGAGCTGGGCCAGGGCAGGCTCAGGCTGAGAGCAGGGAAAGGTTCTTCCCCCAGAGGGTGCTGGCACTGCCCAGGCTCCCCAGGGAATGGGCACGGCCCCGAGGCTGCCAGAGCTCCAGGAGCGTTTGGGCAGCGCTGCCAGGGATGCCCAGGGGGGATTTGGGGTGTCTGGGCAGGGCCTGGGGCTGGAATTGGTGATCTTGGGGGTCCTTCCAGCTCAGGGTGTTCTGTGATTCTGTGACCATGCCAATCTCAGTTATAGAATCCTGGAATGGTTTGGGTTGGAGGGACCCTAAATCCCACCCAGTGCCACCCCTGCATGGGCAGGGGCACCTCCCACTGTCCCAGGCTGCTCCAAACCCCAATGTCCAACCTTGGGCAGTGCTGCCAGGGATGCCCAGGGGGGATTTGGGGTGTCTGGGCAGGGCCTGGGGTAGATCAATGATCCCTGTGGGTCCCTCCCAGCTCAGGAGACTCAGAGATTCTGGGGTTTTTCTTCCTTTCTCCCTGCTCAGACCCTGTGCTCTGCTTTAGTCGGAAGCCACCCAAAAGCCTCTCCCGCACCTCCTAGAGCAGCACCAGCTCCACCCCACAGCTCCCCAGTCCCCTCTGGCTCCCAGCTCTGCCTCTCCCACAGTGTCCCACCGCTCCCCTGGATCACAAACACTCCAATCCTGCCCCAGCCCAGCTCCCTGCCTTCCCCTCGCCCTCGGTGCTTTGGCAGCCGCTCCCTCCTCACCTTTTGTCCCCACATGGCTCTGATGAAACCCAAATCAGCCGGGACTGACGAGTGATTGATGTGTGATTGATGTGTGATTGACGTGTGATTGATGAGTGATTGACGAGTGATTGCCAGCGGCCACGGCAGGGCAGGGCTGGCGGGCTGGGGTCACAGACAGGAGCGAACACGGGAGACCCCAGCGCGGCCAAACGCGTCCCTGACACGTGGGGAACAAGCGGCTGGGAGAGTTCCTGGGGGTTTCAGGTTCCGTTTGCCCCTCTGACCCCCAGCCCAGTGACCCCGGCAGGTTTTGCCTCTCGGGGCAGATTTCAGTGCCGCGTTCCCAAACGGTTCCGGCGCTCTCTGCCCTGGGCACTCCTTGTGGTTGATCTCAAATCTGTCAAGCGCTTGGAGCCAGGTGTGGGTGGGAGCAGAGCAGGGCAGCCGCTCACACCAGCTCCCGCTCCCTCCTCTCCTTAGGGGGGCTCAGTTTTCCAAGGAATTCTGCTCCTGCGGGGGGACACCAATAAATCTGTGCAAAGCAGGTGGGTACAAAGCAGGGCTCCTCCCGTGGTGGAGCAGACAAAGGCATTGGGAAGCTCAGTTTTCTCCTTCCTCCTCCAGAAAGGGAATTTGGAGACAGACAGGAATAATTACCCATTCCATCTTAATTACCGGGAGTGGAATTTCTTCTTTTGGTCCACAGCACATTAAAGCCATTCAAACAATTCCTTGGAAATGATACAGCTGAACTGAACCTGAGCAAGTTATCAGGGGTGACCACAGCAAAACCTGGGGAGAAAAGTCTTTCTTCTGCTGAGGCATTGCCAAGTGACAGTTCCAGACGGGCCTGTTTTGAGAAAGAACTGACATTTTTCATCCCCAAATAGCCCATTCAGATGTGTTAGGAGAATAATTCATTCAGCCAAAGGGTAACTCTGAAAAGCTCTCACTTCCAGCCTCCCTGTGAGGTTTAACCCCAGCCAGCAGCTCAGTCCCACCCAGCCACTCCAGTGGGATGGGAGAGGATACAGAGGGTGAAAGGAGTGTCCCAGGCTCTGTGCTGAGTTTGGGGCCACTGAGACCCCCAGCAGGCCGGGGGCTTCTTCCTACAGCCAGGGTGTGCTGGCCAACACCAATCCCAGCCGGGGATCTCGATGGCTGCCCATCGAAAACGGGATCCAGGAACTGCAGGAGAAATCCCAATCCCATCCCGCTGCCCTGCCAGTCCCAGGTGCTGCCTGGGAGCAGCCAGTGGGCACCTCCAGCTCCCTGCAGACCCTTCTATCCCTCCTCACCCACGGCCCTGGTGTGCAATAATCCATCAGGTCACTCTCCCCGATAATTGCAGGGAATTGTTTTGCCCCCCAGGCTCAGGGGGTTTGGGTTTCTCGTTTGTCACTGCAGGATTTTTAACAAGTGGATGAAAGAAACGCAGGCTGTGCTGCCGAGTTCCTGAGCCAGGCAGGGCAAGGCAGTGCTGTGATTTCTGCGCCTCCAGCCCCATTCCCAGGGAGAGCTATTTGTAGACATGCTTTCAAGCTCCAAATCAATGTGCAGTTTCTGTTTACCATGAAAATGAACATTTCAGCCTCTTGCACTAAAAGGGAGAGAAATTTTCGAGTCACCTGCCATTTAAATGGCATCTCGCACACAGTCACTAATTTAATGCAAATCTGATACAGTTTCCTTGTATTTGTCATTTCAGAGCATTTCTGTGCTTGTAGTTTTTATGCAAATGCTGCTGCTCCAGTGCTAACTGGGGCTGTGCAGCGATCACTTCAATATCAGTAATTACAGCTCGGGTGTCTGCGCTGCCTCTCTGGCACCTCTCTTTCACTGCCGGCAGAGAAGTGAGATCTCACTGTCAGTGTGGCAGTGGGGCTTTGTTTGCAGCGCCTTTCTGCTCTCCGAGCTGGATCAATATCAAAATCTCAGCAAATGCTCCAGGTGACAATAAACAGAACCCTGTGGATCCGAGAAAAAGCAACAAAACCTGAGGAGAGAAGAAAAGGACTTCAAGCCTTGCTCTGCTTCTCAGCAGAAATGGCTCTTCCCACCCCACTGGGGCCAGGCACAGCCCCCTCTGCCCAGCACCCCGTCCTGGCTGCGGCCAGGTGGGAACCCTGAGGGCCTCAGGGAGTTATTGCCTGCCTAAGGAGAGAGTGGCTGACTCTGGCAGTTCCCCCGGCCAGCCTGGGAGAAGAGAGGAGCCCACCCGACTTGCGTGGCTCCCTGAGGTCCCTCCCAACCCCTCAGCCAGCACAGATTGTTCAGCACCAACTGCTCCTTCCTACTAAACTCCAAAATACTTTCTGCCCGTGGTAGCAGACCAATCCCAGCCCCAGTTTGCACTGGTGCAACTGGAGACCAACCCAATTTGCTCAGCAAACGCTGCCAGCCCTGGGTCTTGCCCCAGGTCCTGCTCCCACCACCAGCCACAGCCCCGCTCTCAAATCTCGAAGGTCGGCTCTGGGAGGGGATGGAGTGAACTCGGTGACAGCCCGGAATGAAACATGACACACAATCACTGCTGAGCAGAGATTAACGGGCAGCCTTGGGGAAAAAAAAAAATAGAGAACATTTCATTTTGTCCTCAGTGCTCTTGACAGGAGAATTGTCTGCGAGTTACTCCAGCCGCGGTGAAAGCTGAGCTGAGCGCTCCTGGCTGCAGCTCCTCAAGGATCCGGGAACGAGGGTGACTCGCCAGCCCTTCTGCTTTGATAGAGATAAGGCTGGAACACACTTCAGATTAGGAGGCGCTCGGGCTGCGGGGAGGCGATGGGGAACGCGGCAGAGGATGCGAGCGCGAAATGTAAACAGCAACGTGGGGAGGAAATAATTGAAAAGAGTCTGCCAGGCAGAACGGGGGACCGGAGAGGTCAGCGCCAGCCGCCGCCTTCTGCCGGGTGTGCGGGGACACCGCCGGGATGCTGGCAATGAAACCCCTGGCATGGAGGGGCTGCTGCGTGATGGGAACAGCTCAGGGCTCAGAGCAGAGCCGGGCACCTTCCGGACCTGGCACTGCCTGGAGCAGCAGTAGGAGAGCAAACAAAGCTTAAATCGGCAAAACCTGGGCAAACCGAGGCGTTGGGGCAGCAGGTGATGTGGGGAGGGCTTGTGGAGCAGCACAGTTTTGCTTTTCTGCTTTTCAAGACGAAGCCTCGTGCATTTGTTTGTCCTGCTCCTGGAAGGGCTGGCTGGGGGATCACCTTGGGGGCACCACGGGGACCCCACAGCACAAGGGACACCCAACAGTTCCCACTGCAGGACAGGTTGGGGAGTGGAGCAGGGAAATGCCGAGGTTTGGGACTGAGGATGAGCTGCTCATCCGGGCCCAAATGGCCCCAGAAACAGAAGGTTCTGGTCCTTCAGAGGAGCCGAGTCCTGCCCAGGGCACAGCAGTGCCCTTCAGCTCATTCCTCTCCAGGATCTTGCCCTCTGACCCGAGTCCAGGCGTTCTGGTGCCAAAAAAGCCAGGAACCATGAAAGCCACAGATCTCCAAGCCCACCGAGGGGCTGCTGAGAGCCTGGACGAGAGGCGGAGACTCCTGACAGGAGCTGGAAAGCTGCCAGGGCCGGGTTTGGGCTGATTTGCATGAAATGCAGATAAGCACCATCAACCCCTTTCCATTCCCTGAGGCATTCGAGCTGCTGGAGAACTCGAGGGCTGCAGGAGAAGGCAGCAGGACGGCCCCAGGGACTGGGGGCCAGGGACCCTAGCTCTGAGCTTTCCACTGTTCCAGGCTGTGCTGACCCATCCAGAGCCTCAGGAACGTCCCTCATCTGTCACTTCCAGGTCAGCAGGCTCTGATCGCTCCCGGAGTGCTTTCCCTGCAGACAGGATCCAAAATGTGCCTGGGTGGAAATGCAGTCCTGGAATGGTTTGGGCTGGAAGGGACCTGAAAGCCCATCCAGTGCCACCCACACCTCCCACTGTCCCAGGGTGTTCCATCCTGGCCCTGGACACTCCCAGGGATCCTGGGGAAGCCACAGCATTTCCCTGAGTGTTCCCAACTCTGTCCTCTGCACAAGGTCAGGAACGTTTAGGAATGAGAGTCACCACCCAGCTCTGGGCTGCTGCACTGGTGTGCTAAAGGCAGAAGGAAAGAGAAAAGATAGAAGGGAGGATGGATTTTTATGAGTACTGAGAGGGGCAGATTATTACAGCTTTACTGAATTATTATATCACCAAAATGTTAAAAAGGGGCATCTTTCGAATACCTCCAAAATGTTCTTTCTGCTTTCCTGAAGAGGAGACAAAGGAAAAAACTAAATACAGATGAAATTAAATCAAATGAGTTCCTGGACTGCTTAATCTGGTATTTTACCCCCATTTAAAACCTCCCTCAGGAGACGAGGCTGATTTAATAAGCCTGAAAGATGTTGCAGCGACGACTAAAATGCCTCGATGAAAGAACAACTTGGCTGGGGCTGCATTAGCCTGGGAAACTTGTTCCAGCTTCTTAAAAGGAGCCTTTTAATCCATTCTGGAGATGGAAAGAAAGGATCAGGCACAGGACATCCATAAAGGGAAAAAAATCTCCACGCATTTAACACTGCTCTGCATGGAAACTGCTCTAATTGCAGTGTTAATTGCAGGTGGGGCAGTTCCACTGGAGAATCCAGCGGGATCGCACTGGAAGGCAGGAGCACCTTTAGCTCTGCGTGCCCAAAGCTGCAGTGTCTGACACCCCACGCCACCAGCACAACCAACCTCACCCTGCCCTGAGCACAGCCCGGACAGGGATGCACCACCCACCTGGAGACCGGACGTGGAGATCAGGGAGCTTCCCAGCCCTCACTCCATCCAGCCCTGCCACCCCCAGCCCCGCTAATCCCACCCTGTTGGGGAGGATGAAATAGGGAAACCTTATAAATGTGACTGCTTGGCAAAACATTCTGAAACTCTGAAACCTGTGAGTGAAATAGAGATGAAAGCTGGCTCTGAGATATCAGATACCGAGCTGTGAGTTCCTGCACAGCCAAAAACAATGGGCTGGCCAGCTGAAGGAGAATCCCTCTGCATTGAACAGTGGCTTTAGCAGGGAAGAGGATGCTTCTGCAAAGAGAGAAGTCCAAGGGTCAGAGAGACCCTGCCAGCGTGGCAGGGAAGACAAAAGTAGTTTTAGAAAGTAGTTTTTAGGAGTTAAAATGTAACCCAGTATGGTAATGTAGTAGTTGTGATAGGTTGTGTGTAAATTCTATAAGGATTTCTGTCTTCTATTGATTGGATGTTGTACCATTGCCATATTCAGTATAGGAAGAGATAGAATATCATGGAACCAGACTTTTAGGTCTCTTAAGCTCTCATCTCTAATGCTCTCTCTTAAGCTCTCTACTCTTCACTCTTACGCTCTCTGGCTCTCCCTGGGCATGCTCTAAGCTGTGGCAGCTCCAGCAGAGCTCCTGCACCCACGGCCCTTGCAGACAAACTGCACATTTCAGGAGCTGCCCTGAACTGCAGAAATCACCCCGAGCCCACTGAGTCCCACAGCACCTATATTTTTTCCATACCACCCCAAACGCTCTCAGCTGTGATGGGGGAGCTCAGGCTGCCCTCCCTCCCACGATGCCCCAGCCCTGCCTGTCTTGCACAACACCCGCATGGAATTTGGGATTTATGGATGCATGGCGGGAGGCACAGGATCCTGATCCTCCCCATCCAGCTTTCCTGCAGGGGTTGTGGCTCAGGGAAGCTGCTCTTTGCCTAAATCTGCCTGTGTGGGGCTCAGGGACTGCTCTGGAATCGCTCACATCCAGTCTTGTCCCACTGGGGGCCAACACAAACCTCTCTGCACACGCTGGTCTCTTCCTGGCCTTGCAATAAGAGCACAGGAGCTGCTCCCGGCAGCTGGGGGGCAGAGCAGCCTTGCCAGGGGCTGGACTACTCCTGTCACCTCGTGACTGCAAAAAAACATTGTCAGTGTGTTTTTCTTTCAACCCAAAATCACCAGAGAAGCTCCCCCCTCCAGATCCCACCACTCAGAAGTAACTTTCACTCTCAAAACTGATTTCCTGCTGATTTTGTGGCTTGGCAGCGTTCTCGAGAAAAGCCTCCCTGCAATTCTCCTGTCACAGGTGTGGGGACAAAGGCAGAGATTTGGTGTTTAGAGCAGGAAGGCGCAGGAAGAGGGTGAGGGAATGACTTTAGGCCTTGGCTCTGGAGTCTGGGAGAGCTCAGCCCTGCACAGCTGAAATCTGTTATTTATCCTGCTGGCTAAGTGGGGATTTAGCCAAAAAAGACCTTTTCCCCTCTTTTGCAAGTTTTAGTGAAACCTGTGATGCTCCACACGTATCCACACTTGCAAACCCTTTGGATTTATTAGTCAAATGTTCTCACTAAAAATTTTGATTGAAAAATAGAAAAGCTGTGCCATGATTAAAATTTCCATGAAAAAAAAGTGTCAATGTCTGTTTAAACATCTTATTTTTAAAAAACAGACTTATCAGTAAATCCGGCAGCAACAGCAGCAGCCAACTGCTAAAAGGTTTGGATTTATAAATCCACTTACAAGAAATATTTCAGTTTCTAGTCAACTTTTGCAAGACACAGCCCCGTAACAAAAGCAAACCCAGACATGCCATGAAAAAATCAATGCCTGTTTCAGGCTCCAGACTTTGATGAGCTCCACTGAGGTGAAATGCAAACCCGTGCCTGCCAGCGGTGAGAGCCCTTTTTGTGCAGCAAATGCAAAATCTTCAGCTGCTGAGAGGAGCTGGTTGGAATTGTGGGGACATGGCCTGGGACAGCAGCACCACGTGGGGACAGGGGAAGGACCTGGGGAGGTTTAGTGCCCCCAGCACCGAGGGGCTGCAGGAGCAGGGGGTGATTTAAGCAGCATCGATCCCTGTGGATGGAGATGGAGGGGGTTCTGTTAAAGGATTTATTCTCCCAGTGCTTTTTGCCCTGTGGAATATCAGTGAGTAACACTGGATCACAGAGCAGCAGAGGGGTTGGGGTCAGGGGTGAATCCCACACCTTGCTCAGAGCCCCCGGCACAGAAACTCAAGCTCAGCTTTGTTTCATGTCAAGGAAAGGCAAAACCCTTCCCAGGGAATGCAGAACCCTTTCCAGGGAAGGCAGAACCCTTCTCAGGGAATGCAGACCCTTCTCAGGGAATGCAGACCCTTCTCAGGGAACACAGAACCCTTCTCAGGGAATACAGAACCCTTCTCAGGGAATACAGAACCCCTCCGAGGGAGTGCAAACCCTTCCCAGGGAATGCAGACCCTTCTCAGCCTGGGCTGGGGCTCGTTTTACATCAAGGCTTGGTGGTGGTTGATGATGCTTTGAGGGGCTGGTTGTGGGGAGGCTGGGCTGGCAGAACCAGGTGGCTTTTTCCACGGGGTGATCAGGATTTGTCCCTCCTCCTCCTCCTCCTCCTCCTCCAGCTCAGGTTTAAGACAACCTCAGACTGGAGTAGCCCCAGCCCTGCCCTGTGCCCTCTCTGCTCTCTGTCCCCTCCCTGAATTAAAGACAGGAGCAAAGCCAGGGCTGTGCTCCCCCTCTCTGCTGGCTGGACCTTGTGAGTCCTGCCTGATGTAATTTAAAGCTTAACTCTTATTTAATTTCTTAGGTAGCTTTGAGCATCTGCGACCTGGGTGAGCACTTTGGGACCTGTCTGTGGTTCGATGCCGGGAAGGGGCAAGATTTGGATGCTGCTGTGATTCTCACAAGCATCACTTCCTGATGCCCCCGGCCCACAGGGATCTCAGAGGTGAGAGCCTTTGGTCTGCACAGCTCCTGCCTCACCTCAGAGAGAGATTCCTGCTTTCTGCTTAATTTAGGGGGCAGCGGGAGGGACACGGAGCAGCACTTCCCCACCCAATGCAGAATTGGAAACCCCTTGGAAATCCCTTTATGCCTAAAGGCTGAATTATCCCCAGCAGGAACAAACTGAGCTTGGTGAACAGAAATGGTCAGAGCTTTGAAAAGGCTGAGTCCACCTGTACACAGCAGTGACTGCACAATTTCCTGTGGGGATGAGGATTCCTTCCAAAAAGCAACCCTGGGACGCCTCCAGAGGTGGCAGGAGCTGCCCTGGGCAGAGACAGCCCAGCCTGGGGACAGACCTGGCTCCGTGCCCTGCCCCGGCCCCAGCTTTTCACAGGGGCAGACCTGGGTGAAGTCCTGTGAGAGGAGCTTGAGCTCTGCCAGGACGGGCTCGGGGCACGAACAGAGCCTCACTCTGGGATTTCCTTCCCCCTGGCCAGTCCCTGCTCAGGGCTGGTTGAATGCTCGCTTCTGTTGTTCCGACTCCGTTTCCAGAGCCATCCCAGCCAAGTCCAAGGGAAGCTCCTTGAGCAGAAGGCAGATGATGCCCCGCTGCTGGGACATTCCTGCTGGGAGGGAGCTCCGGGACAGCTGGAGCCGTGACACCGGGCCCTGAGCACGAGACACGAAGCCAGGCAAGGAATTATTACTCCTGCTTCTGTTCCATTATGCTTTATGCTAAAAGACTGAAATGATCAATGCTGTGTTAATAAATTTCACTTGGCTCATTTAATAGATGACTTAGTGGAGGAGTGAGTTTGGCTACGGCCAGTAATGAATTAATAACTATGCAAGGAGCACATTCCCTCACAGAAATACTTTATCCTGCCATCATTCTTTATTCCAGGGGAACACAGAGGCTGTGCTGCCTCTCTGGGAGCACAAGTGTGACCTGGATTTGGGGACAGGTGTGAAATGTTCCTTTGGGGTTAAAGGAGTTGCTTTCCCACCTGGCTAGGCGCTCCCATTGTTTCCTCACTACTGGCACCAATTTCCCAGTGCTCTGCAGAGAGTGGACCTGACACGAGAGCTGGAAATGAAGTTTCTCAGCTTTGCTCGGCTGCATGCAGGAGTCAGTGCCCGGCTGGGCTGGCGTTTGCAGTGCAGCTTTTCCAGCTGCTGGCCCCAAACTCCTCCAAACCCCCCTGTGGGCGATGCAGCAAATGGAGCATGGCCTGGATGTTCCTTATGGGGCCCTTCCAACTCCAGATATTCCGTGATTCCCCCACTTGAAACCCCTTAGTTTTACTCAGGGTGACTTCAGCAGTCGAGCTGCGCTTTCCCCGCGCAGCCCCAGCCTGTTCCCGCTCACCCGGCAGTGACTGATGAGGACAATTCCCCCCACTGGCCCTGGCACAGCCTCTTCTGCAGCTGCAGGGAGCTCTGCTGCCTCTGCAGAGCCGCCTCCCCTCCAGCCTGCCTGGCTCTCCCAGGCCCAGATCTCCAACCCCTTCCATCGTGGCTCCGTGCTGCTGGAGGTTCCTGGTGTGCTCCAGCCTGACGGAGCTCCTGACCAGGCTGGGCTCACCTGGGCTCACCTGGGCAGCTCTGGGAGCACCCAGGACCCCACAGGTGGTGCCCCTGAAGGGCCTCCCCACCCTCCCAGGGAACGATCCCTTCCCAATCTCCCATCTATCCCAATGCACAGAATCCTCCTTTCAAAGCACTGACCTTCCAAATTCCCATCACTTTAACACAAAGGAAGAAAACTCTGAGCTTTCAGCCTCCCCTTCCCCCCAAACTCATCTTTTTTTTGGCTGGGCTCAAAGCGATTTGAGTTCCCGTTGAGGCTGCTGAGCCAAAGCAGTGCCTTTCTCTCTGTGCTGCAGCTAATTTAGAATTGCTGCATAAATTGTCACTTAGCTCGGTGCCCAATATCTGACTGCAGCTCAGCCCATATTAAAAATTAGACAGGTGCTAAATGCAGCTTTAATGTTTGCGCTTAAAGGATGATCCTTCTCCCATTTCTCCCCTGATCCCTCCCTTTCCTGTGCCAGAGAGAGGAAAGGATTCCCCGGAGAGGGGTTCAGAGCTCCACCCTTTGCCTTCCAGCTCCTGCCCAGCCCGGGGCCCTGCGGGTGGGAACTGGAGGAGCAGAGCCTGCTCTGGGACGTCTGGGGGATCCCTGACGATGGAAGCAGGGAGATTAGGATACCCTGCATGGCAGGAACGGGGCTGACAAATCTCCCATTCGTTCTGATCTGCTCCCAGCTTCCCAGCTCTGCTAAAAGCTCCAGTGTGGAGCTTTTCGTTTGGAAAAGGAACAAACCCAAAGCTTCAGGAGTTTCTGAAGTAGAAAGTTGGAAATTTTATGGAATCATGGAATGGTTTGGGTTGGAGGGACCTTAAATCCCCTCCAGGGCCACCCCTGTCATGGCAGGGACAGCTCCCCCTGTGCCAGGCTGCTCCCAGCCCCAATGGCCAGCCTGGCCTTGGGCACTGCCAGGGATCCAGGGGCAGCCACAGCTGCTCTGTTCTCAGCCCATGGCTGGGCTGAGTTTTGTTAAACCAGCTGAAGTGCCCAAGCCCAGGCCCAGCACGGAGCCCCTGCAGCAGCAGCTTTTGCTGGGAAGGGAAGCAGAGCCCGGAATTGCTGCCCACTGCCAACAGCAGCCACAACCTCCCAGCTCAGCCATTCATGGGACACTACCAGATAGCGACAAAATCGTTGGTATTTTTAGTTCTCCTTTCAGATGCTTGTTGAGAGTAATTCCAGAAAAGCAGGTGTGGAAAGGGAAGGTATTGTGAGCCTGAATGCTGTTTTTCCATTTAGAGTTGCTGAAAGTGCTTGAAAGTTTCTGCAAATGGGAAAGAAGACCCGTTTATTTTCCAGCCATAGTGTTGGCATGAGAAACCCAGCGGGAAATGGCTCTCAGACACAAAGGAGTTGTTTTGCCCAGCTCCTCAAAAGGGCACTTACAGCAAGAGCTGGGGGGGCTGAGGGTGCAGGGGAACTGAAACTCAGGAACATCTGAGCAGCCGGGAGCTCTGCACCAGCACAGGACACGGAATCGGGGTGGGATGGGATGGGATGGGATGGGAGGGACCTTAGAGCTGATCCCATCCCACCCCTGCCCTGGCAGGGACAGCTCCCCCTGTGCCAGGCTGCTCCCAGCCCCAATGGCCAGCCTGGCCTTGGGCACTGCCAGGGATCCAGGGGCAGCCACAGCTGCTCTGGCAATTCCAGCCCAGCCCCTGCCCACCCTGCCAGGGAACAATTCCTTCCCCAAATCCCAGCCAGCCCTGCCCTCTGGCACTGGGAAGCCATTCCCTGTGGGGAAGGAGGAAGGATCTGGACTTGCTGTTCCCAGAAGTTCCCTGGCAGTGCCCGGCTGCTCTGCCAGCAGGAGTTCGCTCCCTCCGCATTCCTGAGCTCCCACAGCATGGAAGGCTCTCCTCGTTTGCTTTTGGCCTGGATAGAACTTCCAGAGCTCTTCTGGAAACAGGAATGTGAATAAAAGCACCAGAGGTGTTTGAAATCCACGATCAGAGTGATGTCTCTGTGGGCAGAGACCCCCAAGCAGAGCCCAGGGCAGCTCATCACACCTGCAGGGTTTATCAGAGCCTGGCTTTGTGAGGCTCCAGGAGCTGGGTGCTGCTGGGTTTTGTTTTAGTTTTGGTAGCCCTGTGTCTCAGAATGGTGGTCAGTTAATTCCTTAATTCCTGGGCTGTTCAAATGCTGTGAACCTTTGTCCCCTCCTCATCTGTCCTTCTGTTCCTTCACAAGGAGCCTCCTCCCCTGAGATGTTCCAGCAATTTCAGTTTTATTCCAGTGTGCACCTAAACCCCTTTGGGGCTGTGATGGGAGAGGCTGCACAGGGAGAGGCAGGGGCAAAAGGGAGGGTTTGCCAGCACTGAGTGGTCGCTGTGAGGGGCTGCCAGGAGGGCTGGGATGGGACATTTTCCTGTGGAATTTACAGGGAAGAGGAGGAACCCTCCAAACTGGAATGGCCTCTGTTGTGGGAACACTCCCACGATCTTTTAGGGTCATTATCAGCCTCCAGGTGCCAGCACCAGTGAGCCCATTCAACCCCTGGATCCAGGAGTGAGGCTGCCAAGTGGGAGTGCAATGTGGGAGGGGGATCAAGACCCCTGAGGTTCTCCAGCCCATTTTCAGACAGGTCCAGAAAACTGGTCATGATAATTAATTGCATAGAAAGTGAGGAACTTCTCTCCAGGGAGAGGAAAATGAATCTATAAAAAGGTCATGGACAAACTGACACCAATTTCCACACCAAGCGTATCATTTACCAACAAACCTCCGCGAGCTTTTGCAGACTCTCTGAAGTTTTTGGCTCCTTTTGACCACAACATCTCTGAATCTTCAGTGCTCCCTTCCCCCTGAGGGAAGATCTCATTTGCCACCAACATTCTCCTCTCAGCAGCACAGAAGAAGCCACTGTGGAACATTTTGTTGGTCACTTCACACCTGAGGCTGACACGAAGCACAGGATCCAGGAGATCAGGGCTGGATGGAGCATCCTCCCTTAGAGAGAGCCCCTCTGGAAGGCACAGCTGCTGCTTGGTGCTTTGTCCCAGTGTTTTGTGCTCCTGAAAGGCTCCTGAAAGGCTCCTGCCCGGGGACAGTTAACGAGACAGATTAATTCATGTGGCTCCGTGCAGCAGGGCCGGGCTGTCACTGCTGGGGAGAGAGCTTTGATTGTATTATTCCCCATTGTCAACACAGGCACTTTATAATAGATTTATGGCTAATAAAATCTTTTAGTAGTAGAGGGTCCTTGAGTTTCAATCCTGAACCTTTGGCCCTTGCTCAAATCACGGCAGATGCAGCATTAATAAAAGCAGCAGCACGCGGGTGCTAAAGAGGCACCTGGCTGGGTCCTGCAAGGCAGCAGAACACAGCACAGGGATCTCTGCAGGCTGCCTGGCCTGATGGAATCGTTCTTTCCATGATGAAACGACTCTTTCCAACGTGACAGAGCACGCTTCGCATCAGCCCTGCCATTCCCAGGAAACGCAGGGGTTTGGGGTTGATGCTGCTCACTGGAACATTTCCATCCAAAAAGCTGGGGTGAATTCACAAATGGGGAGCAAAGTAAGGGAGAGACAGAGCTTTGGGAAAGCCACCTTTATAAAGGATCTGCCTTCAGCCTGAGCTGCGGGATGGGCTGCCAGGATGCACCAGGGATCTGTCAAAGCCTCCCCTAAACTCAGCCCACAGACCTCAGACCCGGGGTCTGGGTACAATTTAATCTCATTTTGGGCTCTCTGCTGATCTGTCCTCCCCTCCTCTGCTGTGACTGAGCTGGGGCAGCAGCAAAGCAGGGACAGAGCTCCTTCAGTGCCCAGGCTGGAACTGCAGCCCTTCTCCTGCATCCTCAGCACCCCACGAGTGCCCAGGGGGATGGGAAGCAGCAGGGCTGGGCACTGCTGCAGTGCCCAGCCCTGATTCTGGACAGGGGCAATGGGGCTGGGAAGGGGCTGGAGCCCCAGGAGGGGCTGAGGGAGCTGGGAAGGGGCTCAGCCTGGAGCAAAGGAGGCTCAGGGGGGACCTTGTGGCTCTGCACAACTCCCTGACAGGAGGGGGCTCAGGGGGGTCGGGCTCTGCTCCCAGGGAACAGGGACAGGAGGAGAGGGAACAGCCTCAGGCTGGGCCAGGGCAGGGGCAGGGTGGATATTGGGGCGCACTTCCTCATGAAAAGGGCTGTCCCAGCCCTGGCACAGCTTCCCAGGGCAGGGGTGGAGTCCCCATCCCTGGAGGGATTTAAAGCCTTGTGGATGTGGCAGTTGGGGACAAGGTCAGTGCTGGCCTTGGCAGTGCTTGGTTAAAGGCTGGACTCTGATCTCAGAGGGCTTTTCCAGCCTGAGCAGTTCCATGACCCCATAAATCACAGGCTGGGTGAGCTCTGCTTTCCCCCTGACCTGGGGCTCTCAGGGTGATGCTGCCCAGCAGCACTGACAGGACAGAGCTGTCCCAGCCCAGCCAGGGCCCCAAACCCTCCCAAAATCCAGCTCAGCCGTGGTGTCTGTCTGGGCAGGGAAGGGAACAGGGCAGGGCTGACGGGGGCACGTGAGGCAGTTTCAGATGAGAGGCACCCATGTGAACCCAGTGCCCTGCAAGCGAGTTCTGCTGCTAATTAAATCCTTTCTCCTGATTATTTACAGCCTTCTATTTACTGGCTCATTGGTTTTAGGGGCCATGTTGGTTTTGGGTTTTACACGTCTGTCTGAGCGGGCAGATGATCGCTGATCACACCAGGAACAAGGGCGTCGGTGTCAGGATGATCCATGGCACAGGGGCTGCGAGCACAGGGCCTCTGTCCCTGGCTCTGGAGACACAGGGAGGGACGCTTAGCCCGGCTCCTTTGGTGCAGAGGAAGGGCCACCCCTGCCAGTGGCATTTTGGGGGCTCAGGGTTGGATCTGTGCAGACTCTGCTGCTGGGTGAGGGCTGGAGAGGGAACAGCTGAGGAGCTGCACCCGAGGTGTCTGTGAAAACACCACAGCCAGGGATGGAGAGGAGAAGTGGTGTTTGCTGCCCATGATGAGAGAACTGTGGGATGTTAATTGCAATTAGCAGCCTTGCAAGGCAGCTTTTCACATGGGCAGCAGGGATGGGGAGCTCTCGTGGGTTGGTGGAAGGGCTGGAGGTTTGAGTGGTTTCAGAGCACACAGCCCTGAGGAGATCCAAGCACGGAGCCACTCACCTGTGGGGTGTTCAGGGACACCAGCCTGGATTCCCATCCTGCTCCTGCAGCTGCAGTCGGGCCCTGTCAGGCAGAGGAGAGCCTGAGCCACGAGAGCTGCTCCCAACTGCCCTGCACTGAGGGACAGCTGAAAACCAAAGCTGGGCTGGCAGCAGAGTGAACCCGGCCCTGAGGCACTCACGGAGCTCCTGCAGGGACCCTGCTGAGGCTGCTCCTCGCCCTGAGAGTGCCCTCGATGCCCTGGGCACCATCCAAACCCCTGGGGGAGCGGAGCTCAGCCTGCAAACACATCAGCTCCCTGCAGGAGAGACAGGGTTGGCTTTCTGCCTCCCCAGACCGTGGGTTTGAAGGATTCAGATCCATTTTCCAAGGTGAATGACCTTTCCACGCTGTTTATGGGGCCCTTCAGCGTCAGTAACTCAACATCAACATCCCCAGCTGTGGCTGCTACCGGCACTGCGGGGCTGGGGCTGTGTCAGGCTGTGCCTGGGGCTGCCGTGGGGTCCCCAAGGAGCCAGCAGGAGCCTGGCAGGGACAGGAGGCCGAGGCTCAGAGACCACATGCATCATTCCAGCAGTGAGGCAGAAACGCTGGGAAAACCTGGCAGGAACAGCTCCGGGCTGAGGCAGCAGATGGAGAATGCCAGGGGGGTCTGCTGCCAGTGCGAGGGCAGATACCAGGGATGTGGCAGGAACTGCACTCTGAAATCAGGAGGGGTTGTGGGGACATCCCCCAATCACTGAGGTTGGAAAGGACTCCTGAGGGTTGCCAAGTCCAGCTTTGGAATCCCACCATGGAGTGCCACATGAGCTTGGCTTTGGACGCCTCCAGGGGTGGGGATCACCGCTCTCCCAGGGCAGGAATCTTCCCTGATCTCTGCCTGAGCCTCCCCTGGCTGATGCTGGGTTCCAGCTGAACCCCTGGCCAGGTTTGAGGCTACCCCAGTGCCTGACATCAAATTTTTAGCCAAACCTGGTGCTCCAGCTCTAAAGTGGCACCAGGGCTCTGACTGCCCCTGCTGGGGGTACCTGAGGGTACCAAAGCTGCCAAACCAAACCTGCCCCAGACCCTTTGGGTCAGACAGAGATAAGAACCCTGTGATTCTGTCTGGCTGCAATGGGACATTTTTATTGCTGTTCCAGCGAGTTCTCCCCAGTGTTGATTCATCCACTGCTCTGTCAGCTTGCACCTGACCTTTAAATTTACTGTTTTTGCTCTAAAAGAGAACAGGTTCCTTCCCTCTCTCCCCCAATTGTTTTGTGCTTAAAGGAAATAGAGTTTTGTTTCAATAATCATAAACACAGAAGGTTCCCCAGAGGGTTGTTTGAGACTCCGAGCTAGTTAAAAAGAACATTTGCATGAATTAAAGAGCAACAACGAGTCAGCACTGATCTAAGCTGCTCTCTGGTGCTTAGCTCGTGTCTGGAGGAGGGGAGCAACGAGACAGGAGGAGCGGGAGGGCTGAGGCTGGGGCTGTCTGTTCTGCCCTGGCAGCCGGGCAGTGCCTGTCCCTCACAGCCACGGGGTCACTCTGTGCTGTGCCAAGGCCAGCGAGGCCCTGCGGTGCCCCTGCTCTCACAGCAGCTCCGGGACTGAGCAGGGAACCAGGGCCTTCCCTGGGAGCTGCTGCAGCACACGGGGATGGAGCTGCAGGGCCCGGCTGGGCCAGCTTTTCCAGGGGGCTTTTCTGTGGTCCTCCCACTGCTGAGCCTGGGTGAGCCCTGCATGGAACCTCCAGGCTGCCCAAGTGTGGCTGAAGTGCAGGGCAGGAGTAAAACCCCAAAGTGTGCAAATGCAACACCCAGACCCACACCCTGCTCCTGCCTGGGTCCTGCTGGGGCTGCTTTTGTTCACATCATTATAGACATGGTTATTTGTTAATTATTAACGTCTGAGCCGGGCCAGGGCAGGCTCAGGCTGAGAGCAGGGAAAGGTTCTTCCCTCAGAGGGTGCTGGCACTGCCCAGGCTCCCCAGGGAATGGGCACGGCCCCGAGGCTGCCAGAGCTCCAGGAGCGTTTGGGCAGCGCTGCCAGGGATGCCCAGGGGGGATTTGGGGTGTGTGGGCAGGGCCTGGAACTCAATGATCCCTGTGGGAAGATGAGGATAAGCCCCTCCTGAAACCCCCAGTGCTCTGGTTAAAAAGCTGACACACAAAATGGGTGTGAAACCACGGCCCCTGCAGCTCCTGCTGGGACTGCACCTCCGGGTGTTCTGCTGCAGCTGCAGACCCAGGCCACTGTGAAAATCATCGTGTTAGGAGAAATCAACATCCCCTGAAACAGCCCAAAGAGCCTCTTGGACAGAGACTCAAATTTAAATCCTCTTTCTGTATGAGCGAGGCTCTTGCTGAAAGCAGCCCCAGCACTGCGAGACACGGATGGAGCAGGGAGTTTGGACAGGGATGAGACAGCAGCTCCAGGAGATCAGATCCCAAACACCCCAAACACCCCGAACACCCCAAACACCCCAAACACCGCAAACACCCGGGTGCTGTTTGGCTCAGCTGTGCCTGGGTTTAAAGCTCGTGTGGGAATGAAAGCTGGCTAGAAGCTGTGTTCGAGTCTGTGAGGCCAGGCTGGGTCTGATCAAATATTCAAAGCCCAAAGTCTGTTACTCTGCACAAAAACAAAGGCAGGTGAAGGGCAGGGCTGGGGGCAGAGCCCAGCAGCAGGGCAGGGGCAGTGCTGGGGCAAGGCTGGATCATGAACTGGGCGTGAGGACACCAGAACTGTCTGGTACCAGTGGGTCCTCCCTCACTGGGTGGTGCAGGACAGAAAAAATCTGGGTAATCCCTGAAGGGCCTGGCTGGGTTTAGTCCCACCAGGGTTCTGCAAAAGGGAAGGAAGGTCTGAGATGGGGGAGTTTATAATTCCCTAATAGGGGGTGGGATCCTCCTCAGCATGGACTGATCAGCCCACGCTCCAATGAACAGCTCCAGGGCAGGAACAGCAGTTGCTGTCAACATCCCGGGATGAGCTGTCTGTGACCCACTGACCTGCCCCACATCCCAGCCCCGTGTCTGTCCCAGCCCGTGGATCCCGTGCTTTTCCTGGGATGGAGGAGGTGGCTGTGCTGGGGAACCCAGCCCAGGAGAGGGGAGCAGCCACCAGAGCCCTTCCCTGGCAGCTCTGTCCTCTGTCCCTCCCTGGCAGCGCTCCCCGGCAGAGTCGGAGGCAGAATTTCACTCCAAGCCCTCAGTGCAAGCGCTGCAGAAGGAGCTGAGCTCTGCTGCTGCTGCCCTTCACAAGTAAATATTTATTTTCCCAGGCAGGCAGCGCTGCCTTTATCTGAGAGCAGCAGTGCTTTCCCAGGGGCAGGGCACAGCAGGCCCAGGTTTCACAGGCTGGAGCTGGGATTTGGGGGACCTTTGAGCTCCAAGGAGGGGCTCCAGAGGCTCCCTGCTGGCATTGCCAGCACGGATCAATGCCCAGTGCCTGCCTTCAGCATCACTCCAGCTTGTCATCCCTTGTACCTCCTCAGGAAGGAAAGAGAGAGACAAAACCTCTCCAGGTGGGAGCTGCGGGACTGGTGGAGAGGTGCTGGGTCACAGGGACACCCCTCTGGTCACTGCTGGCCCGCCAGGAGCTGAGCAGGGCTTTTCCTCTGCTGGATAAAATGTGGGCTCTGAGCAGCAGGATCCACAACGGGCTGGAGCCTTTGGCACACGAGCAGCAGGTTGGGATGGGGGGCACCAGTGCCACACTGGGAGGGGGTCACCGGCAGCACAAAGGAAGGGTTTTCCTTCGAGGGAAAATATGGAAATACCTGGGATTACAAACTCCCTACCTGGAAAAAAATAACAATGCTGAGAGTTCCTGTATACCCAAACTCTTGTTTGATCCTGTACCAGACACAGAAGCAGGAAGGGGCAGCATTGTGGGTCTCTGATCGATAACCCAGAGCCCACTCTCACTTTGATCTCACACCAGGCCTGGGCTGGGTTTTGAAATGTAAATCGAACTTTGGAACACTTAATCTTCCCCTAAAGCCTGGCTGAGGGGGAGACTCAGCCCTTGAAGGACTGGAGGGCAGCTGAGCTGATCGCAGGGCTGGTGGCAACCAGGTCAGTTCTGGGATTTAACCTTCCCCTTCTCCCATACCCAGCCGGGCAGGAACACCTTCCCCTGTCCCAGGCTGCTCCAAGCCCCAGCCAACCTTGCAGTGAGGAAATTTTTCCCTAAACCTCCCCTGGCATCACTTGAGGCCATTTCCTCTTGTCCTATCACTTCTTACTTCAGAGAAAACCTGAGCCCCACGTGGCTGCACCCTCCTGTCAGGGTGCTGTGGAGAAATCAGCATTTCCTCCACCATCCAGAAGGAAAATTCATTAGGAAATGGGATCCCAGACACTTCTGCAAGAAGAGGCTACACTAAATGAGCCTCTTTAATGAGACAGGCAAGTTATATTCAGCATTTCTGATCTTCCCTGGGGTTTGCATGGTGCAGATTAACAACACTGGCCCTGGAGCTGTGCTGGGACATTCCCTGACAAGGATTTCTCTGGCAGTCAGCACAAAGACCTTCCCAGTCACCGGTCCCCAGCCACCAGCTAATACCGAGACAGACACAGAGCCAAGAGACAGACACACAGCAGAGAGACAGACACAGAGCCAAGAGACAGACACACAGCAGAGACAGACACACAGCAGAGACAGACACACAGCAGAGACAGACACACAGCAAAGCTGTTGGGGGATTTTTGAGGATCCAGGGAAGGACCTGCTCAACCCCAGAGCTGCAGGCGTGCATGGGATGACCAAAGAGGATTTTCGAGGCTGAAGCCAGGAGTTTGCAGGTGTGCCCTGCTCTGAGCACCTTGGTGTCCCCTTGGTGTCCCCTCGTTGGCAGGATGGGCTCCGAAGAGCTGCCCAGGGATCGGAAGTGCCAGAAAATCCCAGCGCACAGCTGGAGCCACAGCTGAGGAGCAGAAGTTCGGAGGGACACAAAGAGATGGGTCTGGAGGCAGCAGAAGGTCAGAGGGACACAAAGAGGCAGCTTTGGGGACACCAGAATGTCAGTGGCTCCAAGCCGAGCTGAAGGTGGCCCCTGGATGCTGTGAGGGGCTGGGCTGAGCCCCCCTGAGCGCCAGGGTCCCCTCTGAGCTGGCACTGGGTGACACACGGGGCTGGTGCTCAATGTCCCACAGGCAGCGTGCAGTTACAGCTCATTTTTGCCCAGGCACCTCCTGTGGGTGATGAATGGGCGTTAATGGCTGCAATATTTAGTGTTTAATGTAAAATCACTCGCTCCAAATGCTTTGCACTTGCAAGGTTATGGAGCTCGATTTACGCCCGGCTGCAGCACTGGCAGATCCGCCCTGCTCCGGGGAAAACGGGAGTGGGAAGGGCTCTGCCACCCCAGCCCACCCTAATGCCCTTCACCAAGCCCTGTTCTCTGAACAGCCCCCAACCTCTGGGGTTCTGTGGGTAACAAACTCCCCACAGCTCTCCAGGAACGTCTGTTCAGCAGCAGCCGAGACCAAAATCCTGCAGCAAAGCCCTCCCTGCTCCGAATTCCCACCCTCACCACAGCCACGGCCGGTGCTTCTCCCAGCCAGACCTTGGAGGAGCCAACCGAGGGGAAGCACCGCCAAGGGAGGGAGGAGACCCTGCCTAAACATCAAAAGCAGCCTGGATTTGGGGACACCAAAGAGGACAGGAGCGGCAGGCCCCCGCTGCCCCTGGGCTGGCCCAGGCTCTGTCAGGGCACCGAGGGTGCAGCCCAGCTCCTGGGACAGGGACAAGGAGATTGCTTGGAGCAGTGGTCGCTGAAAATCCAGGGACTGGCATCAGGAACTCAGCGATCCCCTCCTGGCATTTATTTTGTGCTGCTGGTGTTGCCTAGGGGAGAAATGGGCTGAGATTTGAACGGCAGTGCTAATTTAATTTGCCAGAATGAATAAAGACACGCCTGCAATGCTCGTTCATGGAGCTCCAGTATCACATCACAGAGCACTGCCGGGCTCAGCCCCAGACTGTCCTCCCCAGCTCTGATTAAAGCAGCACAAGGCTGTTCCTTGCACGCCCTCCAGGAAGGGCAGAGCCCTGCTGGGCCGCTGGGCACAGCTGGAAGAGCTGTGGGAGCTCGGAGATGCCAATTGCCACGGAGGGGAAAGGCAGAGCCCCGGCACACCTCACACCTCACCTGCTCACACCTGTTTGTCTCAGCCTCCCTGGGATTCTGTTTCTCTCCCTGTCCCTTTCATTGGCAAACTCATGGAAGAAAATGGCCCAAATGATGTTTTAAAACATGCACTGCAAATCCCCAGGGAGAAAATTATGCCCCTAGAAGAAGGTGAGAGATTTTCCTCTCAGTTAAGTAAATTAGAGTTTAGAAAACTCCAAATTCTTGGCCGCAGATGAAAGCCCTGGCAGGCTCCCTGGAGCACCTGCAAGAGCTCCCAGGCAGGAGTTTTCATCAGGGCCTGCCTTCAGAAAGCAGGAAAGGTTTACTCTGTGTCTGTGAAGAGAAGAGGAGTCTGCTCCTTGCAGATAGGAACGTTCGTGCTGCTCCTGAGATCAGTGGAAATCGTCTCCCAGCTCCAGGAGGGAACAGCCAGGCAATGTCTGACACTCAGAGAGAAGAAAAGTGTTATTATTAAAATTAATTACCTCTCAAGCCCCCTTCATCTTGATCTAAGTGCAGAGAAGATGAATTTGCTGCTCTAAGCAAGGGGGTGGAGGAGAATTTGAGCAGATTTTCAAGCAGCAGTAAAAGCCTGAGGATGCTGTCTGGGGGAGGCTCCCCAGGGTGTTTTGGGAGCCTTGTCCATGAGATCCTGGCCCGGGGGCCTGGGGCTGGGCCTTGTGCTCAGTTTTTGGGACACTTTGCTGCAGTTGAGCACCAAGTGTTAGCCCCAGAGGGTTGTTCCAATGTGGGTCATCCCCTCTGCTCCTGTGGGCACCCAGGGGCTCTTTGGTGCCTCTCTGAGGTTTCCCTCAATTGCCAAAATTGGCTAGGTTCAAAGAGCCCTTTGGGGTAGGAAATTCAGCACAAACACTGCACAGTTGTGTTCTTTAATGCTAAAGAGGCAAAATCATCGAACTGCAGAATCACTGAGGTGGGAAAGGCCCTCTGGGATCATTGAGTCCAGCCATTCTCCACCACTGCCCCATGTCCCCAGGGCCACCTCCACAGGCCTTTAAACCCCTCCAGGGATGGGGACTCCCCCTGTGCCAGGACTGGACAGGTGGACATTGAGAAATTTCCCCCAAAATCCAACTTAAACCTCCTCTCACACAACCTGAGGTCATTTCCTCCTCCTGTCCCTGTTCCCTGCGGCTGCCCAAGCCCCTCTCACACCTGGCCAAGGACTCCAGCACTGATTCAGGGCAGGATTAAGGATCTTGGCCATTAAAGGCCTCACGTTTCAGATCAGGTTCCCAAAATCCCTGGGCAAGGCTGGGAAACGGGAGAAGTGATAAAGCAAAGTGGTATTTATTGAGTGTGTCATGCACTTATCCCAGCTTTTATTTCCGAGCAGCTTTTGGAAATCTCATCTCTAAGGATTTATTTTTTCCTTCTGCCTCAGCTGCCTGTGCCACTCTCCCTCCTTTTTCTCCCGCACCTTCCTCCATCCAGCAAAGGGCCATGAATCCAGGAAATTCATGAACTCTCAGGAAGTTACAGCTCTTTAAAAAGTGTTCATTTGCAATGTGAAAAACGGTTTGATGTGTATCTAGAGCCAGGTGACTTTATGGGGCCGTTTCAGAGCAGGCTGGGGCTGTAACCCCGCACATCCCTCCGTAATTGCTGGGTCTGAGCTGTGCCGAGGGCTCTGCTCTACAAAGGAAGGAACAGCCCCACTCCTGCCCCGCCCTGGGTCCCCAGGGATCACCTGGGAGAGGCTGTGGGGGCTCATCAGCTGCAGTCAAGAGAGGGGTCCAGCTCTGCGCCCGGGGGAGCGGCACAGAAGAAAGAACTGGGGTCACAAAGCCATCAATTACTGGAAACAGTAAATATTGTACACATTCTGCATTGCTTTGGTTTCTAAGCCTTTATCAGGCTGAATGAAGCACTCGGGCTCTTTTCCTGCATCCCTATGAGAAAGCTTTGTGTTTTCTGTTTGTTTGGAGTTTTTTCCCTTTTAATGAGAGAAGGAATTCTCCTGTAATGCCATTCCTTTGGGAGCAAGGGCTCTGTGATCTTCAGCAGAAGGAGCCAGCCAGCAGCTGCTTCCTCCAGGCCTGAGTTCCACCTTCTCCTCCTCCAAGGAGATGCAGGTCTGGCTCAGACCCTCACCAGGCCTGAGTTCCACCTTCTCCTCCTCCAAGGAGATGCAGGTCTGGCTCAGACCCTCACCACAACCAGGTACTGCTTGAATTTCCTCCAGGATAAAATCCCAGTTCAGGCACACAGAGGATCACCGCTCCCTCCAGGATTTGGCTGAGCCACTGTTTGCTTTCTTTACCTCCTTTATGCTCTCTCAAAACTTGTTTTTCTCCTGAGTGATGACTGTTACTGTTATTTAATAGAAGATGTTGATGCGTTGCTGGGGGACACTGAGCAAACTGGGACCATCCCAGTAATTCGGAATATTCTGTGTTTCCATGGCTGCTCATGCCAAGGAGTTGTGAGGACCCTTTCACCTCACCCAGCCTGCTCTGAATGTGGAGGCAATTACAGATCCTCAGCACATCTGATTCCAGGCCAAATATTTGATAAAATAAAAAATACATCTGTCACTGCTTTGGCAGAATTCTTCTTTCCTGGCAGGAAATTGGTCCTCAACTTTGACTAAATTTTTTTTTTCTCTTCTATTTTTATGGAAAAAACTGGGCTCTTTCCCCATTGATCTTCACACCCTCAGGACTCAGAAAATTGGTTTTGGCAGGAGTTTTTCCAGGGTCCTTCTTTATTTACCTGTTGCCAGGGAAGTAAGAGACAAGGCTGGGGAGCACCATCCTGGCCATACCCCCCAGCCCACGACTTCCCTGCACTCCATCCCTCCCGAATTTCCTGCCTTTCATCTCCCCTTCCCTCAGGCCAGCACATGCCAGCAGGGAGTTGGGAAAAAAGGGAAGCTCTCAAAAATGGAGATATTTAGTGGAGCAGCCACCCCCTGGCACAGCCAGTTCTTGTGAGAGTTTGTTCTCTGCTTCTGAAGGATCTCCTGGAGGTTCGGGTGCTCTGATCTCCGCCTCTTCAGCCTGTTCAGCACTGTCCTGTCCCAGCCTTTCCTGCAGGTCTGTCTGGATAAATCCTGGCCATGGGAAGGGGATTTGCTGCCACTGTGATGGTTTTAATCTGAACAAGGCTCGATTTTAGGTAGAAAGGAGAAGCTTTTTTACAGTGAGGGTGGGCAGGCCCTGGCACAGGGTGCCCAGAGCAGCCGTGGCTGCCCCTGGAACCCTGGCAGTGTCCTAGGCCAGCCTGGGACAGTGGGAGGTGTCCCTGCCATGGCAGGGGTGGCACTGGGTGACGTTTAGAGTTCTCTTCCAACCCAAACCATTCCAGGATTCCCGGTGCTCCCTGCAGAGGATTCCTGCCAGCCCTGCTGTCTCTGCTGCTGGAGGAGCTCTTCGGCCCTGGTTTGTTGCAGCTCCAAACATTTTCCCTGACTTTTTGCCAGTGTAAAGAGCAGCTCCAGGCTTGGGGAAACAGCCCCAGCACTGCTGAATTCCAAAGGCTGAGTTTTCCTTCCCCTTCCCTCCCGTTCTGACCATTTTATCCGTGACTCAGCCTGACTGTCCAAGCCAAACTCCCTCTGAATCCCAGCCACAAAACCCAGCCTGGGATGGAAGGAGTGGAGCGCTCACGAGCTGGGGAGTGAAACTCCACAACAGAAATGAAGGGAATCGTAAAAAACGGCTCTGGCTGAGATTTGTGCTGCAGCTCCACAAGCCAATAACCGCAGCAGAGCAGCAGAGCTCTGGGATAAGGGACTCATCCAGGCCCTGGCGCAGAGTCTGGAGCCTCGTGTTTATAACTCGCTCGTGTGAAAGGAGAGGAGATATTGATGACTCAAAAAGTGTTGATGACTTTTGTCCAGCTGCTGCCTCAGACGGAGGCTGGGGCACGTCCGAGGAATCGCTCTCGACCTCAGCCTTCATCCCAGCCCAATCCCAGCCCGACAGAGCAGCGGTGTCTGGGTTCATTTGCAGAACAGTTCCATGGGGTGATTGAGAGGGAGCCCTGCCCGTTTGTGCTTGGAGGCAGTGATGGGAGGCACTGGGAAGCACAACGGACACAACAGACTCTGGGCACATGAACACAAGCAGGAGCTGCAGAGGAGCCAATACCAATCATTCAGCCCCTTCTTTCTGGTTTAAATGGTTCCAATTCTGTTTCTCCGGGAAATAATTTATGCACCGAGAAGGTTCAGCAAAACACCATCCAGCATTCATCTGTCTATTGAGAAACCCAACCATTTTACTGCTATAAAAGTAAATTTAGAATAAATGAACCAAAGTTAATTTTGGAGGGAATGAGAAATACTGGAATGCCGAAAATGTCCCTCCCTGTCAGTGAGCTTTTATTGCGTCTTAGAGACATGGCTGAGTTTGGCAGCTGAGCTCGGGGTGGAGCTGTGCTAAGCAAATTTGGGGTCTCCAGAGATTTTGGTCACCCTGAGCAGACTCCAGGAGCTCTGATGTCCCTTCCCACCTCAGCTTTGGATGTCTCACTGCAACGGGACAAGGGCCAAGGGGGTGGCACTGAAATTTCCAGACATCATTAATAAGCTGTAGCACAGTCTGCACTTCCCTGCTTCCAGGGAGCAGCCCCAGCCCCCATTTCCCAGACAAGCATCTGTCCAGACATCCCTGAATCCTCCCAGACATCCCTGAATCCTCCCAGACATCCCTGAATCCTCTCAGACATCCCCGAATCCTCCCTGTGTGTTCCCACGGAGTCTGCCAGGCTGGAGGTGCTGCCATGGCTCAACACCTTCAGGACCATGAGGGAAGAACTCCCAGATGATTCCTTCTCTCCCAGGAGAGGTTCCTGACCTGGAGAGTTCTCCCAGAAGAAGGGAAGAGCAGGAGCTTCCTGAGCAATCCAGGATGTGGAGCCGGCTCCTAAATCCTCGTGGCTGCTCTGTGCCGGGAGCAGGGGAGGCTGTCCGGGCTCAGAGGCAAAATTCCCTGAGTGTCCCCTCAGAAGAGCTCCTGAACGGGAACACGGGGCTGTGGAGGCATCTCCAAGGGAGGAACCTCCTGTGGAGGAGCAGCAGCCCCAGCAGCAGCGTTCCCTGGGTTTGGGATTGGGTTCCCTGCAGGGAGTGGGAAGGAAGGGCAGCTGTGCCATGCCGGGATTGTCCCGTTTTTTCATGTGAGGCCAGGGAGGCAACAACAGCCAAGAATAAAAATGGATCACCACAGAACTCCTGTGTCAGACACCCCCCCGTCCATCGCTCCAGAGGCACCGGGTTTCCTTGGAAACCACAGGAATGCCAACAGTCAGCGTGGCTGAGGGACCAGGAACGGGGCTGAGGGACCAGGAATGGAGCTGATGGACCAGGGATGGGGCTGAGGGACCAGGAACGGGGCTGAGGGACCAGGAATGGGGCTGATGGACCAGGGATGGGGCTGAGGGACCAGGAACGGGGCTGAGGGACCAGGAATGGGGCTGATGGACCAGGGATGGGGCTGAGGGACCAGGAACGGGGCTGAGGGACCAGGAATGGGGCTGATGGACCAGGGATGGGGCTGAGGGACCAGGAACGGGGCTGAGGGACCAGGAATGGGGCTGATGGACCAGGGATGGGGCTGAGGGACCAGGAACGGGGCTGAGGGACCAGGAACGGTGCTGATGGACCAGGGATGGGGCTGAGGGACCAGGAACGGGACTGAGGGATCAGGAACGGGACTGAGGGATCAGGAATGGGGCTGATGGACCAGGGATGGGGCTGATGGACCAGGGATGGGGCTGAGGGATCAGGAAAAAGGCTGAGGGATCAGGAACAGGGCTGATGGATCAGGGATGGGGCTAAGCCAAATGCATCTGAGGGTGGGGTTGGGGTGATGTAAATCAGGATCAGGAGGGTTCTCTGGAGTGGGATCCTGACACTCCTGTCCCATGGCATCAAAGCCAGGAAGGGCAATAAAACAAAATCCATCAACCTGCTGGAATTCCCTCCATCACAGTGAATTTCTGACAGATTGCCAAGGACAAACAGCACCATTTCCCCTCCACTCTGAAGAACTGTGTCAATGTTTTCCCCACTTCTGAGCAGCTCTTTAAGAGCCCAGCAATCCAAACCTGAGTGAGGGGTCTAAGCCCTGTTTGGTCTCAGGTTCCATCCACAGACAGAAGAAAAGCCAAATGTCGATTGCCTGGTGCAGAAAAAGCAAAACAAAGGCTCCGATTTCCCAACAACCCTTCCTTTCTCTCTTGGAAAAAGATGGGAAGAAAAGCTTCCATTTTATTAAGATGCCATTTGCTGAGAAAAGATATTAGGGAGGAAAATAAGGGAGCAGTGCCCACTCAGTGACCTTGTCCACAGGAAGATGAATGACCCAGAGCTGCTCAAACCCTGATTATGCAGCAGCCTGCCCTGGAGAAATGCACTTGTCTGGCTGGACATGGCAAAGGAGCTCATCAGACAGAGCAGCAGAGAGGGAGAGATGAAACAGCACGAGCAGCTGCCTTCCAGTAAATGCTCTCAGACTCACATTTTCATTAGTCCTAAATTCAATCACAGTTTAAAGGAAGCAAAAGATAAAGATTGAGGGAATGTTTAAAGGATTCTTCAGAGAGCGAGACAGTCTCAGGTCCCCATTAAAGAGGCAGTCTTGGTCCCCATTAAAGCCCAGCTCAAAGTTATTGTTATTCCTCCCATCCCTGCTGTGCCTGGGCCCCAGGCAGGGTGAGATTCTGGCTGGGCTGAGCCGGGGTGGGCTGGGCTGGGGCTGGGGATGCAGCTGCTGGGAGGTGCTGCTGGAAATGCTGAGCTGGGAGAGCGGTTGAGCCACCCTGGATCTGGGCAAGGGCTCTGCTGCCTGGTCTGGGCAGCTGAAACAGAGCAGGGCTGGGGGCTGGGCCAGGGCCAGGGGCTGGGCCAGCTTAGGGACAGTGACAGCAGTGACAGGACAATTATCAGTGTTATCACTGCCTTTGCCAGAGAAAAGTGCTGAGCAGCTTTGCAGGGCCTGAAGGGGCTCCAGGAGAGCTGCAGAGGGACTGGGGACAAGGGATTCAGGGCCAGCACCCAGGGAATGGCTTCCCAGTGCCAGAGGGCAGGGCTGGCTGGGATTTGGGGAAGGAATTGTTCCCTGGCAGGGTGGGCAGGGGCTGGGCTGGAATTGCCAGAGCAGCTGTGGCTGCCCCTGGATCCCTGGCAGTGCCCAAGGCCAGGCTGGACATTGGGGCTGGGAGCAGCCTGGCACAGGGGGAGCTGTCCCTGCCAGGGCAGGGCTGGCCCTGGGTGGGATTTAAGGTCCCTCCAACCCAAACCATTCCATTGTTCTGTGATTCTATGGAATTCAGAACAGCTGGAGAAAAGAAGGAATTGAGGGAATGGCCACATCAAGGCTTTGCTGCAGGTGCTGGAAAGGGATGGGAATTGCAGGAGAGCAGAACCATCCCTTTGGCACAGAGCAAGAGCCAACCCTGACAGAGCAGAGACTGTTTAGGGAAGGGAATGGACTGCTGAGGGATATATTTTACTGGGCAAAATTCATCATTTCTGCCCCTATCCCTTTACCTTTTTCCTTTTTGTTTCCTTTTGGAAGCACCAGGTATGTGGGAAGGAGGATGAAATGACTGGAGTCAGTGATGCCAGATCCTGATAAAATAAACCTCACACAAATGGAGGCCCAGGTTCTGGGGAAGGGGAGTCCCTGTCTAATAATATGAAAAAGAGCTGCATTGTGAATGTGCTCTAAAAAGAGCCAGAGCAATTGGAATTCCAGGCTGCCACCCAACAGGTGACAGTAAAACAGGAATGGGAAGTGCTGCGTCTTTATTGCAGACAAATTGTCAGAGCTGCTGGTGGAAAGCTGCCCTGAGAGGGATCAGAGAGGGGCTGGGCAGCACCTGCGGCTCTGCTGCCAGGCACCAACATTAAAGCGGGTGGGAACAGGAGGAGTTTGTGCCTCTGCCTGCACAGCGCTCCGAGGGTGTGAATTCTCCTCCCCGCTGTGTGCTCAGTGAATGACGAACTCATTCGAGGCAGATGTGGAGCTGCAGTCCCAGCTGATCTCTCCTGGCGTGGCCGAGCACCAGGGCTCCCTTTCCCGCTGCTTCCAAGAGCCACAGAGCTCCAGAGGGATTGGATCTTTCCAGATCCACCAGCTCAGCCCCAGCCACAGGCTCTGACCAGTTTGGCCAGGCCCTCCATGCCCTGGAGAAGGGGCAGTGGGGAGGCCAGGGGGGAGCTGGGTTTGCTCATGCCCAGCAACTTCCCAGCTGCGGCCCCAGCTCCCCTTCCTGGGTGTGGAGCCATCAGGGGATGCACCCAGCCCCTGCCCAGAGAGCCCCCAGGACTCGGGGTGCCCTCCTGGCTCCCGCAGGTGATTCCTGATCCTGGTCTGCCTGCAGAACAGAGGGGCTGTGAGACGGGACGAGCCCTGGGAGAGGGACAATCCTGGGAGAGGGACAATCCTGGGAGGGGGACAATTCTGGGAGGGGGACAATCCTGGGAGAGGGACAATCCTGGGAGGGGGACAATCCTGGGAGAGGGACAATTCTGGGAGAGGGACAATTCTGGGAGAGGGAAAATCCTGGGAGGGGGATAATTCTGGGACGTGGACAATCCTGGGACATGGACAATCCTGGGAGAGGGACAATCCTGGGAGAGGGACAATCCTGGCTTCCTGAGCACCCAGTTGGAGGCAGGCCCCCTGGCCATGGGAGCTCTGTTCTGGCAGCTGCAGGAGCCTGGGAAGGCCCAGGAGGGCTCAATGTGCTCCCTTTGGCTCCTCCTGCCCCACATCCCTCCCTGAGCAGGCTTTGGAGGAGGAACGTCCAAGGCTGCAGGGCCCCATCCTGCTAAGGAGGACATCCATCCACCCCTCTGCCTATCTAATCACCCTGCTGTAATTAGGCTGCTCCCTCAGCTCTGGTGCAGGTTTCCCTCAGCTGCCTCCAAAGGAATGGTCATTCCCGGGTTATTTGTGGTGGGGGATTCCGTGTCCCAGTGGGGCTCAGGGTGCACCAGGAGCTCTCTGGAGGTAGGAGGTGATCCCTGCCCTGAAGGTCAGGTGGATGAACAGGGCTGGATTTTTGGATTCACCAAGAATCCCTGTGTGTGCCTTCCTGGAAAGGGTGCTCAGGCCTTGGCACTGCCCAGGAAGTCCCCATCCCAGGAGGTGTCCAAGGAATTCCTGAACGTGGCACTGAGAGACAAGGTGGAGACTGGGCACAGCTTGGACTTGATGACCCTGGAGCTCCTTTCCAGCCTCAACGATTCCATGAAAACTGAAATGACCTTTCCTGCAGGAGCACTGCCCCTGCCAGGGCCCAGCCTCGCCAGCAGGGCCCACAGGGCCCCTCTCCTGCTGCAGTCCCTGATCTCCACTTCTCCCTTTCATTCTTGGTGGTTTCTCCCCCTGGAATTCTGGCTCTGTGCAGGAGGGAGCTGCTGCCCCTCCCGGTGCTTCCCAGGATAAATCAGGGATGCTAAAGCACATTTTATTTGGAGTGTCTGCTGGAGCAGCAATTCATCACTGCCAGGTTATGTGGAAATGCTCATTCGTTGTGGCTTCATTCCCCACTCCAGCAGCACCAGAGACATCTCCATTGCAGTCATTAATCCTCCTGCTCCGGGCAGCAAGGCCAGGCCAGGCCTGGGAGCAGAACTCCACCAGTGGCTCTCAGGAAGGAAAAAAAATGGTGTTTTGGGAAGGTGGAGCTTTGCTGGAAATCGGGATGGACTGGGGAAAACCAGAGGGGGTCTCTGGGACTGTGCAATGGGTCAGGGCTGAGGAGAGGGAGAACTCTGCAAGCAGATGGACACGGAAAAGGAACCGCTGCAAAACTCTGGGAAAATGATTGTTCCTCTGTGAGCTCTGAGCTCAGTTCATTAAAGGATATTCCTGGAATATTTCTTTTCCAAATTAAGGCACACGGCCAGAACAAGTGACTGTAAACTTGGCACCCTCGGGCTCTCTGGTGGTTCTCCCTCTCTGATTGTGGAGCCAGGCTCTGCTTTTAAGGTGAGAATATTGAATCCCTCATTTCGAGGGCCACAAATCCTCCTTCATGAGATCTACAGAATCCTGGAATGGTTTGGTGGGAAGGGACATCAAAGCTCCTCCAGTTCCAACTCTGCGCCATGGGCAGGGACACCTCCCACTGTGCCAGGCTGCTCCCAGCCCCAATGTCCACCCTGGCTTTGGGCAGTGCCAGGGATCCAGGGGCAGCCACAGCTGCTCTGGGCACCCTGTGCCAGGGCCTGCCCACCCTCCCAGGGAAGGATTTTTCCCCAATATCCCATCTACACCTACTCTCCATCCCCTTAAATCCGCTCCCTCGGAGCCAGCCCAAGCTCAGTTTAAGCCCTAGGCCTCACTGCCAGCACTCAGTGATTACAAGTGGGACCTCCAGAAGGTTTTGCAAAGTTTAGTTCCTAAATCACATTTAGAAAATTCCCTTGACTGTTCCAGCTTCTCTTGCTGCTGCAAAGCCCAGGCCTGTGCTGTGGCTGCTTCTCAGGGCTTGGTGTTACCCCTCTGATTCCCAAGATCCCACCCACCAGGAATAGGAAAGTTTCCATGGACCAGCTGCTCTCTCCTACTCCCCAGCCTCTTCCTAACACCCCACACATGGATAGGAAAAATGGATTTGTAGGACCCACTGCTGGGTGTGGATGGGGACTCTGCAGGGTCATTTGCTGCCACCCCTTCCCAAATTAGCCCAACCCTCCTAATTACTCAGCTTTCTCCAGCAAGTGTTCCTCAAAACCCTGCAAAAGAGATCCTTAATGAATAATTGCATCTCATTGATCTCTTTAACTGGAATCACTTATTTGCTTAAAATTTGAGAATTCGCTGCTGTCCCTCAGGTCATTTTGTTTGGAGGGATGCAGGCTGCGAGGAAGCTAATTATGTAAAATAGCAATTAATTTCCCACAGCCATGACAAATATTTGACTTAAAAGATGTCTCTGTCTCCTGGTGAGCTCCAGCCCTTTGGGGGCTGTTTCCATGCCAGGGACCAGGGCTGTCCTGCCACAGCACGGGCTCAGTTTGATTTGTCAGACATGGGTGGTTCCTTTGTGCCCAGCCCCTGCTGCTCTGCCTGCACCCATGAAGGAGGAGTGTGCAGATATCCCACAGTGTTGGGATTTTTAGGCATTCCAGGCAGACACAAAGTGCAGAAATTCTCTTAAATCCACTGGGCTTCCTTCCCAGGGACTGAGGTTCTGCCCTTCCACCCAGATCCAGGTCTTGGGATGTGAAATCATGGAGCCAGGGAATATCCTGAGCTGGGAGGGACCCACAGGGATCATTGATCCAGCTCCTGGCCCTGCACAGACACCCCAAGAACCCCACCTTGTGCATCCCTGGGAGCGCTGTCCGAGCCTTTGCAGGTATTCCATGCCCCACACAGGTATCCCATGCCCCACACAGGTATTCCATGCCCCACACAGGTATCCCATGCCCCACACAGGTATCCCATGCCCCGTGCAGGTATTCCATGCCCTGTACAGGTGTTCCATGCCCCACACAGGTATTCCATGCCCCACACAGGTATTCCATGCCCAGTGCAGGTATTCCATGCCCAGTGCAGGTATTCCATGCCCCATACAGGTATTCCATGCCCAGTGCAGGTATTCCATGCCCCACACAGGTATTCCATGCCCCACACAGGTATTCCATGCATCGTGCAGGTATTCCATGCCCCACATAGGTATTCCATGCCCCACACAGGTATTCCATGCCCCATGCAGGTGTTCCATGCCCCACACAGGTGTTCCATGCCCCACACAGGTGTTCCATGCCCCACACAGGTATTCCATGCCCTGTGCAGGTATTCCATGCCCCACACAGGTATTTCATGCCCCATGCAGATATTTTAGGCAGCACTGCAGGTATTTTAGGCCCCATGCACATGTTGGGGTGCAGGCTGTGGGTGAGGAGTCCCTTCTCCACCCTGAGCCTGTGGAGAGGAGGGAATCTTCAGAAGACACAAATCCATCTTGGTCCATAGAAGGGCCTGAGCTCTCCTGGGCACCACCACGCTGTGGGGATGGATGCCCTGAAGGAGCTCAGTGGCCAAGGCACTGAGGAAGCAGGGAAAGAGTGAAAAATCCCAGCTGGGGCAGAAGTGCCAGTTCTGCAGTGCCCTTGGGACTGAGACTCCGGGGCTGAGCCCGAACTCAGAGCTCAGATCCCACCTGCACCAGCTCCCACTGAAGTCAGGGGATCATCAAAGACAGCCGGGAGCTGTAGGAGATTTCAGGGGATTCCAGCTGGACACACCCTCGGGAATGGGGGGAGAAGCTCCCAGGGGAAGGGCACTGCTGCTCTCTGAGACTGAGGATCAGCTTCTCTGCACCAGATTCAAGCAATGCTTGGAAGCAAAGTCCTTCCCAAAGCTGGCGGGTTTGGGAAGAGATGTTTTGTTTGTTTCTGTGCATGTGTGAGAGAGATTTATAAAATAAATGTGATGCTCCCGCAGCCCAGCAGGCCCGTTCCTGCTGCCAGGGCTGCATCGCTCCGTCCCACAGGCCACCCCTGCTCATTTATTTCTCTTCCACCTGCAATAAAGGCAGTGACTGAGCCATTTTTCCTGTTTGTGGAAGCCTTGATGCTGCCAGATGGGAAACTCACCCAGTAATCAAAGTGTGGCTGCAGGACTGGTTCATTCACTGGGTTTTAGGGAAAGAGCTGGCTGAATTCCCGGCCCTCTCCCTGCAGCAGGAATGGTGGCTAGGAATCAAATCCTGGAGCTGCCATGGCTTAGTGGGTTACTGACCTCTGGGACAGACACAGAAATGAGCTGTTTGGATGTTCTCTTCCATCTCATTGCAAAGAAAATGTTGTGAACTCCATGAAATGCAGAGAAACCAGGAATTCCTGGGGTGGCTGAGAGCTCCCAGATGCCAGGAAATGCCCTGACCTGTCCTGTGTCAGCAGCTCCCGGGGATGTGTCAGCTCCAGGCTCTCTGAATTCATTTGTTCTCTGTATGGAGCTGAATTTCACCTTTTGGGAATACAGAACATCCTGGCCCCACTGCATCCTGACTTCCACCCTTTATTCCATTGGCTTTCCCAAACCACAGGGGCACCTTCCCCCTCTGCACAGTCAAGGTGACAGAGCTGAGGTGAGAAATGACATCGCAGAGAGCAGCAGCAGCAGGCAGGAAGAGCGGGATTTGTTCAGGCTGGAATCTTATTGAGAACACAACTCAATCCTCACCAGAGATTCAGAGATGAAAATAATCCTTTACTTTCATTCTGCCATCACTCCCAGCCCGTCCCTTTTGCTCCCAGCCCCGGCAGGGCAGGAGCAGCAGTCAGAGTGCCATTCCTGTTGTGTTTAATTGTTCCAGTGGAGCACGGCAACAAGGGCCTGCCATGGAAAAGGCCCAAGGCAGAGGAACTGTCAGGCTGAGAGCTTTTGAATTTGGGCAGAAAAAAGCAGCTGCAGAGGCCGTTGGTGAAATCAAACACCTGAGTGCTGGGAGAGCTCCCATCCCCGCCTGGCACGTGCCAGCCCTCTCCTGCTTCCACAGGGGAGCTGGTCCACGGGTTCAGCCAAACCCATGATGTTCCCTGTCCGAGGACCACCTGGATCCTGCTGCATCCTCCCAGGCATTTGCACAAAATCACCCTGATTATCCCAAACTGCTTCCCCAAAATACTGCTGGAACAGCAGCTGCAATTACCGTAATTCCAGCGCAAATTTCCCTTCCCATAATCACTGCCCATTACAGCAAGCACCGATGGGACCTTCAGCTTCACCTGGGGGATGGGAAACAAAGATTTACCTTATTTAACTCATTTCAGCCTGGTTTAAAACGGCTTTGTTGTAAGGAGTCTGTAGGAGCTCCTTCCTTCCTTCCTTCCTTCCTTCCTTCCTTCCTTCCTTCCTTCCTTTTCACAGCTTTATCCCTCCCTCCCTCCCTCCTTTCTCTCCAGGATGTTGGGAAACCTCCCCACCCTCATCCTCAGCTCTTCACCCCATAAGTGACCATAAAACTGACCCTACAACTGACAGAACTCACCAAGTTAATTAAGGAGTGTGGATAAATGCCTTTGCCCTGTAGGCGCCTACAAATGTATTTTATATGATCTCCATTGGAGCAAACAGGGGAGCAGCAGAGGTAAACACGGCCAAAATAATGAGAAAATTGGATATTAGGTTTCTGTCCTGGCAGAGTTTTCTGGGGAATATCCATCTGGATACTTCAGGAACCTTTGGGTCCCCAATGATGCTTTAAAAATAGCAAGATTTCATAAATATGAATCAATAGTGAGGCTCAGTTTTGCCCTTCCAGTGGGTTCCTTGGCCTTCCTGTGCTGCTCCATCTCATTCCTCAGTCCTGAGAGTCCAAAACATTAATTTTTCTTTAAAATAAGAAGCTGAAATCTCCTTTACCCCTGAGTCTGGAACTCAGAGCTTCCAGAATATTGAATATTACCAGCCTTTTAATCAAAAAGTCTGAATTTTTAAATTTTCTCTGTTCTCAGAGGTTGGGGCTGGCACAGTGAGGGAGTGAGCAGCTCTCCAGCTCCTTCCCCTTGTCCCTCCTGCCACCTTTCAGGAGTTTATTTTTAAAAGTACCACCCAGGGCATTGGAATAGCAATAAAGAATAGGTTAAACCTCTGATGTTTCATTCCAGGAAAACTGGAAAGATTAATGCACTTGTCTGCAACCTGAGCCCGTGCTGTTCCCACTCTGCAGAGCAGGGACAGCGATTCCTTTATTACCCAAATCCCGCGGCAGGGCTGTGGCAGCACTGAGAGGTGCCCGCCTGGGGCTGGGGGACCCTGCTGGCTCTGGGGGACAGCCTGGCAGCTGTGGGGACACAGAAGGGCTGCTGTGGGGTGGGCTACACCTCGCTGTGCTTTGGGATTGTTTATCATGGAACCACAAAATCGCTGAGGTTGGAAAAGATCTCCCAGGCCACCAAGTCCACCCCGCGCCCGGTCCCCACCAGAGCACTGAGTGCCACGTCCAGGCCTCCCCTGGCCACCTCCAGGGGTGGGGACTCCACCATTCCCTGGGCAGTGCCTGAGCACCCTTTCCATGGAGAAATTCCTCCCCCTGTCCAGCCTGAGCCTCCCCTGGGGCTGTTTGAGGTTCTGTTGCTTTGCATGGGACAAAGGCTCATCCTGGCAGCTCCGGGGGAGCATCGGCTGCTGCAGCTGGGCCTGGGAAAGCTCCCTGACCCCTCAAGCACGGCCCAGGGCGGCCTCCTGGGGGTGGCACCTGCCCAAGTGTTGCCTCATTTCTCTCCTTTCAGGGTTTTCATCCTTAGGGTCACAGAGCACAGAACCCCAGAATGTCCTGAGCAGGGAGGGACCCCCAGGGATCCAACCCCTGGCCCTGCCCAGACACCCCAACAATCCCACCCTGAGGAGTTCTGCACCCCAGGGTTTATCCAGCCCCTCAGCTCCTGACTCAGACACCAAAGATCTCATTTTGCTAAAACGCTGTGATTCTTGGAATGATTTTATACCCCACAAAAATGGGAAAAAATTGAAGTGGCTGCGTTGTTATCATTATTTGCACAGAGCAAACACATCATTAGGTGGGGTGTGAGGAGCAAGTTAATGGTATTTGCTACCTGATTATATCAAATTTCAGATGATTCAATAGGCTTGGCTTTTTCATTATTCTTTAATTTGGATTTTCTTGTTTTTTCTGCCCTTAGCACCTCCTCAAAGGTTAGATTGTTGTTGCTGTTAATATTTCTGGGTGTTCCTAATTGAGCTGGATCTGGTTTTTGAGATTATTTATGTGTTGAGTATCCTTGTTAATAGAAACCAGACTCTTTAGGATGGCAAGAGTGAGTGACAGCCAAAGAAATCACTTCATACAGGATTCCTGACACAATATTTTGACAATTTCATTTGAAGTAAGACACTGTGATTGTCAGTTCAGTTACAATATGGTTGTTGCTCCCTAGTGGGGAAAAAAAAATCAGAAAATTGAAGGAAATCAAATTCCCAGCTAAATGGTTTTTCCAGTAGAACATTCAGGTCCTGCCCTTGCCTCTCATCGCTCGTGTACAACACTTGAGATGCAGAAAGGGAGAGCAAATACCCGGGAGATGCTGGAGAGCCCTTGGAATAAACACCTGGAAAATCCAGGTAATTCCTCACTCCCAAGGCTGGGAACAATTTTACCATTTCTGCTGCTTTCCTCCCCAGTGCAGTGCCCACAACGACCCCCAGCACTGCTCGTGGAAATGCTTTGGGGGGCTCTTTCTAAGCCCAAAAAATTCCCATTAAGTGGGAAAATGTCAGCAGTGCCTGCACCCAGCAACGCTGGAAGTCAGGGGGAGGGCAGGAGGAGCCCTGGGAGGAAATGAGGTGGCACTTGCAGGGAATTGTCGGGGGAACGTTTGTTTCTGTGGGAAAATGGGAAGGTTTGGAAGTGGAAATATGCCAGGAGATGCATTTGTGAGAAATGCCAAACTCTCCTCTGCTTGCAGGAAGCACTTTTTCCCCAAAAAAGGGGATTTTTGTAGCAGCAGGTCAAAGGGACCAGGAACCATTTCCTGCTGCAGGTGGTTCTCAGGATTATTTCTTGATCTTTCACAATAAACAAATAACAGCAAATAACAACCACTCAATCTGATCCTCACATTCCTTTGGAGTTGTGGGGTTTTTTTAATCTTTCTCCAAATTCTTGAAGCCTGGAAGTCACCTGCAGGAGAAAATACTGAGCTGCTTAAAGTCATTTTAGTTAAAATGCCTCTCTCCTGCTCTGCGTGTCTTTGAGCATGGAACAGCTTTTTAGGCAAAGTGAGAATGTGAGCAGAAAGCTGTTGTTTGGGTTAAAATATCTCCCATTTTGATCACTGAACATTTTGATGCTTTGCAAATCCTCCTCATTTTCTGCCTCCCTCCACCTTGGCTTCAGCCCAGTGGGAAAAGAAGGCAGGGGGTTTTGGCTGGGTGGGTTTGTGGGTTTTTTCCTATTTTAAGTTTGGAGAAAGAAAAACAAAACCCCCAACAACATCTAGATGTATTTAGATTCTTTTGGGGAGTTAGAAAACACTTTTTCCTCCAACAGCTGTAACACACCAGCTGCTCCTGTCTCTCTTTGCTCATCTGAATTCTTTGCACCCTTCTCCTCTCCTCATTAAATTCCCTTTTCCGGTTCCATTGTTCGGTGACGAGCTGGGGGCTGGTGCAGCCCTGACCCCTCTCCGGGGGCTCCAGGAGGGACAGCCGTGCCCAGCCTGGTGTAAAACAGGCCCTGCCTTTTGTTTCTCCCGGGGTTTTGTTGGGTGGGAGCCCTTGGATTGGGAACTCTGATGAATGAAACCGAGCTGTTGTCAGCACAGGCCTTGTTTTCCTTTTGGAAGTGCTCACTGTGACAGAAACGCTCATTGTTGTGATGAAAAACATAATCTGCTTTCTTCCGAGAGAATACAAACGGGGACGGATGTAGCCAGCCCTGTAAAAACTCAGAATTAGCTGCACTGGAGTTGTTTCAGCTGAAGAGGCTTCTGTGGAAGGAGGAAACAATCTCACCCCTTTGTCCATCTTGGACAAAGCAGACAGCACTGGATTGGAATTCATGACACAACAATTTGTTAACAAACACTGGAACAGGGTCAGGGAAAGTGGGATTTCCATCAGGGATGCTGCAGGATGGGCTGATGGGTTGAGCAATCTTTTGTTGCAAGTGGTTTATGTATTTATGTGTGTACATATCCACATACACCAGATGCTATTCTCGGGTAACGTCTGGATTAAGTTTTAAGCAGCTTTTCACAGAATGTCAAGGTTGGGAAAGGCCAAAACCTGAAAAAAATCACATGAACCAACTGAAAACTGGAGGAAATAATGAGAAATGTTGTGTTTTCAGGTGTGATTTTGTCCATCTCTCTGCCAGTACTTAAAACTCCAGATATTTCCCCCCAGTAACATTGACCCAGTGTGGAACCAGCCCTGGGATGTACTGGGGGATCAGCTCCTGCCAGGCTGGCTTGGCACAGGTGGAAGTTCTGCAAACTGGGGCTGGAACTGGCCACCCTCCCCAAAGTGAGAAGTAATTCCTGCTTTGGGAACATAGCCCTGAGTCTCTCAATTGAAATAGTCCTCTGCAATGTGGCTGGAAAAGGTTTAAATTGCCTACTGAGAGAGAAAAAAGAGAGGAAGCAGCTGCAGAGAGCAACAGGCAGCTCATCCAAGCTGAGGGGCCTCTGTGCATTAGAGCAGTGCAGGAAAAGAAAAAAAAATATTTGGAGAGTGTTTGTAATCAATCCTGACTGCAGTGAGGGTGGGGAGAGGCCGGTGGGACCCAGCTCCTGCTGCTTGCCAGGCTGCTGTGGGCCCAGCAGGGAGGGCTGGGGTGTGCTGCACCCACAGGAGCCAGGGCTGGCCACTTCAGCAGAGCTGTTTGCAGCCACACAACCCCATCCCATCCTGCTGCTCCTGCCTGCAGCACACAGAGTGGGAATGAGGCAGAGAGGGCTCTCAAAAAACAGAGAGGGCTCAGAGCTGGGCCAGGTCAGAGCCCTGGGTTTGTTCCAGCTGCCTTATGCAGGAGCTGAGCTCCTGCTCTGCCCCTGGGTGTCCTGTCCGTGGGAGTGGGACCAGGCTCCGGGTCCTTACAGGGCTTTGCTTCCCAGCAGACTCCATCTGCTCCTGCCCCTCTAATCCATGCAGGAATTCCTGCTGCTGGCTGCTGGGAGGGACATTTTTCATGGAATCACAGAGTCAATAAGGTTGGAAAGACCCTCAAAGATCAAAGAGCCCAACCACTAACCCAGCACTGCCAAGGCCACCCCTAACCCCTGTCCCCAAGCGCCACATCCCCATGGCTTTTAAATCCCTCCAGGGATGGGGACTCCACCTCTGCCCTGGGTGGGCAGCCCTTTCTGTGGAGAAATTTTCCCCAAAATCCACCCTGCCCCTGCCCTGGCCCAGCCTGAGGCCGTTCCCTCTCCTCCTGTCCCTGTTCCCTGTTCCCAGAGCCCGACCCCCCTGAGCCCCCTCCTGTCAGGGACTTGTGCAGAGCCACAAGGTCCCCCCTGAGCCTCCTTTGCTCCAGGCTGAGCCCCTTCCCAGCTCCCTCAGCCCCTCCTGGGGCCCCGTTCCCTGCCCTGGACACACTCCAGCCCCTCCATGTCCAGACCCTGAGGGGCCCAGAGCTGCCTCCAGGATTGCTCTCCTGAATCCCAGAATCACGGAATGGGAAGGACCCACAGCACCATCACGTCCAGCTCCTCAGGGAATGGCCCATGCAGGGACTGAACGACGACCTCGGGGATTTCAGCACCAGGCCCTGACCAGCTGAGCCAATCCTTTGGTGATATTTGGTGGGAAATGGGCAAACAGGCCTTTTCCAGCCTTTCCCCTGGAAAACGAGGAGAAAGGGCCTTCGGTGTGATGTGGCCTCCGGAGCTGGGGACACCGAGGGCCCACACACGAGCCAAGGTCCCTCAGCCACGCGGAGCTGGCCCAGTGGGACGGGGGAGAATCCTCAGGGAACGGCAATCGCTTTTACCTCCAGAATCATTTCCAAGTGGGACAGGGGAGAATCCTCAGGGAACGGCAATCGCTTTTACCTCCAGAATCATTTCCAAGTGGGACAGGGGAGAATCCTCAGGGAACGGCAATCGCTTTTACCTCCAGAATCATTTCCAAGTGGCCCAGAGCAGTGCAGAGCCACGCTCCCACCCTGCCACATAACAGGGCCTCTCCAAGCCCCGAAGGGGTAAGAGCAGGCTGGGATTTATCCTGCAGAACCCCACGAGGATAAAGGCTCTGGAGAAGGCTCTGCCTGCTGGCAGCAGAGCCGGGCAGGATTTCTGTGGTTCCGCACTGCTGCAATCCCCGCCCTGGTGAGAGGGAGCCCACACTGAGGGGAGATGCTCTGTGAAAAACACGACCTGCCTGCAACAGGGTCAGCGAGTTCCTAACATCAATATCCCGGCAGCACCTCCGGATTCTTTCCAAAGCTCATTATTTCAGAGAGCTGCTGTACGTGTGCGTGGAACTCATCAGCTGGAGCCTCGTTACGTTTCCTGCTCTCTGACAAAATGTGGGCATTGCTTGGCTCCCTTAATTAACGCTCAGTGCACACTGAGGGGGAGCAGCTGTATTTACATCGGGGTTCTGCTGCTGCAGACGTGGCCACTGAAATCCACCCTTCAGAGGAGCCATCAAAGGCCAAGAGCCTCATCCCACGTGGCAATTAAAGATATTTTTCCCTGCTGGAGCAGAGAAGTTTCACTGAAGGATCCAGCACGACTCCAGGCCCAGGTCTGGCCCTGCTGGAGCAATCCTGCAGGACTCTGTCACCTGATTTTACTGCTGGGGATGTTCTGTGTTTGTGCAGAGCCTGCTGCAATGGGGCCCTGTCACAGACAATGATGATAAAAATAACAACGAATTAACAACAATTACAAAAACAGGTCAAGGATTTATTTTTCCTTCAGCTCTGATATAATTCTTCTGTTCAGCTTGCCAAAAGTATTTCCTTTTCCATGAGAAATTTTAGCTTCTCATGAAAGCATTAAGAGTTTTTTAATCTTTTTTTTTTTAACCTGTCAGGATTTAAGAGGTGACTAAAAGAAAAAAAAAATTTCTTTGTTCAAAGACAGTGACTAAACCCTCACTGCAAATTACAAATAGCCCCTGGGAGTGAGGTCCAGGGAAGGGGAGTGGAAGTTGGGGTAATCGTGTTAAGCTCCTGGTGTGTCACTGAATCGTGCAGAGCCCTGAAAGGCAGGAGGCTCCTGAGTGCTGGAGCAGAAACCTCAAGGACAAACCTTCAGATACAGAACTGAGCCACTTCCAGTATCAGCTGTGCCCCATTCCCCACAGCCCAGACACAAAACCTCTGCACAGCAACGTGGGAGGGCTCTGCTGGATGGAGATGCCACCAGTGCTCCAGGACAGGGACAGGGGCATTCCCAAACAGGAACATTCCCAAGGCCTGATGATCACTTCCAGTGCTTGGTTTTCTCTACAAACAAGAAATAAATTATCTTTGAGGGGAGGGAGGGAAACTCTTCAATGACTTGACCCTGTGCGGGGTTCAGAGAACTGCTGGGATGGTTTAACTGGTGGGAGGTTTAACTGGTGAATGATTTAACTGGTGGAAGGTTTAACTGGTGAATGGTTTAACTGGTGAATGGTTTAACTGGTGAATGGTTTAACTGGTGGATGGTTTAAGTGGTGGGGTGGTTTAACTGGTGGAAGGTTTAACTGGTGGGGTGGTTTAACTGGTGAATGGTTTAACTGGTGGAAGGTTTAACTGGTGGAAGGTTTAACTGGTGAATGGTTTAACTGGTGAATGGTTTAACTGGTGGATGGTTTAATTGGTGGAAGGTTTAACTGGTGGAAGGTTTAACTGGTGGGTGGTTTAATTGGTGGAAGGTTTAAGTGGTGGATGGTTTAATTGGTGGATGGTTAACTGGTGGATGGTTAACTGGTGGATGGTTTAACTGGTGGAAGGTTTAAGTGGTGGAAGGTTGAGCTGGTGGAAGGTTTTGGAGGATGAAGCTGCCCAGAGCAGCAGGTGCTGCCTGGTTTTGCCCCGTGGCCGTGCAGGAGCCCTGGGCAGAGCCCCCACTCCCAGCAGCTCCTCCAGAGCCCCTGTAGGGACCAGCCAGGGGCTGCTCCTGGTCCCACCCTCACCCAGAGCTGGGCATCCCAGGAATGCTGCAGCCCCTGGGGCTGTGCCCTGCTCTGCACCAGCTGCCCTCCAGCTGCTGAGGGGATGGAGAGGAGACAGGAGAGGAACGTGGAGAAGCAGCTTCAGCCCCTGCTGCATCCCTGTGCAGGATCTGCCAGGGATGACAACCCATGTTTGGTGTAATTTACAGGAACGGGGCTCTAATGGATGTTGGGGATCTTCAGCCTTCTCAGGAAAATCCTCTCAGGAGCAGCAGCTCCTTTAACAACACGGCTGGGGAAGCCCTCACTATTGACAGCCATTTGCCTGGATTTGCATGCAGGCTGCTGGGAGAAACATCACAAAAGCTCTGATGACTTCCCATTTTTAAACCTGCCCCAAATCTGAGGGGTTGGAGAGCAGGATTTTGGGGATGTGTGTGGATATTCCTGATGGAGGGAGCAGATTCCTTGTCTGCTTTGGATGCTGGCCAAGGGATTTGGGGTTGGAAGGATCCTCCAAAAGCCCTGGGGTCAGCAGTCCCCCTGAACTGTCCGTGCCTGTCAGGATGGGTTACCGGGTTCTTGGTGCCAGATGGGAAAATTATGGAAAATGAAGGTGCTCCAGCAAAAAAAGGAAAATAAGAGCATTGTCAAATCCTGCCTAGTGCTTCACCTTGGGAATGGAAAGGGAATGTGGGAGATCCCAGGGATTCATTCCCAGACCTTCCTGATGCTGCCCTACAAAATTGCAGACAAACAGAGTGCTTTGAAAATGGGATTTCCATTTGTGAGGAAAACTTCCCATTGGAACTGCTGGTTCAGGGAAAAGAAATCCTGGGTAATCAGAGAATGAGAGAATCACTGGAAAGGCAGGAAAAGCCCTCTGGGATCAATCACTAAGTCCAAGTGCCAAGGCCAGCACAGGCCATGTCCCCACGCGCCACATCCACACAGCTTTTGAATCCCTGCAGGGATGGGGATCCAGCACTGCCTCTTCCAGGGCCTGAACATCCTTTCCAGGAAGAAATTTTCCCAGATATCCAACCTAAACCTTCCCTAGAACAACTTGAGGCCTTTTCCTCTTGTCCTGTTTTTCCCTGGGAGCAGAGTCTGACCCCACCTGGCTGCACTCTCCTGTCAGGGAGTTGTGGAGAGAGAAGGAGGAATAATAATAATAACAACAACAATAGTAGTAGTAGTTAAAATAATAATAATAATAATAATAATAATAATAATAATAACAATAATGATAATAGTAATAATAATAGTAATAGTAATAGTAATAGTAATAGTAATAAACAGTGAGTCAGGAATTTGGAACATTTTCCATATTGGACATTGCACAGGGAGTTTGTTTCAACACAGCTCCATCACCTGAGTTCAATAATTTCAAACCTTCTCATTCTAATGGAGTAAAAATGTTCTTCAGATGATTCTAAACATTGTAATGTGAAATGTGAAGGATGAGACAATGTGAATTATGGGATAATAAAATTGATCCAGAGAAATGAAGCACAACAAGAACACAGGGAAAACATTGGAGATTTACTGTCTTGAAACAACAGATGTAGGACAGCACTGAAATGAAACAACTCCACTTCCTGCAGAAAATGCCACGGAAATTGGTGGACTTGCACAATCCTTCAATCCTGCCATCCCTTTCCTCCCCAGGCCCCCCGAGCCAACCCATCCCAGCTTTGTTTGGGAGCATCTCACCGGAGCAATGTCCTGTCCCCACCCAGAGCCGCTCCAGGCTGGTGGCACCGCCCGAGCCCTTGGGGTGGCAGCGCTGGGGTCTCTGCTCATCCTCCCCCTTGCAGGGCAGAGCTCTTATGGAGACCCCTCTGTTTCATTGACTCCCAGACAGTGCTCTGGGAATGTGGGAATGCTGGGAGCTCCTGGAAGGAGGCAATAACCAGAACTGACATGGAATTAATCCCTGAACCACCTGGAGAGCCAACCCCCCGTGTCTGGGTTGTGTTACCGTGGCTGCAGCCCTTCAGAGGCCCCTGCAGCCCCTCACTTCACCCTGAGCAGGAAAAAGCCCAAATGGAAAGAAAAATAAACTGGAATCGTGTCAGGAGGAGCCCGTGTCCTCTCGGCTGCCGCCGGGCTGGGCCTGGCACGGGCGGCGCTGATTCCAGCTAATTATTTTTGTGTTTGTATTTATTGGCTGTGATTAGTTATGCAACAAAGACTGCGGGAGAACAAATCCTGTCAGCGTGGTTAATTGGAGATAACACGAGCGGCAGTGAAAGCCCCATTTTGATATTGTCTGCATGGAAAGGGGACCTGATCCTGCTGGTTGTTAATCAGTGAAGGGATGGGGAGGTGTCCGTCGGAGGGGATGGAGCCTGGTGAGAAAATTCCTCCTGGAAGGGGTGGCCAAGTGCTGCAATGGTGGCAGTGGTGGAGTCACGGCTGCTGCAAGTGTGGCTGTGGCACTCAGGCCCTGCCCTAGGGGGGACCACGGGGGTGCTGCTGGTCCATGGTTGGACTCGATGGCCTTAAAGGCCTTTCCCACCCTGAACCACTCCCTGACTGGGATCCCCTCTGCCCCCCATGGCATTTGCAGCCTCCTGACTCTAAGAGGGAACACGAAGCCCCCAGGCCCTGCCCTTTATCCCCCCAGTGCTCCTCTTTGCCTGTTCCTGCAGCCCAGACCGAGCTAATTGATGTTAATTGGACTTGTGCAGGTATTTTCCTCCCCTCCACGTGCCCTGCTCCTGCAGTGAACTCCAGCTGGTTGATAATCCCCTACAGCAGCCCCAGCCTGCGGAACAGGAGCCTGAGGATGCAGAACATGTGGATGAGTTGCCTTTTCATCACCCTTGCTCATGAGGAACTTTGTGTATTTGGGTAATTTTGAAGGCTTCCTGAGCCAGGATCAGAATTCCTTTTTGTTTATTTATTTATTTAGCAAGGAAACCCCACCTGGGAGCCTGGCTGTGGCACCAGAACAATGGGATTTCCACTCCCCTCTTCCAGTGCACTGTTTGGGGAGCTAAAAACCAAGGGAAGGCTTTTGTCCTCCTCGTGCCCCTGCTCTGGGGGACATTTGTGGTTTGCTCTGTGGGGTTTGAGCTGCAAGTCCAAGGCTGGGGAGCCAGGAGGGGCTTTGCCTTCAGGGTCTGTTTGAGAGACTGAAACAGCTCTGCTCAAACTCTTTTTCTTTTTCCCTTAGCTCAGGCTTGGAGAGAACCCCCTCCTACCCCACAGGGACGGGCAGATGGGATCCTGGAACCTCCCGAGGTCCCAGGGCAGGTGAGGTCACCTGGGGAGGGGTGGCCTCTGCCCTCCAAGGTCACACCACCCCGCTGCTGCTTCAACAGCTCGGGAAACACAAACCCCAAGAGTTGGGGAGGCTTTGATTACTGAGGGGGTTGTTAAAACCTGACTTCTGCCAAGGCAGAACTTGCTTTCCCCAGCAGGAGCAGCAGGAGCTTTTATCTTTGCTGGGATTATCCCAGCCGGGCATCGCCGTACCAGAGATCAGAACCAGACCCCAAAAACCCCCTCACCTTGAAAAGTTACCTGCTTTATTTCTGTCCAAGGGATATTTTGCTTGGGTGCTTTCATCTTTAAAACACTGAACTCCTCCAAAGCCAGGCTTTAATGTCATGTGTGAGTTTGCTTTCTTTGAGGAGTGGGAAATGCCACACACGGTGGCACTGAGTCACCAGGGAGAAAATAAACATGGTTGGGTCCGTGTGTGTTCTGTTTCCTGGGAGAGAGGTGCCGGGGGTGTTTGCCCGGGTGAGCGTTGCAAGCCAGGAGCGCCTCCGTGGGAAATAAATAAAAAATGGTCTGAAAATTACCCTGGAGCTGGAACTCCTGTCAGAAACAGCTTTGGGGTGTGGGATGCATAAAAGTGCTCCAGCTCGGCCTTGGACACTCCCAGGGATGGGGCAGCCACGGCTTCCCTGGGAGGAGAAGGATCCCTGTCAGATCTGTGTGCGATTCCAGGAGCTCCCAGTCCCAGCAGCTTCCAGCAGCTTGGAGATGAACACTGGAAGAATTAAAGCAGGAAATAAAAGGCCAGGTTTGGGGCAGGTGGTGGCCGACCCCTGCAGGGCTCACGGGGATGAGGCTCCTGCTCTGCCTGGGCGGTCTCAGATCAAGGGGGGATCTCCCCCTCAAAGGCTCCTCGGGGCTGGAATCGCTCGGGGCCATCGGCCAGCAGGAAATGGGACTCGAGGTTGGAACTGTTCCTCTCTGGCCCTACACTCCATTGGTCTGGGACAATAATTGCCAGAGGTCACTGATTTTCCTGACTCTTTGATGGCAAGTGGGGAACCCGTCCGTCTCCTGCGGCTGAGCTGCCCTGGAAGAGTTTCCTCTTTGCAGTGAGCAATGAAAAAAACAAAATTGATTCATCAGAGCCAAAGACAATTCTAAAACAGATCCCTGCTTGGTTGTTTGATGCTTTGTGTGTGTGTGTGTTTGTTCGATGGACTCTGGCTGGCTGACTCCTCAGCATCCTTCCAGGGGTGGGCCTGGAATGCTGGGGTGTGGAGAAACACCACTGGACTTCATGGGAAGCCCTCACCTCCCTCTCACTCAGTGACTGCTGAAAATCCTGGACACACCCCAAGCTGTCCTAATCAAGGCTGCAGAGTAAAATTAGAAAGCTGATTTGATGCCACATTCCCAGAAATGCCAGAGCATGGAGAAGAGAAGAGATTTTAAATTCTTTTTTTTCCAGGAAATTGTCCAGCTCCTGCCAGGAACTGGCTCTGTCAGACTCTGCTGAGGGAGCTTCACAAGACCTGGGTGCATTTCCTGGGTGTGAAGGCTGCAGAAATGGTGCAGAGACTCTGGAAGTGCCAGGGAATTGTTTCTCTATCTCTCTCAGGAACCTCCCAGCACCCTGAATGCCCCCTCTGCGTCTGGCAGGTTTGAGAGGAGCTATTCCCTTCCTTGCTCCCAGTCTGCTCCTTCCTCCTGCCAGGACCTGCATGTTTTGTCTTCCCCGTTATCGCTGCAGAAGCTCAAACATGATATTAGTTTAATTAGAGATCAGCTCCTTTCATGGCATGCAAATGCCCTGTCTGACTAAATCCCCCTTCTGAAGTTGGCAGATGCAAATTAAATCCTGTGCACTGAAGTGTAATTTGGCTCTGAACACTCTTCAAGGCCCTCAGTGATTCAGGGGGTGGAGGGGAATTAGTCCTAAACTGCATTTGTTGCTTTCTCCTCCCTTAATTTGTTTATCTGAGCGCTACTGAAGCAAAGTTGGATGGAGACAAATTGCCAAGTGACACTCGAGCGGGAGCCAAGGTTTCGTTGCTGGGTTCTGGAGCTGCAAATAACCGAGGTCCAGTGTACCTGAAATAATGGTAAAAGCTGGGCCATCTGCCACTCCTGTCCCCTCCTGTTCCCAGTGTCCAGCAGGCTGGAATGGCCAAGCTGGCACTCAGGGGCCATCCCAGCCCCAATCCCAGGGAAAATCCCTCCTTTAGCTGCTGCATTCCCGTCCTGATGGGGGACTCTGGAGTCCCCATGCCCCTGGAGCTGCCCCTGCACTGAACTGGTTCCTCCACACCCCCTCCTTCCCGGGGGGCTCAGGGAGAGCTGCACTCACTTTGGGTGGGGTTCCAGAGGAAGCGTCACACCAAGGGGCTGCAGGGGACTGTCCCACGAGGAAAGGCTGAGGAACCTGGGATTGTTCAGCCTGGAGCACAGAAAGCTTTGGGGTGACCTAATTTTGGGCTTCCAGCACGTGAAGGAGCTACAGGAAAAAGGGAGGGACTGGGGACAAGGGATTCAGGGCCAGCACCCAGGGAATGGCTTCCCAGTGCCAGAGGGCAGCGCTGGCTGGGATTTGGGGAAGGAATTGTTCCCTGGCAGGGTGGGCAGGGGCTGGGCTGGAATTGCCAGAGCAGCTGTGGCTGCCCCTGGATCCCTGGCAGTGCCCAAGGCCAGGCTGGCCATTGGGGCTGGGAGCAGCCTGGCACAGGGGGAGCTGTCCCTGCCAGGGCAGGGGTGGCACTGGGGGGGATTTAAGGTCCCTTCCAACCCAATCCCATTCTGTGATATTTTTATTTTATGATCCTGGCATTGCCACAGAGGTGGCACTGAACAGGTCCCCCCTGCAGAGTCCCCTTTCCTTCCCCTCACTGCATTCCTTGGGAGCAGCTGGGGGGGGCTGTGCAGGCCAATCCCATAACAGGGAACGCGCTCCCTCTCCCTCAGCCCCATCCATCCTCTCACTCCGAACGCTGCAATTGAAGCCAGAAGTGCTTCGAGCCAGCCCCAACAGATTAATTACAGCCCATAATGAGCATTTCTCTCCACTGCTCTCAGATCAGACAGAGATGCAGCCCGAGTAGCTTTGCCTCACGGTGACGTTTGCCCAGCTTCTGTTGAGGGGCTCTGTTTGCTGCCCGCCTCTCACTGCTCTGAGGGTTTATTCTGGATTCAGAGCCGGTTCCTCCCAGCAGCAGCGTCTCATCTCACCAATTGCTCGTGTGCCACGCTCCCACACAGCTCTCAGCCAGCACCTGCAGCTTGGTTTGTTCAGAAGGAGCGATTTCAGAGCCTCCCCTGCGCTGTTTTGTAGGAATGATTTAAATGGGGGAATCTGGAGGTAACAGCACTTCAATCCCTGCGTTTGTGCTGAGCAGCTGAGCAAATAAGTGCCTTTCAATTACAGGCTCGTGCAGACACTCCTTGCTCATGCTTTATAACAATGATTTAGGATCAAGAGGTTTGCAGCTAAAGGGATAAACATTTAGCCCTGATAAGCAGATTTGTAGAAATTATTGTTATCCCGAGCTGGCTGGATTCATTAGGTCCCATCTGACGGGGATGAATTTATCCCACCAAAGTGAAATCTGCTCAGGGATGAGTCTGAATTATGGTGTGTCCATAATAGCATTTCTTTCTGGTGTTTAACATGGCAAAAATAACTGGGCCAGAGGAATGATTTTCTGCCCCAGTCTCCCTGCCCTCAACAGAGACATCGGCAGGGGGATTTCTGGGTGCTGCCAGCAGCAGCAAAGGGAGAGGAAGGATTTGGAACAGAAGTGCAATAAGATCCTGGACAAGAGATGTATAAATCCATGGATGATGCTGATCCCAAAGCACTGGGACTCTCAGGGCATTTTGGGAACAGTTTTACCCTTTTGCTGTACCCCACATTTGCACAGAGATCTCTCTGACCCTACAGAGCTCCTGTAGGGTCTCCTCCATCTGCTGTGTCTGAGACTCTGCCTTTGCAATTCTGACCTGGCAGCTTTTCCTGTTTACAGCTCTTTATCTGCCCCTCACTCCTCCTCTCCTGTCTCCCTCCCTGCCTTCCTATTGTTTTCCCAGCAAATTTTTTTGCCTAGAGGAGCATTATTTTGGGAGAAGGGTGAGATTTGCCCTTTGTGGGGGGTGCCTGGCTCCCTGGGCAGAAAGTCACCCAAAAAATCCTCATCCAGCACTCTGCTCCCATCCTTTAACCAGGCTGGGCCGGAGGAGAAGGCCTCTGGAATAAAGCAGAGCCAGGGGTGGGCAGCAAAGCCCACACTCATCCCAGGATCAGTGCCAGGAACACGGGCAGATCCATCACGGTTATGGCGTGTTCTCCCTGATGGATAATGCCCCAATCAATAACTGGGGAGAGGGGAGAGGAGAACGGCTTTGATTTAAGGTTTGCCCAGGCTTTGTAGAGAAACAGGATTTATTGCAACATAAAAATCCCAAATTTAGCCTGTGGCTTAATGGGAGCTGGTGCCTGTGCTAATATGGGCTCGTCCTCACAGGGCACCCCAACCCAAGGACACCAAAGCCGTGTGCCTGCCGGGCCAGGCTGTGCTGGGAATCAGCCAGGTCCTGACTGGGAACAACCTGATTTTCCTTACTGCATCATTCATTCCTCGGCCTGGAATTTCTGCCCCCAAGTTGTGCAAGGTGAGCCCAGACCTTCAGGGCTCTCATTTAGCAGCTTTTGATGCCAAATTTGGGAAAGTCCAGGTGAAAATGCACAAGGCCAACAATGGAGTCTTGGACAAAACAGGAGACTTGGCTGGAATTTACTCCCGCAAAACATTTGTATCCTCAAAGGAAAGATGATGAAGATGGTTGGAACCCAAATATTCTGTGTCCTCTCATGGGCTACTGACAGATCCTTCACAACAACACAAATCTGCTCATTTTCAGATCTTTCACAAGCCAAATCAGCTCATTTTCAGATCCTTCACAAGACAAATCAGCTCATTTTCAGATCTTTCCCAGACAAATCAGCTCATTTCCCCTCCCAGCACACGTCAGATGTTTTAGGAATGGGTTTTTCTGTTGATTATTTCTCTTTAATGAGTCCCATTCTAATTCCAGAGCCTGTTATCCAGAGTTAATCCCTGGCTCCATCCTCCCCAGGCTTGGAAAGAAACGTTGATCTCAATCTTGGCGCTGAACCTTTGTGTTCAGCCTCCTCAAAATTCAGCTCAGGGTAGACAAAGCTCCACCAGGTCGGAAATGAATGAATATTTATTGCACAATGGCTGCATTTCCAGCCCTTCACAGCTCCAAGAGCAAAACACAGGAGTTTTCTGGGAATCCAACCAACCAGATGTCCCCACTGGACACTGCTCTGGTCCCTGCACCAGAGGCCTTTCAGTAATCTTCCTCCTAATTAATTTTCCTCTTATCACAGAAGCCATTTTACCCACTGGGAAGGAAAAAACCCTCCTTTTTCTTACTGGCCTGATCGCAGGATCTCAGCCTGTCTCATCCAGAGGCTGTTCCCAAAGGAGAATTCACCTGGGACCCCTCTCCTGGGCCGTTCAGATGTTCTCCTGCAGGGACAGAGGTGACAATGAGGGGCTTCCCCCAGAAAAGCCAGCTCAGAGCAACGTTTCCCTGGAACAACAAAACCCAGCAGATAAACAGGAGGAGAGCACACCTGGAGTCTGGGATAACACACAATCAAAGATTAGAATTCAGCCATTTCTATGGAAAACAGCGTTAAAATTGCTGAGCCCTAAATGGGTCTGAATGAAAGGGATTTATCTCCTCACCCAACCCAGGCAGACCCTTCATCAGTGGGGATGCTTTGCTGGAGTTCTGACCCTGCTGAGCCCCTTTTGTTCTCCCAGTGTCTGAAAGAAACTTCCCCCGAAGCTCTCGGTGCTGTGGGTGGTGGAGCTGCCTGGGGAGGGGGGCTGGGCTGGAGGGTCCCTGCAGAGCTCCTGGAGTTCCTGGAGTGCCGTGAGCCACATGGAGAGAGCCTGGCCTGGAGATGTGGAGCCCCAGCAGGGCGGTACCAACCCCCTGTGTGCTCCTCACTGCACCTGGCTGAGCCCTTCTGCTCCCACAGGGCCTTTACTGGGAGAAGATCCTCCCTTAAATCAGGGCCAGCACTAAAATAAACCCTTCTGGTCCCAGAGTCACAGAAGCATTAAAGCTGGGAAGGATTTCCAGGATCACTGAGGCTGAGCTGTGCCCCTTCCCCACCCTGTCCCCATCCCTGAGCACTCAGTGCCACGTCCAGGAATTCCTTGGGCACCTCCAGGGTTGGGGACTCCAAACCTCCCTGGGCAGCCCCTTCTGATGCCTGACCTTCCTTTCCATGGGGAATTCCTGCTGGTGCCCACCCTGCCCCTGCCCTGGCCCAGCCTGAGGCCGTTCCCTCTCCTCCTGTCCCTGTTCCCAGAGCCCGACCCCCCTGAGCCCCCTCCTGTCAGGGAGTTGTGCAGAGCCACAAGGTCCCCCCTGAGCCACCTTTGCTCCCTTTCCCATCTCCCTCAGCCCTCCTGGGGCTCCGTTCCCTTCCCAGCTCCCTGAGCTGCTGCTGGGGTGGGTGACAAGGCCCTTGCAGAAAGGCCCAGGTGAGGTTTATGGGATGCTCAGTGAGTGCTGCTCCTTCCCCAGCACTCTGGGGCACATCTGTGATTCCGCAAGGACAGGGGGATCCCCCAGCTCTGGGGCCGGGCACCAACTGCTGGAATGGGGGAAGAGGAATCCAAACCAACACCGTGCTCCGTCTCCCTTTGAGCAGCAGCGATTCCAACATCGCTCCTGTCACAGCCACCAGGACAAGACATGGACTGGCTTTCCCATGGGATCTGAGGGCCCTGGGTGCTCTCGAAAGGCTGGATGGAGCTGGAGAACACCCTCAGGTGTGGTAGGATTGCACTGGACACCAGTCCCAGTTCCAGCCAGGGCTGAGGGGTTTAAAACACGCAGGGCTCTCTTTTCCTCATGCCACAGAAATGCCCTGATTCTCCTCATTTCCCATGGGCCCCCCCTGGGTTGTAATTTGGCCATTCCATTTGTGGCACTTGATGGGTCTTTGTTTTATAACTGGGATTTAAAAATGGCAAAAAGAAAACCCCAACAAGATTTTGCTCAGAGAATTCAAAGATACAAAACAAATAAACCCCCAAGAATTCAGCCAGTGAAAAGGATCAATCAGGAATAATTACAGCCTGAGGGATGGAAACTTTGGGAAACAGGGGAGGTGGGAAAGGAGGGGGATGGAAAGAGTTCTCTGAGTTTAGCATCTGGTCAGATAGAAACGTTCTGATATTCATGGGATGAAGTTTTCTCTTTACAGGGGACAGGAATTAATTTCCTCAGTGCCCAACACGCACATTCATTCCCAGAGCTACACTCTGTTCTGTCAGAGGGTTTAAAATGGGATTCTAGTGAGGTTTTTCCACCTTATTTTAATCTCGTGGATGAAGGAGTCCCAGAACTCCATAAATCTGTATAAATAGCTGTGATCTCACTGGACAGAACCAAGTTACACCATTTTCCCCAGTAATAAACCTTCCCCTCCAGCTCAGCCCTGCAAAGGGCACAGCTGAGCCCCGGGAGTCCTGACCTGTGCTCCCAGCAGGAATGTTCACAAGCTCTTCATTTATTAAGCTCATCCCACAGAAATGCTTCAAATTGAGTTATGTGCTGAAAATCAGGAGCTCCACTCGGAAACGGGGCCATGGAGGTTGTACCTTCCCTGAATCCTGGAACAAAGCCCATTTTCTTAGCTGGATTTGAACATGCAGATGTGGCACGTCCCTGTTATTTCTCCAGCTGCAGCAGGAAAATACCAGGAGGTGAATTATTATTATTTTTTTTAAATTACTTTTTTTATTGGCATTTTCATTTTTTTAAAGATAAACATCATCTGGTTCCCATTACTCAGGCAGCCACACAGGAAATGGTAATCAGTCCTGTTGATATTATTTTCCTCTGAGGGATTCCCAAGGACAATATTTATGTAGGAATTAAGAGACAGGCGCGCTCCCTCGGGCTGGGGCACAGGGAACAGGAACTCGGGGCAGGAGCAGGACCCGCAGCACCCCAAGGGCAGGGGCAGGGCATCACCTGGGGCACGGGGAGGCTCAGAGCTGAGTGCCCCTTGCAGAGCAGAAAGGGGATGTGCTCCCAAGGGGGATTCCGGCAGAGTTACCCGCTGGATCAGCTGGAGGTCACCGTGCTAGGGCCGAGCAGGGGGAGCTGAGCCTTTCCCTTCTCCCCTGTGCCCCGGTCCCTGGGGCTGCTGCTGCTGCAGGGTGAGCAGGGTGCCGGTGCCCTTGCCCAGGGATGGAGCAGGGGGGCCCCAGGCTCCAGCTACTGGGTCAGGGGAGCAATCAAATAACGCAGGAGGGGCCCACGCTGCCTCTTTGCACTTCCCACCTTCGCAGTCATTTTCTCCTTCCTTCCCACGGAATCAGCTCCCTCTGGCCTGACCTTGCAGTGACAGCTCTGCTCAGCCTGGGGGAATTAAGATGATTTGTCCCCCTCCACGTCCCTGCCCCTGCCTTCCCCGTGCCCCTCGCACCCGTTCCCTCCCGGCCAGGGCTCCCTAATTGTGTTCCAGCAGAGACAAACCTCACGAGTAAAGCTCCAGCCGAGCCTGGCCAGGCTGCAGCAGCAGAGGTGTCAGGGCCCCTGGAACTGCAAACTCAATCCTCCTGATGGATTTAATTCGGGGCTCTGTTTGTCACCCCCGTGCTGGGGCGGGAGCAGCCCCCGCCCCGCCAGCCCATCCTCTCCCCCTGCTCCCCTGGCAAGCTCCTCATTGCTTAAAAATATTCAGCGAGGCCACATCAAAGGGAATATTGTGTTATTGTTGCTAGGGGTGACATTAGATGAGAATTATATGAAACAATAAGGGCGCTGGAGTATAATCCGTCTGACATTTGGAACATGTTCCCAGCGCGCCTCGGAACGCTCGCACAACACGACCGTCTTCATTTTCAGCACAATATTTGTGTGCATGAGGAGATTTATCTCTCTTTATTCCTCTGTCTGGTCATTCTCTGCAGGAATTCAGAGGCTGCTGCCCTGTCCAAGCACCAATTTTGCTGTTTGTACCCCTAGGAGGAGGGGGCAGTGGATTGGGCTCAGTGCAGGGCTGGTCCGGCCATGGGCCCAGTGATTGGTACCCTCAAAATCCCTTTAGACTGGTTCGGGTTGGGAGGGACCTTAAATCCCATCCCATGCCAACACATGCCATGCCATGCCATGCCATCCCATCCTATCCCATCCCATCCCATCCCATCCCACCCCTGGCCTGGCAGGGACAGCTCCCCCTGTGCCAGGCTGCTCCCAGCCCCAATGGCCAGCCTGGCCTTGGGCACTGCCAGGGATCCAGGGGCAGCCACAGCTGCTCTGGCAATTCCAGCCCAGCCCCTGCCCACCCTGCCAGGGAACAATTCCTTCCCCAAATCCCAGCCAGCCCTGGGGAAGCCATTCCCTGTGTCCTGATCTCTAGTCTAAACCTGCCCTGAGATGTCCCTTGTGCCACCCAGGCCACAGCCACCAGACTCCTCTGAATTTCTGAAAACTTCAGTAAATTGTTCACCTCCAGAGCACATCCAGGAGGGAGCATTTTGTGATTCCCATCTGCATCCCCGTTATCCCATCTGCACGGGGATCAGAGCTCCTCCCCAGTGGGTGTTGGTGCTGTGGGCACCAAGCCTGGCTCCTTCCTCCATTCCCCCTGAATTATGGCTCTGTCCCAACACACAGAGTCTGGCAACTCCAGGCATCAAAGCCTCCCTCAAACCCCCCAGCCTCCCCAGGTTAACCCAGGCACTGACTCAGCTCCGTGTTCCTGTCTGCACACAACAGAGCCACCAGCACATGCACAGGAGCTTCTCCTCCCACAAATCTCCATATTCCAATTCTCTCCATTACTGATTCCACAGGATCATCTCCTGTGCCTGCCAGACTCCCCACACACCTCATCCCTCAATCACATCCCGATGCTCAGCCCTGGCAGCTGAACAGGTTTTCCATTCAGCCACTGAGCAAACAGGCCCTGAGATGTCCCTGTGCAGCAGCAGATTACTTTTCACCTGGAAAAGGTGGAATATTGCACCTGGAAGAGGTAAATCCAGGACACAGAGCATGGGCTGGGGTGTGCAGAGGGTTTAAAGCACTTGGGGGTAATTTTGGTGAGAGTTGGAGGCTTTTGGTAACTTTTTGTGTTTGAGAGAGAGAAAAATGCGGAGACTCTGATCAGAGAGGACAAGCTGACATTCCAAGGCTCCAACAGCAAAGTCTTCAGCATAACTGCATAAAAACCTGTTTATCCCACATAATCCCCTGCTCTGCATTATTCTCACTTCAGGAATCATTATCTCACCCTCTGAGCTGCTTGCTGGGAATTATTTCCTAGAGAACTGTGCATCCCTCCTAAAGATTCAGCCCTGGTTTGTTTGAAGTTTTCTGAGGGTTCATGACCTTGTTGGGGTGTCTGAGGTGATTTGTGGAGCTCACACGAGCACCGGTGAACCTGGCTGGGCTCTGCTTGACATTCCGGGCTCGTTCCTGCTCCAGCCTCAAAGGGAAGCTCAGGGAACAGAAACCTTCCCCAACTGCCCCCGAATCAAATGTTCCTCAGAACCTCTGCAGAGCGAAGCACTGAGGGATCCCTGCATGGGTGGTGTTCCCATCCTGCCGGCCACTGACGGTGCTGCAGCTTCCCAGGAAGGGAAAAGGCAGCTTTGGTCCTTCAGGGTGGGCTGTAATTTGTGTCAGAAGTGGGGGGTGAAGAGCAGGAGTTTGGGGATTGTGTCCCCTGCTCTCCTGCCCGGCAGCTCTGGCTGCTCTGCTCCCTCTGGCCGGCTCCGGGCAGCAGCCACAGAGGATGAGAGATCCGGCCTGACTGAGAGTCCCTGCACAGGAAAACCGACGCGGATCATGTGGCAAAAGGGATGTAAAGAAGAAAAAGGAAAAATAAAAAATCCTTTGGGACAAAAGATCAACAGTTCATGGTTGGGGAAGCACCCAGGGTAACTGGAGGACTGTCACATTTCCTCCCAGTTTGGAGATGTGTGGATGTGGCTCCTTCCCTGCCAACAGAGTTACAAATCAGAACTGGTCCGCGGCAGAGGGGTTGGAAGGGACCTTAAAGATCAGCTCAGCTCAGCTCAGCTCAGCTCATGTTAAGGCCCTGGCAGGGACAGCTCCCCCTGTGCCAGGCTGCTCCCAGCCCCAAATCCCAGCCAGCCCTGCCCTCTGGCACTGGGAAGCCATTCCCTGGGTGCTGGCCCTGAATCCCTTGTCCCCAGTCCCTCTGCAGCTCTCCTGGAGCCCCTTCAGGCCCTGCCAGGGGCTCGGAGCTCTCCCTGGAGCCTTCTCCTCTCCAGGTGAACAAAGAGGTGCAAGATTTTCCCATTAAAAAGTGCCTGTGGAGCTCTTGGCACTTCTGAGAAGGCTCTGGAAGCACAGGACAGGGCAGAGCTCCTGCCCAAGGTCGGAGCAGCAGGAGCAGCTCCCAGCCCTGGCAGCCCCCCCAGTCCTGTGGCTGGAACCTCTGTCCTGTCCTTTTCGCTGAGGATGGAGATAATTAAATTTTGCACTGTGGTTACACCTCAGTAAATATTGTCTATAAAAATCAATTGGCATTTACTGTACTTAAGGTATAATAACGATTCTTATAAATCTAAATTATCCCAATAAATCTAAATTAAATGCCTAGGTTTAAATGTATTTAGGACATTTAATTAATAAAGTGTTACCAAATAACCATTACTAATCTGTTTACTTCAAGCCTGATTTCCATTTCCAAAGGATTTATTTCTCAGCAGTGCGTGTGGGAGGGTGAAAGGATGTGAAAGGGTTTTAAACAGCTACTGCAGGTACCAGAAATATTGGGAAATTGCCCAGGAAATTCCCTCATCTTTTCCTCCACGGAGAAATGCTGACGTGCTGGGGCCATAAGTTTTCAAAGGAAAAAGTCCATTTTGATTTATCTGGAATTTGAAGTGTTCCAAAAGTTCTGAGGTCTGAAACTTCCTCTTTCGACGTTCTCTGAATTCAAAGCTCTGCTCTGCTGTTTAAGCTGATTTTCCAATTAAGAATTTAATTGAACTTATAAAGACAGAAAACAATTAAGGATGAAAAGGTCAAAATCCAGAAGAACTGATCTAAATAAAGCCTCAGATTAGACACAAACACTTTATGGATTATCCACCCACTGGTGAAAACCAGAGATTTTCACTCCTTTTTCCTTGGAACCCCTCGAGGTCTGGAGCCAAAGGGGCTCCTGAGGTCCGTCGGGAGCCTGGGACAGGCGAGGCCTTGGGGTGACCCCGTCCCCGCCCAGCTGAGCCCAGCTGCTTTCTGCTGGAAAACCCCAAATTCCCTCTGTCCAGGAAACCTTGGGAGCCAGAGCTGATTCCTCCCCTTCAGCTCGGGGTTCCTTCCCCTGCTGCGAATTCCCTGATCACAACACCAGGAGGTTTCCTCTGGATATGGGATTTTGTTGCTCAACATCTTCCTCAACAATTGCACAGCAAACACCCCACAACTCCCCCAAAACAAACAAATTTTTTGTCTGGGCTGGAACCGTTTTTATTCTGTTTTTTTGTTTTTTTTTCTTTTTTGCTAAAAAGCTGCAGAAAACACAATCTTTATCAAGCCAACCCCCAAATATTTTTGCCATTTTCCAGCCAGCTCTGCTGCCAATCCCCAGCCCCGTTAACCCCAGGATTAGTTCTCCCTTCCCCCGTAATTAACATCATTGGGCTGAGCTCACACAAAGCCAAAGGGTCAAACTCAGCCTGGTACAGCTCTGTGGTGCCAAACCCACACCTACCCCAGTGATTAATTTAGCTAAAAACACATCATTATAGGCAATGAAAAATGATTTCTGCTGCTGCTGGAAGTGCCTGGGACTGCTCCCTGTGTGCCAGCAGCGCCTGGCACAGCCCGGCCTGGCACGGGCAGACGGAGTGGAATTATTCTTTTGGAATGTTTGCTGCTCCACAGGATGGAAGGGGAGGATCTCACCCAGCTGTGTGAGGGGGGGCCGGGGCAGAGGGGGCTGGAGGTGCCACCTCGGGGGTTGGACTGAGGAGTCCAAGCTCAGGAAATTCACGGCTTTGTGCAGGGACTGCAGCTGGGTTTGTGTGTGAAATGAGCCCGAGGGGAAGGCTGGAGTCAGGAATTTCCTGTGAGAAAAGGCTGGGAGAGCTGGGGGTGCTCAGCTGGAGAGGAGAAGGCTCCAGGGAGAGCTCCGAGCCCCTGGCAGGGCCTGAAGGGGCTCCAGGAGAGCTGCAGAGGGACTGGGGACAAGGGATTCAGGGCCAGCACCCAGGGAATGGCTTCCCAGTGCCAGAGGGCAGCGCTGGCTGGGATTTGGGGAAGGAATTGTTCCCTGGCAGGGTGGGCAGGGGCTGGGCTGGAATTGCCAGAGCAGCTGTGGCTGCCCCTGGATCCCTGGCAGTGCCCAAGGCCAGGCTGGCCATTGGGGCTGGGAGCAGCCTGGCACAGGGGGAGCTGTCCCTGGGGTGGCACTGGGTGGGATTTAAGGTCCCTCCAACCCAAACTGTTCCCTGATTCTCTGATACACCTGCAATTACAGGAGAGCACTTTAATTAGTGAATCCTTCATCCAGGCTGGTTCCCACTCCCACTGGAGGCACGGACTCACCCCAGGCTCACTTCGGGTTCGGGCCAGCAGAGCTGAGCTCAGGGTGCACCCCAAAGGGCCTCTGAGCCTCTGTCCAGCCACCGTGGAGAGCAGAGCACAGGAAACCCCTTCCAGGGAGAGGGGGTATTTCAGAGCTTGTCTGTCTCCTTCTGCTTGATTCAGACTGAGTTTGGCAGATGGAAACAAGCTCAGTCCCAAAGAGGTTGAGAAAATCTTCCTCAGAGGGAGCGTGGTGCGTCTGCCGGAGCGAGTGCTCAGCCCTGGGAGTGACGTTTGGCTTCATCTGTCTAACAAGTCTGATGGGCTCTCGGCGTCTCTTCTGATTGGGTTAATTTATTTGTTTTCATGCTAAGTTTTATTGCTTATTGATTTCCCGAGTCACCCTGAGCCCGTGTCAGCTTTTATCTGCTCCCAGTAATGGAAATGGTTCTGCAGAAGATGCACGGTGTAAAATCTTCCTGCAGCCAGCCCGGGACCCACAAACACCGTTAATTACCATGATTATGACCCTCAGAAATGACAAATCCAGGCCTCTTGTCCCTGCACTGCTCCACACAACTCCCAGCTTCCCCATTCTGTGTGCTCCAGACTCCCCAGAGCACAAATCCCGCACTGAGGACACAACGTGAGCAGCATCCCAGTTGTCACTTCCCCGACGTCCAGGGCTCTGGATTCCCCCAGCAATCCCTCCAGGCAGCCTGAGGGAATGTGACAAACTCCTCATGCCATGATCCTCATGCTCAGATTGCCCCAAGATGCTTTTTTAATGATTTCCAGAGATTTCAACCCAATTTGGGTCAGAAAAAGAGAAGCAACAACAAATCTTAGTAGGGTGACAGTGACTGGGGCCTTTCTGGGCTGCTCTGTGTCACCCTGTGGGTGTTTCCATGTGAGATGTGGTGACTGGCACATGAGAAATTGCTCTTAATTACTCAAAATTGCTGTTAATGACTCAGCCCTGCTGCTGCAGCCCTGCATTCCCAGGCAGGGCACCCCCTGGTTCCTTCGGAGCCCGCTGTGTCCTGCGTGGGATGTGACACCCGAACAGCCGGGAGGCCCCGGGGACAAGGGACAGGACAGCAGCCAATGCCCTCAAGTTGCACCGGAGGGGGGACGGTTAAATGGGATATTAGGGGATATTTCCTACTGGGAAAGAGGTGGAGGCCCCAGCCCCGGAGGGGAGCAGGGCAGCAGTTCCCAGTTCAGCCAGAAATAACCCAGTTTAACCTCCGGGCAGTGCCAGCAGTGAGGGGAGCCCTGGCAGCTCCTGCCCTGCCCAGAGTGGTGGGACAGGAGAAGGCTCCTCCAGCAGGGGGAGGAGGGAAGGGGGGAGCCTCCTCCACCCCCTGAGGTCCGTGAGACCCTCGGAGCTCCGGTGGGACCGCCCTGCACCTCGGGAGGGCCGGGACGGGAGGGGCCCTCCATGGGCTCCTGAGGGCAGTGGGGGAGCGGGCACTGAAAAAGGCCTGGCTGGGAAAGGGGCCAGGGCAAGCCCTGCCAGGAAGGTGATGGGTGGGTGGAGAGGGGAGACCCTCCATCCACAGCCCAGTTTGGGGTTCCTGACCTTCCTGCAGCCCTCCTGCCCCGGCAGCTCCCCCTGCCCCCAGGCTGTGCCCCTGGCCCCAGAGGTCACTTGGGGCTGCCCTGGTGGGACCTGACCCCGGGGACTTGGTCCAGGAGGGACTCATGCACACCCTGAGAGCAGCTCTGCCTCATTCCTGCTTCATCCCTTCCTGCCTCATCCCCTCCTGCTTCATCCCTTCCTGCCTCATCCCCTCCTGCTTCAGCCATTCCCATCCCATCCCCTCCTGCTTCATCCCTTCCTGCCTCATCTCCTCCTGCTTCAGCCATTCCCATCCCATCCCCTCCTGCTTCATCCCTTCCTGTCCCATCCCCTCCTGCTTCACCCCTCCTGCCCCCTCCCCTCACAGCACCCAGCAGGGATGGGCAGCTCTGGCTGGGGTGGGTTTGTGGTGTTTCCATCAGAACTGAGCCCCGTTTGCACCAGCATCGAGATCCCTTCCCAGCACAGAGGGTATGGAAAAGGCAGAAATAATTCACATCTGCCTTGAGCTCCTTCCTGCTGGCAGAGGGATGTAAAAGAGTTCCCACCTAATGCCCCAACAGCCCTTCCTTCCCTCGCTGCTCTCCCAGCCTGCGCGGTGATGCCAGAATCGCTGATGAGCTGACAGCCAACACTTAAACGCTCCGAGCCTTTATTATTTATTTCTTGGGCACAGAATCACCACTCTGGGTTATTTTTATTTTACAGATCCAGCTTCTGAAACTGCTTAAAAAGCTTTCGATCAAAGCTTACAGTGGTGCTGACAGAACACCGTGGGTTTGCGCTGGGGAGAGCCATCATTAATTATCAGACTGTGAGCAGCACTGATAGTGCAGGCATTTGATTTTGATTTAATGTCTAAATAAGCTCGCTTACAATGGCAAAGAGCTTCCTGTTTAATTGAGAAGCACTACGTTTTCTGTCTCCCCTTCTTCTTTTCCATTCTGGCCATGATCCAGGTGCAGAAATAAAAAGAAACATGAACAGAATGCAGAAAGTCAGTGTGAAAATGCATCAGAGGCACGGGAGCCTGCTGAGCCGTCTGCCAGCACCGCTGCTGGCTGCTCTGGGCCAGCTCTGCCCTTCCAGGCTGTCCTTGTCCTTCAGCTCCCCTCCCAGCCCAGCCCAGCGCCCGCCCACCCCTGCTCTGTCTGTGCCCCCTTCCATCCCCTTCATGAGCTCACAGTGCCAGGGCTTTGCCACCCTCCCCTAAAGGGCATTTTCATTCTGGAAGGGCCTTCCCTGCAAGGCAGCCAAGCTGCTGCCCAGGACACAGGGACATCACTGTGCCAGGAGGGGGCACAGACCCTGGGAACGACCCCTGGCAGCCACTGGGGCTGCCCAGGGCTCTGCAGCCCTGCAGACGCCCCGCAGACGCTCCAGTGCCACAGACACCCAACACTGCCAAGGGCACCACGAGGGNACCACCACTGCCCCTGGGCCAGCGTGGCACTGAGTGCCGGCCCTGCCACTGCCCCTGGGCCAGCGTGGCACCACCACTGCCCCTGGGCCAGTGTGGCACTGAGTGCCAGCCCTGCCACTGCCCCTGGGCCAGCGTGGCACCACCACTGCCCCTGGGCCAGCGTGGCACTGAGTGCCGGCCCTGCCACTGCCCCTGGGCCAGCGTGGCACCACCACTGCCCCTGGGCCAGTGTGGCACTGAGTGCCAGCCCTGCCACTGCCCCTGGGCCAGCGTGGCACCACCACTGCCCCTGGGCCAGCGTGGCACTGAGTGCCGGCCCTGCCACTGCCCCTGGGCCAGCGTGGCACTGAGTGCCGGCCCTGCCACTGCCCCTGGGCCAGCGTGGCACTGAGTGCCGGCCCTGCCACTGCCCCTGGGCCAGCGTGGCACCACCACTGCCCCTGGGCCAGTGTGGCACTGAGTGCCAGCCCTGCCACTGCCCAGAGGTGGCTTCAGCAGCCACTGGCTGAGGGACACATGGATCGTGCCGGACACACAGACTGTGGCAGACCCACGGATCATTCCCAACCCACAGCAGTGACTGCCCCTGCCCCGTGTCCTCTGCCCAGAGTGTCAGGTCCCCATGGACACCACCCAGGAGCAGCAGGAGCTGCCGGACACCCTGTGGGGCAGCTCTGGGGTTCCCCGATGTCGGAGTGAGCGCTGCCGGCTCCATCCGGGACCCCTCAGTCCTTCCACCCCTTCCACGGGAGAGCAGGGTAGGGACCATGGAGGGAGACAGGGACAGCCCGGCTGGCTTTGCCCTGAGCCGGGTACGGTGAACAGCAGAGAGGTCAAGGGAGGGGTTGTTAGACTGGGAGGGAAAACCACTGCCCCCTTTTTCCTTGTCCCAGCAGCACCCCCAGGCTGGGCTGGTGTGGCCTGAAGGTTTGCTGCAGTGAATGCTTTATCTCAGTTCCTCCATGGCCAAATGTCCTGCCGGATCTCCCTGCGCCTGGCTGGGCAGGCAGGGATCTGTCTGCAGCTGGATCCGGCCCGGCTGGCTCCGGGTGGGAGCTCAGGCACCACTCAGCCCCCAGAGGAGGTGACAGTTCCAGGGAGCTCTGAGCCGCTGTGACAGCTCCTCCCCACCGCCCAAACCTCACGCTCAGGAACGATTTTCCACTTGAGGTGCCTTCTACAAGTGTTAATGAACTCACCCTCCCCAGAGCTCTGCACCGAGGGCACGGGGAGGAGGGCAAGCCCAGGGTGTCTGAATTCCCAGTTCCCGGGAGGAATCTCCCCCAGGGCAGGATGCCAGGGAGCAGAGCCACGCACGGCCCTGGGCCTGGGGCTGCGCTGGGTTCGCACATGTGGGGTTGTTCGTCTGTAAAAGCTCAAACAGCTGCCAAGAGCTGTGCTGCTACTTGAGAAATCAGAATAAAACACAGCAAAAATCAGAATAAAAATACGTTTCCTCCATTGAATGAGGAGGGAAGAAAGGTAAACTGAGGCACAGAGCCACGACATGAAGATCTCAGAGCCTGAGAGCTGAAAACAAGTGGCACACACCAGACAGTTCCACCCAGCTGCAGACTGAACGTCTTTGCTAAGTGACTTTAAAGCTAACGACAGGAGACACGAGGAGATCAGGCTGCTCAGCAGGGCAGGACCCGAAGAGATAATGATCGTTTGTGAAAACCAAACCCCGGGAGGGGCCGGGGCCACCCTGCAGAAATGTGACTTTGGCTGGGAAGGGATGGGACAGCACCGCGAGGTCACAGCCTGGCCACCGTGCCAGAGCTGGCCTGGCTGCTCAGGAAGGAAGCACAGATGGGTCCGGACAGGGCTGGGCTGGCTCAGGAAACGAGATTTAGACATTGCAAAAGTCATTATTTCAAGGTGAAACTACAGATTTCTATCTCAGCTCTCATTTTCTCCGAGTGTGTGACTGTGCAGAGATGACAAAGCTGCGCATTTGTGCGGGCCCTGGCAGCGATTTGCTCACTAAAGGAGCGTGGGTTGGCTGAAGAACAACCCCAGAGCAGGGCCAGGGACTGCCCAGGGCCTGCTCTGAACACTCCTGGATGGGCAGGACCGGAGCAGCTGGGGCTGGCAGGGAAAGTGCAGCCCCTGCCCTGATGAGGGACTGGGGAGAGCAGGAAAACCCTGCAGGGAGCAGTCCTGGAGAATCCCTGAATCACAACAGGAACCTGGGGGGGCTGTGGAACACAGGGAGATCTCAGAGTCCCAGAATGGTCTGGGTTGGAGGGACCTTAAATCCCACCCAGTGCCACCCTGGCAGGGACAGCTCCCTCTGTGCCAGGCTGCTCCCAGCCCCAATGGCCAGCCTGGCCTTGGGCACTGCCAGGGATCCAGGGGCAGCCACAGCTGCTCTGGCAATTCCAGCCCAGCCCCTGCCCACCCTGCCAGGGAACAATTCCTTCCCCAAATCCCAGCCAGCCCTGCCCTCTGGCACTGGGAAGCCATTCCCTGGGTGCTGGCCCTGAATCCCTTGTCCCCAGTCCCTCTGCAGCTCTCCTGGAGCCCCTTCAGGCCCTGCCAGGGGCTCGGAGCTCTCCCTGGAGCCTTCTCCTCTCCAGGCTCATGAACTTGGAGTAGCCAAGGGTGGAAGAACTCTTTGACAGCTGTAGAGGCTGAGCCAGGAGCGTTCATTTTCTCTCCCAGGTTCTGGAGAGAAACAAGGTTTGCAGAGCTCCCCTCCCTTCCCGGAGCTGCTCTTCCCTTCAAGGGCAGGATTTGTCCTTTAGCGTGGGAGAAAGCAGAGACCTGTTTGAATAATTGGTTTCAAGGCTCTTTGGTAATGCTACATAATTTAAAATAAAAAATCAAATATTCTGTTAAACCAGTTTTTTGGGGTTTTTTTTAACTTTTTCTTTGGGAAATAGGAGGAAAAAACGTAATTGCAGACCCAAGGGAAAGTTTTACTTCCAGCTTGAGCAGTTTCAAAAGTGATCATAAAAATAATGGTGAATTCTAAGCAAGGCTGCTGCAGGCTGGAAAATGGAAAAGTTTCATTTTAGCACTTTCCAAGGGGACACATCAAACTCTTCCCAAGCACAGCCAGCAAGCACAAGCCACTTAGCAGGAGAAGGATGGGTTTGTCCAAGATTTCAATCAGGCATCGATGTTTAGCAGTAAAAAAAAGGAGTTTTTACTCCATCAAATCAAGCCTGGCTGTGCCGGGAGCGATCGGGTTCAGCTTTTCCAGCCGCATTCCCGAGCCCTTTCCCCGGGCACGGGCGCAGCTTTGGGCACGGAGGGAGCCGGAGCTTTTCTGGGGCATCTCCTCCCCGGGGCGGCCTGGCCAACACTGCCGCATTGTTTCCGTGCCACAAAGCGGAGCGCGCTTAAGGCGCTTGGGAGGCTTTGATGTGGGCGAGGGCGATGAGTGTCCCTGCGCCGCGTAATCCCCGCTAATTCCGTGTCACACTTTGTGCTCCCTGGAGCGCCCCCCGAGCCTCCGCCGCCGCCTCCTCCCCCTCCCGAAGCGCTCCCGAGCCAGCGCTGCTGCGAGCTCGTCCCGGCCCGGGCAGGGAGGTGCCAACCGCACAGAGCTGAGCTCGGCACCGAGCGACACAGCAGGGGCTGGCACAGCTCCTCTGCAGCCTCTGGAAACCCTTCCATGGCTCTGCAGCTGAAGGGAGAGCGGGCAGCCCTCGGCTCCGGGGTTTCCAGCTGGGTGTGCCTCAGTTTCCCCACCAGCACAGCACAGAAGCTCTGACCCATCACAGAGTCACGGAATGGTTTGGGTTGGAGGGACCTTAAATCCCATCCAGGGCCACCCCAGGGTCACCTCCCCCTGTGCCAGGCTGCTCCCAGCCCCAATGTCCAGCCTGGCCTTGGGCACTGCCAGGGATCCAGGGGCAGCCACAGCTGCTCTGGCAATTCCATCCCAGCCCCTGCCCACCCTGCCAGGGAACAATTCCTTCCCAAATCCCAGCCAGCCCTGCCCTCTGGCACTCAGAAGCCATTTCCCCTTGTTCAAAGCCCCTTTCCAGCCTCTTTTCCAACAGCTTTCAGATCAGAACAGGTCATATCTTCCTAAGCTAGAACGGAGCTGAATGAAACACCCACAGCAAACTGTCCCTGCAACGCTGAGCAAAAAATGCAGCAGAAATCAATGCAGGGATTTACATCCAGCCCTGCAGCGAAGTCACTGCTGCAGAGTGAACATCTGGGTTCAGTGTCTCACACCACATAACAGGAATCCATCCCCCATTACTTTCAGATGAATATTTGAAGAGGCCTTGAGCAGGAAGCAAACCCTGCACTGGCACCTCTGGAGTTATGGGGCTGACAGTCTTTGCCTTCTGTTGGCAGCTCTGAGAAAACGTGGGGAAATTGGACCAAACAGGGCTTTTAGAACTGCTTTAGGAAATGGAAAAGATTTTAGAAAATGGAAAAGATTTCTGCTTTGAATTTAATGAAAGCCATTGCTAATATGTGGCAGTAAATAAATGAACTGGTCCTTCTCATGCACCCCTGGCTGGGATAGGGTTTGATGTGCTGGAGATGAATTCCAAAGCCAGGGATTATTTCACTTTCCTGAGGTGATCCCAGTTGTTGGGAGCCCTTGCCACGGAGCACCTCAGCTGAGGGAGAGGCTGCTGTCACCTTCCCCATGGAGAGCACAGGCAGAACCAAGCCCAGAGAAAACAGAAACATTTCCACATCAAATCTGCGCTTTTCTGCCTCTCAGAAAGTCTCAGCTCAGAAATGTCCCCCTCTGAGCAGGTCAGTTCCTCGCTGGAAGTGCCTTTCCCTGGGTGAGCAGGGGCAGAGCCTCAGTGGAGGTGTCCAAAGTGCAGGGAAAGTGCCAGGGAGGAGGGGAAGGTCCGGGGTGACCTCTGTGGGGTCAGAGAGCTCAGGGATCTCTCCAAAGAAAGTCCCTGGAGCTCTAACGCCCCCCTGGCTGCCTGTCCCAGCGGGCCTGGGGGATGGACCCTCTCAGCGCGTCTTTCCCGGCTCCTCAGAGACTGATGGGGCCATTTCCCCGTGAGTGCCTCGCTCTCCACTGCAGCGCTAATGGGGAGGAGATTTAATGCTGTGATATCACTTTAATGGGGAGCCCATAAATAAAGCTCTTACAACTCCCTCATTAGGTCTGCACTGCGCCCATTAAGCAGTCACTCCATACAGGGCTCAGCACAGTGACAGCCCATTCCGGAGGGTTTGCCACGCTGCACACTCCAATCTGTGTTGGGAAGGGGGGAAAAACCAGAGGGAGGGAGGACCGAGTCTGTGGCTGCAGACCTGAGCAACTCGTGGGCATCCAGTGCACAGCCCAGGAGCTTCCTGGCACTTAAGGCTAAAGGTGTCTGGCATTTCATTGCAGGAAATAAAAGGTTCCGTCCATTCCCAGTGTCTGAGGCACCACGTGGAAGCACAGCTGAGCTGGGCTGGGCTCCAGCCGGAGCCCGATGGGAACCCTCACCACAGTAAAAGCAGCTCAGTCACTCAGAGCCAACAGAAGCAGCGTGTGCTGGCTGGGTTTAACGCCGGGTGCATTGCAGAGGATTCCTGGTCCCCGTGCCCCGGGTGTAACTCTGATCCCCGTGAGGATCAGAGGGAGCGCTGACAGCAGCGCTCAGCGGTGGGAGCAGGGACTGTGCTGGAGATGAGAGCGGGAACGGCACTGAAAGCTCCTCCAGAGCTGCTCTGTGGTTGCAGCCGAGCAGAGCAGTGGGGGTTGCTCTGCCCAGAGGTCTCTGTTTTCACACTGGTTCCATTCAGTGGCGCACACAGCACAAGCCCCACGCGTGGCTCTGGCTGCGGGGTGTCGGGTTGGGGGCTGGCTCCGGGCTGATGCCTCCGTTAGCACCTGCCAGGCAAAAATACCCTTCCCAAAGGAAAAGCAGCATCGAAAGGAGTGAGTGAGAGGCTGGATGTAAAAATACCAGTGCTCTGACTCTGCCTGACCTTTGCTCCAGTTCTCTGCAGCGACAAAATCCTGGGGAAGTGGGGATGAACCCGGGCAAGGCATCGGTGTCCACAGGCACTCAGGGAACAGGATCTGTCCGAGCTCTGAGCCAGCACTGCAGTTTGGAATCACAGAATTTCCTATGGGAAGGGACCCACCAGGACCACGGAGCTCCCTCAGCCTTCCCTGGGCAGAGAGATGCTCCAGGCCTTTCCTCATCCTCCCAGCCTCCACTGGACCATCCTGGCTGTGCTCGTCACCAGCTGAGCTGAGGATGAAAGTGAACCACCAGAGGGATGAAGGTGACTGATCAGAGGAATGAAGGGGAACCATCAGAAAGAAAAAGATGAACCATCAGAGATGAAAGTGAACCATCAGAAAGATGAAGAAGAACCATCAGAGGGATGAGGCGAATTGTGCTCCTCACTCTGTGAAGGGTTTCTGACCTGTTCCAGACTCTCTGAGTTTTAGTTTAACTGGGGTAACTCAGGAGAACCCCACAGGCTTCTCTACAGCCAGAGAGAGCCCAGACTCGGTGCTGGACCCAGGAATGGCAGGATGGAAGGGACAGATGCTGATGTTCCTCATTTTAATATTAAACTCTCAGGTTTGAATGGGCAGGCAGGGCTGATGTGAGTCAGCCCCCCCAAAGCTGCAGCATATGGGGAGTTCCACCAAGGGCTGGGATGGTTGTTATCAATTAGGGCCAATGTTCCTGGGATAGCTGCACCACTGAAGCTGGATGCAGCTGATTTCCAGCACGAGGAAAAGGGGAGATGGAAAAAAACGGGATGCAAAGCACACAGCCAACAAAATTAAACCGAGAATTAATTTCATCCATTATAACTGATTGCTGTAAATTAAAACTAGAAGGAAATAATTGGTAGCATGTAGCTTTTAGTGTTTCCTCCAGATTAGGGGAATTAGATTTTTTTATTAGGAGCACTAAACTCCTCTGCCGTGCTCCCGTGTCTCCAGCAATGTACATTTCCCCTGATTCCTGATTCCTGATTCCAGCCTGGCACACTGTGCTTTGGGAACAGCAGCATTTCCTTCACTGGGCCCCAAATCCTGAGCCAGTCCTGCAGGGCTGAGCTGGGTTTGAGGGTTCCTGGGGGACAGGGAGGGGTTCTCTAATCCCAGAACCCTGCAGGGCAGGATCATCCTTCCCACGCTGCTCCCCCCAGAGAGGCTCCAGCTCCACTGCTGGGGAGGCTCCAGGGATGGGCAAACCCCCAGGACAGCAATCTCTTGTTCCCAGGGACAAGGAGACACTCCCTGGATTCCATTTCTGTGTCAGGGGCTCCTGGCAGGTTGGGATGATGGTGTTGGTCTCTTCCAGCTCCTCGCTGGTCCCATGGAGCAATCCCAGGAAAGCCTTTGCTGTGCTCCTGGCCTGCACGGAGCAGGCAGAGGTTGGGGTGAATCCTCCCTGCTGATCCAACTTCCCTCTGCAAAACCCCTTCGGGGCTCATTCCTCCCTCCTCCATCCCTGCATGTCCAGGAATGCACAGTACGGAGCTGCCGCCCCAGCAGAGAGGCAGAACAGAGCCCCAGGGGTTAAACCTCCCTCCCCTCCCCTCCCTGGGGATGTTTCCTACCAGGAGAAAACCCCTGGAAAGGCCCCACTTGGTGCTGGAGCAGATGTCAGGAAATGGAGATGTCGGGAAATGGAGCCCTGGGCCGGCTCTTCTGCTTTCCTCAGAGGATATTTTTGTGCATTTATTTAATTCATTCCTTCAGCTTACATAAGGGCAATACGATTTATTTTTTTCACACGTCTGCAGCCCTCCCTTCCTCGAGGAACTCCAACCCCTTTGGCAGGAGCAGCAACAGCCCAGACGGAGCTGGGTGCGGCCGCTTCCCACCCTCTGCACCCTCCTGGGCCAGCACCAAAGGCCGCCAGCTCTGCTCACACCTGCAGGAGCTCAGGGGACGGCATTCCAGCCGGGAATGAGCCGTGGAGTTGGGTTGGATTTTCCAGAGGGTGCTCGGGATGCTGGGCGAGCACAAGAGTTCAAGGCATGGCATTCCCAATGCTCCTGAGAGGCAGCAGCTCCAGGAAGGCAAAATCCCGGAGCCGAGGGAGAGGGAGGAGTGCCACCTACTGCAGCATCCCCACTCGGAACCAGCAAAAAGAGAAACTTCTTGTTTTGGGGTTGGGAATGTAAAGGAAAGGGAAAAAGGAGCGGCGAAGGGGGTGTGGAGAGAAGCAACCTAAAAAAAGGAATTTGCTGAATGGCATTTTGTGCCAGCCCCGTGTTTATAAATAGCCCCAATGACACCGCTCTTGGCAAGATGGATCTCGGAATATTTCTGATCAGCAAAGAGTTTGAGCTGCAAATAACAATAAATGGGGGAAATGTGTATAAATAAAAGGCATTAAAAACCCGCTCTGTGTGGGATCAGCAACACATCTTGAAGCCTACATCAAAGGGACTCAATTAGCAGACACATTTTCTAATTACATGTTCTAATTTACAACAAATCCGGGTTTCTAATGAAGCCTTGATTGTTGGTGCAGATGGCGAGGCCCGGACCCAGCGTTTCACGCTCGCTGCCACTGCCAAGGCAACCACTTGATGCTCCAGCCCTGGCTCCTCGCCCTGGGCTGCCCAGACACCCCCATTTTCCCAATTCCCCCCGAATTTCCCTGGGCCCAAATGCACCTGAGTGAGCAGCTGCAGGAAATGGTCCCAGAGGGCTGAAGCAGCCCCCAGGGCACCTCCCCAGGCACTCAATCCGGGGGCTGGGGATGTTTTCCCTTTTCAATCCTGCCTGGCACATGCAGAGACAGGGAAAGGGATCTTTTCCAGCAGAGCCCTCAGGCGCTCGCCCAGGCGTTATTTTTAATTCCAGCCAGTGTTCCCTCTGCGCTCCCCCTGGGCATTAGCTGCAGTTTTGGGGCGTTAATTGCTCCAAATGGGACGATCGCTGAGCCCCAGGGTTTATTCCTGAGCTGGTGTCTGGGAGAGCTCTGGGGGAGAGTGAGAGCCATTCCCAGGAGAGCAGGGCTGGGAGCAGCAGCAGCTGAGATCAGGGAATCCTGGAATGGTTTGGGTGGGAGGGACCTTAAATCCCACCCAGGGACAGCTCCCCCTGTGCCAGGCTGCTCCCAGCCCCAATGGCCAGCCTGGCCTTGGGCACTGCCAGGGATCCAGGGGCAGCCACAGCTGCTCTGGCAATTCCAGCCCAGCCCCTGCCCACCCTGCCAGGGAACAATTCCTTCCCCAAATCCCAGCCAGCCCTGCCCTCTGGCACTGGGAAGCCATTCCCTGGGTGCTGGCCCTGAATCCCTTGTCCCCAGTCCCTCTGCAGCTCTCCTGGAGCCCCTCCAGGCCCTGGAAGTTGGAGGGATTCAGTTCAGAGCCATTTCCATGCCCCCAGCCGAACCAGGGCCCCACTGCCCCTTCCAGCCCCCTCTGTTTCTGCTCTGGACATGTTCCAGTCTAAGCAGACACAACAAAGTGCTGGGAAAGGGGGGAACTGAGGCTCAGAAAAAGCACAGACAGCCTGGATCTTCAGGACAACAGCAGGAAAATCTGCTTCCCTTCCCCTCTGAGGCGAAGCAAAGCAAATCCTTCCTTCCAGGGCTTTAAAAAAAAAAAATCTTTTTTATTTTATTTAAGATGCAGTTATGGCACTGACAGAGCCTTGCTCCACTCTCCATGGCTGAATTGCTCTGTGTGATCCTGCATCTGTCCTGGATCCCACTGGCTTTTAAAGCTGCTCAATCCAAAATTCATCCCAAGCTCAGCCTGCCCAGCACTTCAGCAGAGCACAGACCCCATTCAGGTCTCAGCCCAGGAGCTGATCCCACCTTCCCAACCAGGATGGATCCTGGATCCCAAAATCCCAGCATTGCAGCTGTGTGTATTTATTTGTTTTGGTGCTCTGACCTGTGCCAAAGCCCAAAGGAGCTGCAGGGAGGGGAGAGCTGCACATTTACAGGTGAGGCCTGAGGTCTGGCTTGAGGCAAAAGAGGAAAGAAAACCCTGCAAGACCCCAATTCCAACATCCCAACCCTGCCAGGAGCCTTCCTGAGTTTTGCTGCTGCCTTTTAATAACTCAGCCTGCAAGCCAGGTCATAAAATCACAGAAACCCAGGATAAACCCAAGTGGAATTAAAGTGGAAGTGAGAAATACCCAAGCAGGGCCTTGGCTGCTGAATCCCATTCCCAGAGCTGCATGAGCAGACAGCTCATCCTGCAGGAGCCCCTGTCCAGTGTCCTGCCTGGAACTCCGGGAAATGTCGCTCCAGAATCAGCCCCGTTCCACTAAAGGGATGCTCATCAACGAGTAACTAAAGTGATGCTAATCAATGAGTAACTAAAGGGATGCTAATCAATGAGTAACTAAAGGGATGCTCATCTACCTGTAACAGTCAGGGCAGGATTAATTCCCAGTGTGCCCCCAGCCCATCCCTCAGCCCTCCCAGGCAGGATCCATCCCCGGGCAGTGCACTGGGCCGTGCTGCCCCTTCCCACAGTCTGGGAAGGGCTCGGGGGGACGCTTCCCTCGGGGAGCCTCTGCTTACGTGGATGAAGAGGCTGCTGCAGAAAGCTCCAAGAAAGAAAGGTCAAGTCAGAAGAACCTGCAAATGTTGTTGAATGCTGTGATTTCCCAACAAATCCCGGGGCTGCCCAGGAGCCCAGCTCTGACTTCTGCGGGCTGAGTGACATCTGTGTGCCTTTGCCAGCCCGGAGTGCCCCCTGCCCGAGGGATTTCCCCTGAGCTGACCACGTTCCCCCTTCTCCCTCAGCCGGAACCCAGGCCCTGCTGGGTGAGCCTGCACTGAGATTCTGCCTCTCTGGACATGAGGCAATTACTGAAGGACCACTAATTGGAAATCCTGCAAGCTGTGGGTGGACTAAAGCAGACTGATGGAGAAAGAAGGGTGGGGACAGAGCCGATGGCCCTGAGCGGCTGCAGTGCCCAGGCCGTGCCCAGGCCGAGCAGGGCAGCGGCTTTTTCAGAAGGTTTGGACTGATTGATTGATTTGTTTTACAGATAACGATCACAGATAAAAGACTCCGAGGAAAGGCAGCATTAGCCCAGGTCAGAGCGGCCACTTAGAGGATGCCCCCACACTCCAGCCTTTCCCAGCACGACTGAGATCCCTTGGATAGCTCTCCCTGCAGAGCTGGGCTCGGGAGTGCTCAGGCTCTGTCTGCTCTCCTTCCATCACAGCTGCGGTGACAGAGCCCTGGGGACACCAAGGGACACCGAGGGAGGGATTCCTGGCATGGCTGAGGGGTGGCTGGGGCACCTGAGGGGTCCCAGTGCTGCAGATCCATCCTGGCGTCCTTCCAGCTCTCCAGAGGGCAGCTGGCACCTGGCCTGAGCCCAGCCCCCCACATTCATGGATTCAGGGACTCGGGGACTCAGGGATTCATGGATTCAGGGATTCATGGACTCAGGGATTCAGGGATTCATGGATTCAGGGATTCATGGACTCAGGGACTCAGGGATTCAGGGATTCATGGACTCAGGGACTCAGGGATTCAGTGCCACCGGCGAAACTCCCTGTACAAGACTGAACTTTATTCCTCATCCAAATTATTTTTCACACCAGGATGGAGTCAGTGCTGGGAAATCCACCCAGAGCAGGATCCAGGATACCCCAGAGGATCCCCCGAGCGTTCCCAAGCATGGGAATGGCCCTTGCAGTGACTTCCAGGTGGGTTTGCAGCTGCTGGGGCCCAGTTGGGACATGAGAACAAGCTCGGGGGGGCTCCTGCTCCGGCCTCCTCCCTGCTGTGCCTGGGCTCCTTTTCCCACCCTTTCCCAATCCTCTGAAACCACCAGGGCAGCGCTGCTCTGAGGAGGGGGTGACACAGGGGCTCTGGATGGGGCACAACGAGGGATGCTGAGGGGCAGGGAGGTGCCCAGGTGAGACCAGGGTGGTGCCCAGGTGAGACCAGGGAGGTGCCCAGGTGAGACCAGGGTGGTGCCCAGGTGAGGGCACAGCTGGGCCCCCACTCCCTGTGCAGCCAGACCCACCCAGCACAGCTGGAATTCACTCCCTGGCCCTTCTGGCTCTGGAATTTCCGAGTTTGGGGCCAACCCCCACCCTAATTGGTACCAACTGTTGAGCAGCTTTTCATCTTCCAGGAGCTGGGCTGAGAATATCAACTCCTTTTCCTTGGGTTTTTCTGCAGCTGCTGCCAGGGCCTGGATTCACAGCTGGGCAGTTGGGCACGAGGAGCTCTGGAGCTCATTGATAACCTGAGCAGCCCCCAGGAGCACTCGTGGAGATTTCAGCAGCGTCTCTCTGCCACTGCAGAGTGAATTCCCCGACCCTCCCCCTGCTTCAGGACAACAGCACAAGTGGCTTTTCCTGCACTCAGTTAAGGAAACAGCCCTGATCCCATGCCAGGGGCACCGTTTAAGTAACAATTATTAGAGAGTAGATGAGAAACCTCTTTTATCTTTGGCCTTGATGGTGTTTTAAACCTGATATCTCTCCCCGTCCATTGTCTCATTTACATATCAAAATAACTGCCTCCCAAATTCCACATTTTGCTGCAGTCCTGGAGATAATCTGCCTTTCAAAGGCTGCTCAGGCCCCTGGATGAGCCCTGGGCACAGGAGCTCCATGGTGAGGCTCAGAAATCCTCCAGGAAGGATCAATATCTCTGAATGGATGTGGATGTCATTACCACAGTGACATGAACCCCCACAATACCTTTTGCTTTTCATCACCCCAGATCAATACTGGGAAAAATAATACCCAAATCAACCAGATTTTCCCCTTTGTTCTGGAATGAAAGTCAATTTTGATGTGCTTCATTCTTGTTTGTCACAGGGAAAAGCTCTGCCTGCCCAGCTGATGAGAATTCTGCTCTGTGTGGCTGCATCCAGGCCCCCAGGGAGGTGCCAGGGTCACACAGCCTGCAGGGCAGAGGGCAGGAGAAGGGCTCAGGTCCCACCTGGAGAATCGTTTGGGAGTTACAGCCTCCACTTCAAACGTTCCCCACTCTGCCTTTCACTTCTGTTTGGTACAAAAATGGGAAATGCAGAAGGGCCTCATAAATGAAAATAAAACATTTAATCTATTTTCCCTCCCAGGAAAAAAAAAAAAAAAACACCTCCAAACAAACTCAAACAAACAAAAAAACCCCAAAACACAAAAACACCTGAGAGAGAGCAGTCCTAGCCCCACGGCAGCCCTGAGCCAGCAGCAGCTCGGTGACTGCACTGCCAGCTGCCTCCTCCCCTCCTGGCAGTGACAAGGAGAGGGATGGCCCCAGTGACAGATTCCCCTGATGGCCCCAGCTCGTGTAATAAAGTGAAGAAAAGAGAAATCTTTCTCTCTATTCATTTTTAAAAGTGTTTCCCCTCCCTCTCCATAAACTGGGTGAGACAAATTGAAGCTAAAGCATCTTCTCCCTCCCCGCTGCCACGTCCCTGTCCCTGTCCCTGCAGTCCCTGGGGAGGACAGGGATGTTTCACCACCCTGTGTTGCGACCCCCTGCTCTCCTGCAGCCCCCCAGGAGTGCTCAGCTGGTGAAACTCCGCTCCTCCATCAGCCTTTGGTGGGGCCGAGCACCTCTGTGGGCAGCCCCTGAGGTCTCCCTGCACTCCAGAGATCCTTGATAGATTCCCAGCTCTGGCAGCAGAGATTTTCCACTTTAGACCCTCAAAGATGCACCAGCCGAAAGCTGGAGCTGGGATGTACAACTGGCACGAAAAAAGAGATTAACTGAGTGAGCCAAGAGGACCTCCCGCTCTGTGCCACTGCTGTGGGTGTTCTTGGTGGCACCAAAGTGAAATGTTCCGCTCTGTGGCACGGGGTGTGCAGGGGATGCCTCCCCTGGGCAGCTGTTGTTCACTGGGACAGGAGCTGTGTGCCCTCCTTTTCCTTCACTGCTCCCTTTCACAGCTGCCAACAAAAACTGAATGTGGTTTATGGCACAAATCACCTGTTGTGGAATAAATCAAACGGTGATGCTTTCAGGCCTCTCATTAGAGAAATAAAACCTGCAGGTGCAACCTCTGTGTCAGAACTTGTGTCCCCGTGACCGACACCACAAACATTCCAACACTCCCATCTTCCCTGAAAGCCCCTGCTGAGGGTGCCTCGTGTTGGAAAAGGAAACCCCAGCACTCATTGCTCTGCTCCCTTGGGCTCTGCCACTGAAGGAGCAGGGAGGGGCTGCAGGGCTGGGCACAGCCAGCCCCAGCCGAGGCTGAGGCAGTCGCTCCCCTCCAGCTGTCACCCGGCCAAGCCAATTGCCTCTGCAGAACCTGGGACTCCACACGGCGTAATTTGAAGGAAAATAACACCGTGACCTCCCCCAGACAGCAAAGCTGAAGGGCTCCGAGGTCAGCAGATAAATGTGAGCAGAGCCATGGATATAATCATTTAAACCCGAAAGCGAGAGTAATGAATGAACGCTGGATTTCAATTATCCTGAGATAATTCAAATTACTTTAAATAGATTGCTGACCTACTAAAAACTGCCTGGGCTCTCATCCTGCATTTGCTGCCCAATTCAGCTAATGACTGTTTGCTCCCGTTCCTCCCTTTCCTCGGAACTGCAGGACTGTTAATGGCAGGGCAGGTTCCTGCTGGGCTGAGCCTGCAGTCGCTGCTGTTCCCATCTCCCTGCACCCAGTCCTGCACTCTCAGCTCTGGCATTTCCAGCTTGGGGAGCCCAGGCTGGGCAGGTGGCACTTCTGGGAGAGCAGTTCGTGTGCAGCCCGGGCAGAGGGAACTGCTGGATCTGTTCTGCTTCAGGCCCAGCTCGGATGCCCCTCTGCCCTCCCGGTGCTGGTGCCTCCCCGCAGATGAGTTCCTGTTGCCACTGCTGGAAGTGTCACTAAAGCCCACAGCCAGCCAGAGCTGGGCTGGGCCCCAATCTACAGAGTGAGCATAGAAAAGGCTTCTCAGAGTGAAATCAATTCCCTTATAACCACCAAAACCTCCCAGCTCCTGCTGCTTGCATGGAACTGCAGTGGTGCAGGTCCCAGGGCCGGCACAGCTGCTGAGGCACCGGCCAGGCTCAGCCACCAGGCTCTGCTCCAGTCCCGGGCTCCGCTTCAGCCTTGGCCCTGCTCAGGGAGATCTCCCCCATTTTGTGGGGAACAGACCTCACATCCAACTGCTGGGGGTGGGCCTGAGCTCTGTCTGCACCACACAGCCCAAACCAGCCCCGAGCGGCTGAACCGGGTTTTACCCAGCCCAGCCTGACAAGGTTCCGGGGAACCACAGACTCGAATTACAGCATTAAATAAACCATCACAGAGAGGAACCTCACCACATCACAGCCAGAGAGCATTGCAGCAGCTCCTGCCCGAGTAACCAGCAAAGGTCTGAAGCTTTTGCCCATCAGGGCTATTGTTGGAACAGAACTGAGCGTTGCCATTCCCAATGAAACAAGGAGAGCTGTCCCATGGATAAATACAAGGGGGAGGAGTCACTGTGCCACGTTTTCTCCAGAAATGGAATCATTACTGTTGTGGTTTGACACAACCAAGCGTCAAGCATCTAAAATATCAGTTATTTTATAAGGAAAACAAAATAAGAAAATATTGAGGAAAGGTAGATAGCTGCGAGGCAAAAAACAGGTTCAAACTTAAACGGTTGCAGTACAAGGAGGAAGTTTTATTACTAACAGAATTAAAAGTAAAAAAATATAACAAGAAATTAAAACACACACACCCTCCCCGCCCCCTTCTTCTCAGAACTTTACTTTCTTTTTAACTAGCACAAAAGATAACACAACATAGGATTCTAGTCAGGGTTGCAGTTCTTGAAAAGTCTCTCTCTTATGCTTAAGGAAAAAGGGTTTCTTCTTGTTTCACATGGTTTCTCAAGCTGCCCCCAACAACAGACCCGCCCAGAAAGAAACAATCTGTGTGGTGTAATACATCTCTTCTACCCCTGGGCCATCACATGGGGTTATCAATCTTTTCAAGGATGGGTCACTCTGGCCTGAACACAAAGGCTTTTTCTGCTACAAATCCTTAAAAGCCTCTCGCTGCTTCTATATCCTGGCATAGGCAACTCTTCACAAACTTCACGGGCCACACGTGAGTCTTCCATCCCCCCATGCCCTCCAAATGGATTAAAGAGACAAAGAGTTTGAGATGTTACAGTTTCTCACCACCGCACGCCAGAAGGATTTTTAAGCTCCGCGCGAGGAACGCGGCACCGCCCCTTTCTCCACCGCCATTTCCAGCTCTGTCTCACAGGGCTCAGCTCTCTCTGACTCTGAAACCTCTGTGGTGAAGTGTTCTTGTTCAGGCTTTATGGTGAAGAAAGCCTCGCTCCCTTTGTGCTGCTGGCTGCAGAAAGGAGGCTCCGCCGGCTCCGNAGGGGGCCGGGGCTTCGGCCCAGCCCGGCCTGGCCCGGCGGGGCCCGGAGGCTCCGAGGCCGCTCCACCTCCCTCAGGCAAGCTGGAACAAGAGGAACTCCCGCCTTTCTGTGCGGTTTAAATGTGTAAATTGTGAGAAGTGTTATTGGTGTAAAAATCTGTCAACTCAGATTCAACCCACTACGATTAGAAGCTCTGAAACCCCATTCTTGCAGTACAGCAGGTCTGAGTGGGGACTTTGTGGCTGGGCTTGGTTTCACGCTGGCCCCTGATGGTGCCCATTGCCCCTCCAGAGCAGCTCCCGGGCTCAGCCTCCCAGTCAGTACCAGATCCAAAGCACAAAACCAGTTTGACATTGAGAGCGTTAATTAACCAGCCCTAATTGCACTGCAAATTGCTCTAGAATTGCATGTAATCATTCAAAAGCGAAACCAGCAGTGAGTTTGGAAGCATCTGGTGCCCTCTGGAAGATGATGAACGGCACCGTTTGCTCCTGATCATCTCTGGGTATGCAGAGGGCCCTGCCAGGCTCGTCCTGGTTCATATTGATGGGGGAGCCTCGTGTTAATTGACTAAGAAAAAGTGGAATGAAATTAGTGCAGGAGAAAATGATCCTCAGTGTTTCCACTTCGGCTTGGCCACAGCCATTAAGTTACACAAGTTTTATTTTGCAGCCCATCCCAGGAAGCATCAAACCCACGGACTCCTCCTGAGCCCAGCTGAAAACATTCCTGGTTTCCATCCTGCTTCAAGGCCAGGTCATTCAGTGATGATTTGCTTTCCTCTCCGTCCCTGAGAAGCAGCGATGCCAAATGATTTTTGCCTTTTTTCTTTTATATATTCTCTGTATTCTTCACACGTGTATTTGGAGCTCTGGAGCTACTGTTGCATCCCTGGCTCGTTTTCCCAGTACTCTTCCCTACCTTTTCCCTAGGCAGAAAGACAGAACACATTCCAAGGGCCCCATCCCATCCTGGTTCTTTCTGGGAACCAAGGCCACCAAACAGCTCTCTGAGACACATTTTCACAAACAAAGTTTAGGTCCCATCTGAGGGGGGAGGATTTAGAAGGGGCAAAATTACCTCACCTCCTATGTGTCTAACTGGTGATTTTTGTCAATTATGCTAATTTGCTAAACTTACAGAACTGTATTCAGCCCGATGAGGGGGGGGCATTCTGTGACATTTCCATGTCTGCCCCTGGAGGCCTCCAATAAAGACCAGCCTCCGTATTGCCTCCTACACCAGTATTATCCCCAAAGTCTCCTGTTTTATTTCCAGGTGCTTCAAGCTCCTGGGCTCTCCCTGCATTCCTGTTCCCAGACGAAGGCTCAGCTGTTCCTGACTCCGTGGCACACTGATGGAAACAGCAGAAGCAGCAGGAGAAGGGGCACAGCAGAGACAGCACTGAGGGAAGATTTTAGCTCCGCTCCTTGGCTTCCCTTTGCCCTCCTGGACCACCCAGAGCAAACCTGCACATCCACCTTCCCCTGGATCCTCCTTCCGCAGGGCATGGCTGACCAGGGATGAAATCTCTCATTAATAAAGAAATGCTGTTGGTGCCCCTAAAGCAGCCAGGGTGAGACGCAGCAGAAGCACGGAGGCTCTGAGCTGGAGAGCAGCGCAGGGATCCCGCCCGGGAGGGTTTGTGCTGCTCTCTCGGGTCTGGGTGACCTCGCAGAGGGAACTGCTCTCTCCATCCGGCCCCTTTGGCCGTGTTTAAAGAGGATATTTCACAGCTTTTCTTACATTTCAGACGGAGCTGTCTCAGAGCTGGCGGGTTCCTTGTTTCCCCATCGCAGCAGTCGCGTACTCACCATAAACAAATTCGCCTTTTGGGTTTTTATTTGGGGTATTTGAGCCCAGGACAGGCACGAAGCAGAACGGTGCTCTCAGGGATGGAGCATCCTCATATTCCAGGGAAAAAGCTTTTCCTGGGAATCTGGAGCCCTGTCCTGGACCTCCTCCTGCAGGGTGAGAGGTGAAGTGCCCTGGCTCTCCAGGTGACCACATTCCATCATTAACTCCTCCTTAGGACAGACAGGGACGTCCACACCTCCCAGAAGGATTTTTCAAGCTGCCCACTGCCATCACCAGATAAACCTTCCCTTTGCACCAGGAAAGTCAGGAAAATCCATTATTTTATATTGAAAAATCGTGATATCCTTATGTGTTTTTATAGAAGAGATTTTAGGCACAAACTGGTTCTGCTTTCAGGCCTTTCACAGAGAGTTTTTTTTTTTTTTGAGGTCCACCAGCCAAAGTAAAATTGACTGATTTCACTTTCAGGCCTCAGCTGAACTCAAGATGTAGGAGAAAGTCTCACTATCCCAACAACTCAGAATTCAAAGTCACTGATCCCCTCCTTTCTCCAAAATCTCCCCTGAACGTGGAGGAATTTGCAGCGATAAAGAACATCCTTCCCCTGCAGCCAGAAATTCACTGCTCCATTCTGAGCTGGCAAAAGGCAAGGTAAAGACAAATCACTGCTCATTTAACCCTCACATCCATAAAAAGTGGTGAAGAGAGAAGAGGCTTTCAACCTTAAAAATGAGATTTAAGGGGTGAGTTCTACCCTCTCACGGCTCTGTGAAATATTCCCAGCAAAATCAGCAAATCTTGCAGGGAGCAGCTTTTGCATCTCATATTGGGCTTTGCACTAAAAGCACTGAGAGGTTCCCAGATTTCCTTCACTGAAGGAGGATTCTTCCCAAGCCAGGTCCTCCAGCCCTGCCAAAATTTCCTCCTGACCCCAGTCCCCTGAGCTGAACCCTCGATCTCCCCTGGGATTTCTGCTCTGGGTTTGAGCTGAACACAGAACCACAGAATGTGCTGGGTGGGAAGGGAACTGAAATCCCCTCCAGTGCCAGCCCTGCCCTGGCAGGGACAGCTCCCCCTGTGCCAGGCTGCTCCCAGCCCCAGTGGCCAGCCTGGCCTTGGGCACTGCCAGGGATCCAGGGGCAGCCACAGCTGCTCTGGCAATTCCAGCCCAGCCCCTGCCCACCCTGCCAGGGAACAATTCCTTCCCCAAATCCCAGCCAGCCCTGCCCTCTGCACTGGGAAGCCATTCCCTGTGTCCTGGCCCTCCATCTCCTGTCCCTCCAGCCCTTCTCCAACACACCAAATGCTCCATGGCACAGAACCTCAACTCCTTCCAGGATCTCAACTTGAAATTCCCACAGGATCCACGTGCTCTGCAAGGCAGCTCCAGCTTTTCCTGCAGTCCTGCTCCTGCCCCTCAAACCTCTCCTGAGCTGGAGACCCTCTGCCCAGAGAAAGCCAGGAGAGCATCCCTGCCCCGGCAGCAGCTCCGCCCGAGGCACGTGGGGCTCTCCAGGCACAGCTGCTCCTCTCTTGACTCTTTCTTGGTTGTCTTTGCCTTCCCTGTGATCAGCAGAACGTGTCGAGTCCCCTGACAAGGATCTAATCTCCCTCCTGGCTGCTCTGACTCAAGCACTCCTTTGCAGAACAATGTCTCTTCCCAGAAAAATGCAATTTTATTCTGGCTGCTGTATCAGGCCTCTGATATTAGTGCTGAGCTTCTCAGGAACCCCCTCAGCCAGAACACTCCTGTGCTGGCAGATCCTATCAGGGAAGAGGGAGAATATGATGCCTCTGTGGCGTGGCTGTTGAGAATAGAGACAGAGATATGGAGAGAAAACACGAGATAGAGGCACGAACAAACAAACCTTGGAGCAATATCCTGCAGTTTTCGTGGAGGAGCCTCCTGACTCTGGAGGGAGCAGTCTCGTGGCCCAGCCTCCCACTCTTTTCTCCTTTTCTCCCTGAGCCAGTGATGTATTTTCCAGTCAGCCAGCACTGCCTGTGCTCGATGGAGAGGGAGCTGCTGGGGCACAGGGAACGCGGCCCTAAAGGGAACGGGACTGGGGCAGAGCCCGAGCCGAACGCTGCAGTGGCTGGGAGAGCTGAGGGGAGGGAAGGCAGGACAGGAACTCCTGCCTGTGGCACACAATCAAGGAGCTGTTGGTATCAATCACTGCCCAGCTCCGTGTGCTGCCCGACGATCCCGGCCTGTCTGCGGCCAGGATTGATGGGAATGAGCAGGGAAAGGCTTGGCCAGGCACGGGAAAGCTCCTGCAGGCTGTGAGGAACCCGAGCAGCGCTGCTCCAGGAGGGCTCAGGGGACTGAGACATCATTTATTAGCTGCTTTCCTAATTAATTCTTTTAAAATAACACAGCTGACTGCTGGAAAGAGCTGATTTGTCACAGCAGGGCCCTTTTGCGGGAACAGCCCCGTTTGGAAGCTCTGAGCATTTCCTGAGAGCCGGGAAGGGCTCTGGCTGCCCAGCAGCACATCCAGGCTCCCTCCAGCCCCGTCCTGGCTCCTGCCCCAGGAACTGGTGCGATCCAGGCTGAAAACCTCCCATGAGCACGAGAAAGAGCAAAGGACTCATCCCACAACCAGTTCCCCTCCTGCCTTGTCAGCGTTCCGGGCGGGAAATGCGTTTTCCTCAGTGCGTGTCTGAACCTGAGGCTGCAGGGCTGTGAGGGAACACATCCGCTTGTTTACCCAAAAAAACCCAACCCGAGAGCTGATCTCCGATTTGCAGACATGAAAGAAAGCTTCAGAGATCTCTATTTGCCTGACAGAGCAAAACAAGGAAAAAAACCTCCTTGCCTCCGTGCTTTACCCACACTGTGATTTATCGGAGCTCACGGCGACAGGAGGAATTCCCCCAGAGGTACCCACACATCAAACAGATCAGAACCTCGAGTCAAAGACACTTTTCTTGCTCTAAGTCTGTTGTGGGAACCTGGTTCAAACCTTTTCTTCCAGGCTAAATAAACTCCCAGTGCTGGAGCCCAGGGACACAAATGCTGTCGTTTCCCCGAGTTCCCTGATCCGACAGCCTGGATCTCTGGATCAGTCCCAGCTCCAGCCTGGCTGAGGCTCTGGGCAGATCCTGCCTCAGGATTTAGGGCCCTGCCTCAGATTTAAAGCCTTCAGTGGTTTCTTGAAGGTGAATTTCTCACCTTCTCTATCTAAGGGAGATAAATGGGATGGGGTGGAGGAGCCTCTTAGAGTTGGGAGCGAGCTCTGAAAGAGGTAAAATCAGACTCTGTGCCCTCATCAGTGCAGAACCTCTGTGTGGCTCTCAGTCGGTCACTTGAGGCCGTAACTCTGCCCCCAGGGCTGACATCCCTGAAAACCATCAGGGAGAAACATCCAGCAGCAGGCAAGAGGGATGGCCAGGGATGGCTCTCCATGGGAACCGCAGAGCCTGGATGGGAATTCAGATTCCATGATGTCATGTCTGGAGTTCAGATTGATGGGAAGCACAGGGAAATACTGAGGGTCACGGAGACCAAACCAAACCAAGGGAGGGTGACTCTTCCTGAGCACCTCAGAGTCAGTATTTGGCTCCGATTCCAAGGGCAGCTCCATGAAACAAATCCTCTGGATGCCTTCCTGGATAGAGGGATGGATGGGTGGATGGGTGGGTGGATGGATGGATGGATGGATGGATGGATGGATGGATGGATGGATGGGAGAAGGGAAACACCATCTCTCCTCTCACAGCTCCCTTTTCTAAATCCAATCTGCCTCACCCCAAAGCAGAATTAGGGCAGAACGAGCACAATCTCTATGGACAGAGGGGAATGTCCAGCTGGGACAGGTTCCCAGGGAATCCCATGGCCCCAGCTCAGCCCCATCCCATGCACCCAGCAAGCAGAAATGCCCCGGAATTTCTCCCTGTCCCACCCCACCAGCCTCCACCGCCTGTCCCCAGGGTCACACTGGTCTGGGAATTCAGCCCTGCCAGAGCCCATCCCAGCCCTCCCCAAACCTCCCCTGTCCTGTGGCACCACCCGACAAGGAGGATTTCCTCCAGAGGACAATTGCTGCTCCTCCTCAGCACAAAGCAGCGATTTTCCCTGAGGCTGAGGCCACGTAGTTCAGGAGTTTCCATTCCAAGCAAGGACAGAACTGTTTGCTCTGTGGTGCAGAGCGTGGCAGGAGAGGCTCTGATCACGGAATGCTCCTTTCCTGCAGAGGTTAGACCTGGTTTTAATCAGTGTTTGCCCTCTTTTCTCTCCTTGTTTCAGTCGGAGCTGCTCAAAGCAAAAGCTGAAGTCAATTTGCTGCCTGTGCAGAGTTCCTGGTGTTGGAGCTGCACCCGCAGGAAAGGTCCTGGCAGGTGAGGAGAGAGGTGGCAGAGAGGTCACCAGGACCAGCCCCTCAAAGTGGGCCGGAGACTGCACAGAGAGCTGGACTCACATCGGGGGGCTGGAGGGCCCAAAGTTTGGGGGCATTCAGACAAAACCTGGGACCTCATCAAGACTCTTCCCTGAGAAATGGGAAACCGTGGGGCAGGGACTCACCCAGCACACCCCAACCCAGGGCCGCTGCAAACCACAGCAGTGTCTGCAGCCTGGAAATCTGGTCACTCAAAATATCTCAACCTGGAGGAGTTTCCATTCCCTCTCTCCGAGCACGTCCCTGTTTTATTTTCAGCGGATTCGGAGCCAGCAGCCACCGGAGCAGCAGAGTCAGAGGAACAGAGCCAGGCTGCCCCCGTGACGGATTTGGCCTCGAACACGGATCAGGTGCTCCAGCAGAGCATCAAGGGCTTGGGAGGAGGAGGAAGCAGCTCCTCAGCTGAATCCCCGATTTCCAGCTTTACCCTCAGTCTTCCCCAGCTCTTCCCTTCCCTGCAAATCCCGCCCGGCTCCTGCCCCAGCGGCCGCCGCTGCCTCCCGGCCGCCAGCCC
>VYXG01005868.1:560016-599829 GCA_013397235.1 Lanius ludovicianus
ATCACCATCACCATCACCATCATCATCACCATCACTATCACCATCACCATCACCATCACTATCACCATCACCATCACCATCACCACCACCACCACCAAAAATTACCAGCTGCCCGACCCTCCTGCTCTCCCCAGGACTTTGGGCAGACTCCAAACATCTCCCCAGCACCAGCACCCACTTCCAGGACCAAGTGACAACGTCCTCTAAGGAACACCTGTGGGCCCCGGGCCCTCCCTGGGGACCCCCCTGCCCTCCCAGGAGCAGCTCCCCAGATGAATCCCTGGAGGCTCCTGGCACCTGCATGGAAATTCAGGCTCCCCTGCCCCCCTGGGTGCCTCAGGAACGTGGGGCACCCAAAGAATTGCGCTGGTGGCCACAGCAGAGCTTCCCCTTGGCCAAAAGCTACCCAGGGACTGGGTACAGGAGAGGTGACACAAATTCAGGCCCTGGATTGACACCTGCAGCCTTGGCCACCTCTGGGAGCCACATTTCCCCTCTGTGGGGACAGGGCAGGGGAGTAAAGCAGGAGAACAAATCCTGAGGAGTGCCCTGTGCCAGACGGGAGCAGCTGCACAAACCCGGGGCCCCCCCCGAGGGGGGAGCTGCTTGTGGGAATAAAAGCTGCTGGGAAAATCATGTTCCCTATAAATGTGTCCATTATCCCAAACAGACATTTTAAGGACAGAACTTGTGGCCTTTCCCCACTCACAATTAATCCTGTTTTCAGAGCTTTTACACATCATTTTACTTAATAAAAAACTCTCCCACCTTGCTTTTACTGCTTAACACCTCAAATTTCTGCTTTGTTTTCCAGCTTATGCATCACTACCAAAATTGTGCTCTTTATCTCAGCCTGGAGCCCATTTGCAGCACAGAATAAAACTTTCACCCTCAAAAGGAACAAGGGAAAGGCAGAGAGGGCAGAAATAACCTTTCCAAATGACCAAATGCAAGGGAGGCATCCAATCTGCTTGCCTTGCAAGTTGAAAATCCAGGGGGTTCAAAGTTCCTTCTGTGCTGTAGAATGGGGGAAATTAAGCTTGACCTTCAGCTTTTCAATTCAGGAGGGGATTTGGGAGCCTCCAGCAGGCTCTGTCCTGCTGTGACACATTGCAAATGGGCCCTTAAATGTCCCAAACACCAATTTCCCCTTGGTCCCAGCCTGAAAAGAAAAATGCTTCAAATTGCAGCACGTCAAGGAGCTGGAATCTGTATTTTGCTTTGCTTTAAGAGAAAAGGTCAGAATGTACAAAATGTAGGGGGTTTTTTGAGAAATACAAACTCTGTTACTGACTCCTGCAGAACTCCAGCTGCGAGGGCGTCCCTCTGCTGGGACTGGGAGTCCTCAACCAGAACTTTGGGGTTCTCTCCTCAAGTGCTCGATAAATGCACTGCAGAAGGACTGAAGTGGCTGCATCGGGTGTGGATTTTGTTGACTCCAACACCTTCCAGGTCTCCAGTCCTTTGTGTTTAGCCCTGAACTGGCTCCCATTGCAGGCAGGAGATGGAGGGGAAGCTGCAGCTCCAGGGAATGAGGTGGGAATGGTCCTCAGGAGGCACCTCCAGCAGGGGAGGCTGGAACCCAGGACAGGCTCAGAGCAGGGCACTTCCTGGACTGTCAGGGAAAAGCAGATTAATAGCAATAATAATAACAACAATACAATAATAACAGCATTATTATTGTTATTGTTATTATTCAGCCAGAAGAAGAGGAGCTTTGGGGTCACTTCATTGCTCCTGAAGGAGCTACAGGAAAGGTGGAGAAAAACTTTTTACAAGGGCCTGGAGTGGCAGAACAAGGGGGAATGGCCTTAAACTGAAAGGGAGGAGGTTTAGACTGGCCATTAGGACTTCTTGGTGGCGAGGCCGTGGCAGAGGTTGGCCAGAGAAGCTCTGAGGGGTCTCAAGTGACTTCCCAAGATGAAGAGATTGATGACCACAGAAATCTCTGTGGAGAGAGGAGCTCAGCACCCAGATGGAGTCATTTAAATTCTGAATTCCAGGCTCCAAGGAAAAGGCCCTCCCAGCCCACTCAGCACCAAGTTCTAAAAGCTATGAAACCAGGGTTCTGTGAAACTCTAATTGCTTGGTCTTTGTATATTAAGTACCTCAGTTAATTGTATTTTAAAAGGTTTTAATTCTACATCTTAAGTATGACCCATCAGCCCAGGTACAAAGTTGTTCCATTCATTTTCTTAATAACTCATTAAAAGAGTTACACAGTTCTCAGTTAAAGTCCCCTAATTAATAAAAGTTCCAAAGTTGTCCCTTTTTTCAGATTTCAAACAATATCTAAACTGTAAGAGTTGTATTTTATAAGCTTTGTCTGTTTTAAAGCTGTTTTGAAAGGTTTGTGCTGTAGTTTAATATTTTTCCGGAGAGTTTCAGTTTTTAACCCGTTCCTAAGCCCAGCTCTTAAACCCAAGTTTCCAACTGCCAAATTTTAAACCCTGACCCTTATCCTGCAACTCGGCTCCATGGAAACCTGGAGTTTAATGAGGACTTTCCCTTGGAGCCGCTGACATCTCTGCCCAGATAGAACAAGGAGCCTTTGGAGCACTGAGCTGACCTCACCTCGCTCACCACGCATCAGCCAGGACCTGAGGCTGCACAGGGCGTGCTCATGGGCAGGACCCAGACATCAGAGAGCTCAGAGCACAGGCCCAGCCGGGGCCCCTCACCTCAGGCTGGCTGATGGTGGGTTGGCAGTGCTGGGGCTGCAGGCCTGACTTCTTCTGAAAAGGCATTTTAAACTCTGACTTTGGAGCAGCTAAAGCCACCCCAGCACTGTGAGGTCCTCCTGCTTTGAGGTTTTTGTGCTGGTTTTGGCCACCAAGCTCTCCCAATGATCCTCTCGATAATTGAGCCACAGCATCCCAAATGAATTTTTGTATTTTAATTATTTTTGCCGTTCATTGTTTTTGAATAAAATTCTCTTTAATTTTAATTAAAGAGAAAAGAGTTGTTTCTCACTAAGTTTTTTATGATTGTCATGTCCCCTGCCCTGCACTGAAATCATCCTTTCCCCACACACTGATGAGACCTTCCCTGCTTGATAAATCTTCACATGTAAAAAAGTCACAAAAACAGCAGAGGGGAAAAGCAGCTCAGTAAAATCAGAATATTTCCTTTCCAATCATGTAGCCTTGGAACATCTTCCATAATTCCTCTCCATTTGCATTTTAACTGCTTCGAGGATAACTTTCTAGCATCCCCTTGAATTTTTGAGGTTTTAATCCTCTGATGGAAACCAGTGAGGGTTAAAGTGCTTGCAGAATTTGGGATTTTTAAGGGGCACAGTTCTGCCTCCACTCCTAAAAGCTTCATCACTGCAGTTTAACCACTCTGCTGAAGTATTTTAGCGGTGGCTAAAGTGGTAAAAAATCCACTCTGAACTGCTCAAAAAATGTCTTTAAACACCCCAAGCCTCCTGCAAGCCTCCTGCCCCTGCTTCCCTTTGAGCTTCCTCCACTTCCAAAAGGAAATCAGCATTAACAGCACTCCCCTAATGGATTTTTTGGCTGTTTCATGGCTATAAAGCTCTGAATTTGAGTACATTTGGTCTCCACAGCTGAGAGGCTGCACCAGAGTGGCCCCTGGAGCTGGGTCCTGTGTGTAGCTCGCAGCCACCTCTGTGTCCCTTTTGGGTTTCCTGCTGGCTGCTCCAAGGATTGTCAATGCTGGTGCCCAAACGCATCCAAACAAGCCCTCCTGGCATTTACCCAGCCTGTGTGGGGCAAATCCACAGCTCCTGTCTCCCCTGAGAGCAATTCCAGAGTAAAAGCTGGGTGACATCACAATCCCAGCCCTGTCCCCTCTGCCAGGCCTCTCCCAGCTCCCCTTCCAGGGAATTTTTCTGCTTTCACACCCAGTTCAATCTTTGGACTGCTCTTCCCACTTATTTCCCTTGCTGTGCTACTGAAGCAGCAACACCCAGGGATAAAACCCCAATTCCCTCCCTCCCTCCTCCTTGTCTCCCTCAGAAATTCGCGTTCCTGAGCCCCAGCAGGCCCCGACACGGCTCCGGAGCAGGAGGAGATGTTGGGTACCACCCCTACAACCTTTCATCTCCCTCCTTGTTTTCCTGATCTAATTAGTGGTGCACAGAATTAACCCTCAGCCTTGAAGGCCAGGAGCTCCCTGGGAGAGCCATCCAGCTCTGATACTGTTTAAATATGAAACAGCTCCTCGGCTGGGCTGGGGAGGCAGAAACCACAGCAACTGTAATTACTGGGAGTGATTAACAAGGGCAAGTTATTGTCAGCGCAGAGATGCTTCAGGAGATCCTCGGGGGGCAGAGAGAACAACTCCAGGGTGGAACGGGGCAAAGCTGGCTCTGGAAAATGTGTTTGAACAGATTGACCAGCACAGCTGTGCCCCAAGGGTGACAAAGGGACAACACCCAGCAGGGGCCCTGTGGGAACCAGGTTATCCCTGAGCATCCCTCAGGAAGGGCTGAGGGGGTCCCAAATGGATCTGATGCCTTGAGAGGCCACCTAAAAGCAGCCACTGGACAGGAGTAAGGGAATAAAGGCAGGGATTTATTTGGAAGGGCCTCAAAGGTGCCCCTGGGGAGCCAAAGGCCACTGCGAGATGGCCCCGAGGTGGCCCCCAGGGCACGAGTTCCTCACACTTTTATAGGTTGGGTTCATTCGCATATCAGGGCTGGTTCTCCAATTAAAGCTTCAGTTAATGATGTGATTCCCCTGAGCTTGCCCCCTCTCAGAGGCTTTTGGGTTGTCCTTTTGGGCCCAGGAGGGTCTGGGTGTCCTTGGGGAGCAGCCTGGGGAGGCTTTGCTGTGTCTGCCTGGCACAGAGAGCAGAAACCAAGAGGGCACAGGGAGCTGCAGAGTTACACACTGGGCACTGCAGGGTCTGAGAGGGGCAAAAGTTAAACCCCAAGGCATCAGATCCAGCTCCAAAAACTGCCCAGGTGTGCCCCAGCCTGACTGCAGGGGTGGCTCACTGCACCTCCACACTGATCCCAAAAGGACCCCACCCCAAATCCTGCCCAGGGATGGCTCACACAGCAAACACCTCCACACTGATCCCAAACGGACCCCACCCCAAATCCTGCCCAGCTGCTCCCCAGCCTGGCTGCAGGGGTGGATCTCTCAACACCTTTGGCCAAGCAGCCCCACGGGCCTGGCCTCGTGTCCCTTTTGCCCTGGCTCCCACTGAAGGTCGTTTGAGGGCTCCCAGTTCCAGGAGCAGCTCCTGCTGAGCAGCAGCTCCAGAGCTCCCCTGACTCTGCCCGGAATTCCCTCACTCCTTTCCCAGCTGAATCCAAGCCCAGCATGCCTTGTAGGATGAAACCACTGCAGGCCACTCCTGTCCTTCCCCTCCTGAACCAAAATTCCTGTTTAGGAATGAATTTCAGGCCAAGAAGGGGAAGTCACAGGTAAGAGCAAAGCCCAGATTTCCCAGTGCCATGAGGGTGAGCTGTGTTTTTCATTTCCCACTGTCCAGCATTCCACAGCTTTCAACTTCCCCTGGACACAAAAAGTTCTCATTCATCTCAGCCAGTTTAGGATTCAGACATAGAAGTGAGCAGCAACCACACAATCCCACACCAGTAATCCCAAATCCAGAAGATAAAGCCCACGACCATTTTAAGGACTCTGAATCCCTCGTTCCCAACTTTACCAGCACTTTTATGGATGTAATCCAGACACGTTGGGAGCTGCTGGATTCCACAAATCCCAGTCTCCAGGGGAGCTGCCTGTTCCTAAGGATTTTCTCTCCTCCATGCCAGCAATACAGAGCCACCTGAGTGGGCATTAAACCAACAAACAATCCTGCAAAGTGAGCAGAGTCCGCCAGGAAAACCATTGGCTGCTTTATTCCCAGATTGCCACCTGCAAATGACAGCTAATCCTTGCAGATTTATTTAGATTACAGCCTCCCAAGGCCGAGGGTTGCTTACAGGGAGCATTTGCAGAGCAGCACAGCACATTCCCCTCCTGGGGACTGGGAAAAAGGCAAAGGAAAATCCCCAGCAAAGGCTGGAGCACGGACAGGATTTGAGGCCAGGGCCTGAATGGGATCCACACCCCTGAAAATGCTGTGGATTTGGTCACATTCAAAAAAAATGTAAAAAAATAAAAATAAAAATACCAGTGTTGGATGTGTTTTCATAGCTCTGGTCAAAAGGGATGCAGAGGAGCTGGGAAAGAATCCATTTCTATCCCACTCTCCTCCCTGGGAGCAGGCACAATCCCCCGGATTGCAGAGGATTTGCATCCTTTAGGTGACTCGGGCAGCAAATGCAATTTAATGCAGACAAGTGTGAAACGCTGAGGCTGCAGGGACAGAGCACGGAGCGAGTGCAGCTGAACGGGGGCAGCGATGCAGCCTGGGGATGATGAGGATGGTGATGAGGGGGATGATGGCCAGGAGGAGATTTATGGATCTGGGAGGGAAAATCCCTGCAGTCACTGACACCCTCCTTATCAGCACAGAGCAGGAGCTGAGCACTGTCAGTGCAGCTCTCCTACAGAAACAGGAGAGTGTGATACAGGACCTAGAGTGATACAGGACCTAGAGTGATACAGGACCTAGAGTGATACAGGATCCCAGAGTGATACAGGATCCCAGTGTGATACAGGATCCAGTGTGATACAGGATCCCAGATCCCAGTGTGATACAGGATCCCAGTGTGGTACAGGATCCCAGATCCCAGTTCCTGCAGGATTGTTGATCCCAGTGTCCCAGAGGACCGCAGGTTTTCTCCTTAATTCGTGTTCCCTAACCATGATTGTTGGCCCTGCAGAAAAGGTTTTGGGGTGACCTCATAGTGGCTGCCAGGGCCTGAAGGGGCTCCAGGAGAGCTGCAGAGGGACTGGGGACAAGGGATTCAGGGCCAGCACCCAGGGAATGGCTTCCCAGTGCCAGAGGGCAGGGCTGGCTGGGGTTTGGGGAAGGAATTGTTCCCTGGCAGGGTGGGCAGGGGCTGGGCTGGAATTGCCAGAGCAGCTGTGGCTGCCCCTGGATCCCTGGCAGTGCCCAAGGCCAGGCTGGCCATTGGGGCTGGGAGCAGCCTGGCACAGGGGGAGCTGTCCCTGCCCATGGAGCTGGATGAGCTTTGAGGTCCTTTCCTGCCCAAACCATTCCAGGATTCCCTGATTCTGTGACCGCCACAGGAGATATTCATCCACAGAAGGACATTTTTATGGCCCTTTCAGACAAAAAACTCCATTAACACCACAACTCCCCCATTTTCAGCTCTCCTTTTGTTCAGAAACCTCCAGCACAGGCCTCGAGTGTTTCCTGATTGGGGCCAGCTCTGGCTGTTCCTCTGCAGTCAAAGCCAAGTGGTTTCCATGATTTTGTGTTCCCTGAAGGAGGAGATGGAATCAAATCAGAGACTGCAGCCTGAGCACTGAAACACTCCCTGCCCATCACTGCCAGAGCTGCTCCAGCCTCTTTTCTCTCTCCACAGAGCCCTTGTAAAGCCTCCACGTAAAAATCAGCCCTGGAAAGGGAACAATACCTGAAGAAGGTTCAGGGAGATGAAGGCAGAGACTGAAGAGCTCCAGTGCAGAGCTGATGTTGAGAAAAATGTGGATAAGGGAGGAAGAAATCAAGTTAAATGCGAATTTTCTGGGGTTTGTTAAACCACAGCACCCAAAGGGTGCACTCCTACCCAAGTTCACCCTCAGAACAATCCTGCCAGAGGTTTCAAAGCATTCCCAAATTAAAAGGGCAGCCAGGTGCTGCCAGGAGCTTTCTGGGCAGGCTGCAGATGGGAAGGAGACACAGGAATCACCTGGAGGGACAAGGAGCCCTCGGAGATTCCTCTGAGCAGGAATTTGTCTCATCTGCACCTCAGCCTTTGTGGAAATCAGAGTTTCCAGCTGCCCTGTGCACTCCCAGATCTGCCTGAGCAGTGTGGGCTGGCCCTGAGCTGTCTGAAAGCCCTGGGAATTTGTGCTCCAATGTCACCCTGGCACCTCCTGGCAGCATCTCCGGCTGCCTCTTGAGTTAATGATTTGTAGCAGGTTTTTATCTGCCAATAGTCCCACGCCACAGAAATGGAAAGTTTTATGGGCTGTAATTTTCATCCTGCTTTATGGAAGGGACAAAACAATAATGAAAAATTGGAAAAATGATTGAAAAAGGGAGCAGCTGCTCTGGAAAGTGAGTGAGGGGTCTGGGAGTGAAGGGGCAGAGTTGCTGTTGTGCTCAGAGCCAGAGGAGAATCGGGGCTGCCTGAGCTCTTCTCTAATTTCTCCTCTAACTGGGCCCAGTCTGATGCAAACAAGGGTAAAAATAAGACCCTAAATGATATTTCCCATGATTTCCCTCCAGAAAAGTCCCAGGGGGTGGGAATCAGTCCCTGTGTCCTCCCATGAGGCTGGGCCTGCCCGAACACATTTCCTCTGGGATCTGCAGCCTTCCCAAAATCTGGCTTTGGATGGGCCAAGAGAAGTCATGGCACTCCAAAATTCCCATTTTAAGGAGTCCCATGGGAAGAGACGGCAGGAAAAAGCTGAGAAGATTTGGATTGTTCAGCCTGGAAAAAGAAGCTCCAGGGTGACCTGACTGTGACCTGAAGGAGCCTAAAGAAAGCTGGAGAGGGACTGGGGACAAGGGATTCAGGGCCAGCACACAGGGAATGGCTTCCCAGTGCCAGAGGGCAGGGCTGGCACTGGGTGGGATTTAAGGTCCCTCCCACCCAAACCATTCCAAAATTCTGGGATTTCTGACTCTGACACAACAAGGAGCCACTGAAAAACCTGGGATGAGGGGGAGGGCTCTGGCTGCTCCCCACTCACTGCATCCCTGATTTCCTTTAGGAGATTCCTGCTGGGGCCAGACAGGCCGGGCAGCTCCGGTTCAGACTGATTTCCCTGCCCAGTGGGACACTCACCCTCCTGCAGCCCCCCAGCCCCGTTCCTAAGGGTGACCCCAGTGCCCTGATCTGCCCCCCCCGAGGCCGGGAGGTGCCACACAGAGGCTCCTTCCCCGGTGCCAGCGACAGCCAGGCCTGGGAGTCCTCGCTGCTGAGCTGCAGTTCCCAGGAAGAGCTGGCTGAGCAGGGCAACACCCTCAGGAGGGGCTGGCATTCGGGATGGAGGGCAGGCACAGCCCGGGCTGCCCTTGTTGCTGTTGTTCATGGCAGCAAGAGGAAATGATTTCCTCCGTGTGAGAGCTGCCAGCCCCGCTGTCCCCGCTGCTGTCCCCTCGCTGCTCCCCGTCACAGCCCCTGCTCCGGGCCACGCCGGCCCTCCTGAGGCAGGGAAGTGGCTTTGCCTTCTGGCAGGCAGTTTATTCATTCCTGCAGCCCGTGTGAGCTTTGAACATGCCGAATGTGAGAACTTCCACAACTTCATGGAGCCTGACTGCTCAGAGCTCTCATTAAACATTTAATGTGTGGAAGGAGGGGAAGGCAAAGAAAACACCAGAGCCTGCATGGAGAATAAAACAGGAGGAGAAGAGTTCAAGGCAAACCCCATTCCGGGGCAGATTCCATCCCCTGCTCCAGGATGAAGGAATATCTGCTCTTCCATATTCAGGTGTTCCTGGCAGCTCCAGCTGCTCTCGGGGCTGATTTCAGGCGCTGCTCTGCACAAAGGCACCCGAGGTGAGCTGAAAGCAAGGGAATAACAGGAGCACCCTCAAGGAGCCTCTGCCTTCCCCTGGAATTCCAGCGCCTGTCTCTGCTCAGGGCAGGGGATGTTATAAATAAGGGACCAGATTATTGATCTAACAATTATCCATTTATTTTGTACCACATTGTAGCTTTGTTTAAATGTAATTTTGTACTTTGTTGTAGTTTGGTAAGTTAAAAATTCTCTTGCAGTTTTAAGGAAAAAACCCCACTTAGTTGTGAAGAAACCGGCCTCTTATCAGGGCTTGCATTCCAATGCAGGAATTTACGACCCCCTTCCTACCCCCTCTCAAAGTTGGCCTGGAGAGTAGTAGATAAGGAAAAAAAAAAGAGAAAAAGAGGAGAAGAAAAGGGGCTGAGTATGCAAACTAGAGCCGAAAAGACCCCTGGGAGTAAAAAAGACCCCTAGAAAATAATAATTTAAAACGAGCCAACAAACTTTTAAGAAAAAATGAACCAGGTTGCTCTATCGGCAACCGGCAACTACTACCTGGCCAGCTTTTGAGTTTCTTTAGGTAGTCACCCTAATGTAAAGGTCTACCGGAGCCATTGCCCCGAAGACAGCGAGCTGACACCATCGCCTTCGTATACACCTTTGTATACAGCCACTCCTCGTGAGGAACGCTTGAAGGCCCGGCTCTGTCACAGGGAGTGACAGAGCTGAAGTTCCTCCTCCTCCAAGCCGAAGCGGGGGCAACGAAGCTGGCCGGAGCCCCCACCCGAGCTGATCACTTTTTAATAAAGGCTTTAAAAGGACCATCAGTCCTGCCCTTTTTATTTCAGGGGAGCTCACATCTCTGCTCCATGTGAGGGCACAGCAGGGAGGGCAGGGAGCAGGGACAGAGCAGCTGCTCCCGGTGGGAATGGTGGCCTGGGACAGGGACACTGAGGGTCACCTCTCAGGAATCTGTGAGCTGACAGGACAGGCAGGAGGGGATTTCTCCTGGAGCTGCTGTGTGCAGAGGTTGCAGGGAGTGTATAAACACAGAGGTTCCCTAAATATCCTGAATTACCCCAGGGTGTCCCCCGGAGTTCAGCTGGGCCTGGCAGTGCTGGTGAAACCCTGGTGACGTCCATCGTGTGTCCATGAGAGTTCTGGAGTCAGCGGGGGAGGCAGAGCATGGAAGCCCTTCAGTGCTGAGGCAGGGCTGGGACATTCCCCCTTTCCTGAGCAGGTGGGACACGGATCCTGTCCCGCCCCAGCCCTGGCCCAGCCCCATCCCTGCTCTCCCAAACCCCGCTGGGTGTGGGCACAGCAAAAGCTCCTGCCTGGGGAGGATTTTTGCTCCTCTAGGACAGCACAAACTCTTACACAGGGTTTTTTATGGAGCTGTCCTACCTTGGGAAGGAGCTCGGTTACCGAGGTGGGAAGTGTGAAAATCTCCTCACTTCAGGGAGCTGCAGCGTCAGACCCCGATGTGTCCCGCCGTGTGAGCGCGGTGGGGAGTGGTGCTCCATTTCTGGGAGCCACATGGGCTGAAAGCTTCTGTTCTCACAGAGAAATAAATAAACCTCAACCATTTTTCTGGAGCTTTGGAAAAAGCTTTGGGCTTGGAAGCATCCAGAGAAAAAGGGAAGAAATGCAAGTGTTTGTTTGTGTTCCCTGATTTTTAGTCCCATTTTAATTTTTTCAGCAAAGCCTTGCTCATGAATTTTGACTTCTTGTGACTAAAATTTCTGCTTTGTGCCATTCTAGGGGCTCAAGAAAACCTCTCAGTGAGCCCCAAATAATGAAACTTTTCCTTTAAAACAGCCTCATATCACCAGAGTGATAAAACCCTGTGAGTGATATATTTATGTATCTATCTAAATAAGCAGCTGGCCAGCTGTACTTAAAATATTCAAAGTAATTCTCCACTTAGCACTGCTATCTTGAAGTTATAAAGCAAGGTTGGCTGGCTGCTGACATTATTGAATTTCAAATAAAGAGACTCTGGAAGCTGCTGGGGTGGGTTTTTTTCCTGCATTCTCTTAAAAATGCCTTAACAAATTAAACCAAGTTGTGTTCAGGCTCTGAGCTCAGCCCAGCAGAGACAGAGCAGAGCAGGTCCTGCTGATGGGGTTACAAATACCAGGGAGGTTCCTGGTTCCAGCTCAAACTTTGCACCCACCGAGGCAGCTTAAAGGAAACCATCATCAGAGCCATGGATATTTGGGTTTTAAAGCAAGGAAAGATGCAAAAAGAGGAGAGAGAAGTGAATAAATGAGTGGTATTTGTGATGAAATGGATGCATATCAGGTTTTCTCCCCTGAGGGAGGAACGACACTCACATTGGTCATGTCATGGAGTCAGCCATGGGCAGAGACAGCTCCCCCTGTGCCAGGCTGCTCCCAGCCCCAATGGCCAGCCTGGCCTTGGGCACTGCCAGGGATCCAGGGGCAGCCACAGCTGCTCTGGCAATTCCAGCCCAGCCCTCCCAGGGAAGGATTTATCCCAAAATTCCACCTAATCTTCCCCTCCTTCAGCACAGCCCCCACAGGAATCAGAGACTCTCCTGGTGTCCCATTGTCCCCATCCCTGCTGGGGACGATGCTGGGAGCAGAGCAGGGACAGGTGGAGCTTTGTCCTGGCCGTGGGCTGGAGGTTTCAGAGCGCTCCTGTTGTGTCAGGATTGGCCATAAGGTTCTCCAAGCCTTTTATCCATCTCCCCACAAGGCCTGACTGCGGCTGATAACGGATTCCAGAGCCTGGCTCTGCACCCAGGGAGCACAAACAGCCTTTTATGGGTTTTACATTTCCTGCCCATTAATTTCACGAGGCCCTGGGATGGAGTAAAGCACCAGGAGGCCTCAGGCTTTGTCAGGCTCCTCACAGCCATAAACTCCTCTAACATGTCCATTGTGCATCTCTTATCTCATTTGTCTGCTCCTCTGGGAGTCCCTCCCTGCCTGTTCCTTGTCCCCTAAAGGAGCAGAGGATTGAGAGCTCCTCGTTCCACTGAGGTGCTGGGTCCCAGGGTAAGAACCTCTTATTTTAGTTCAGTCCGTCACCCCTTGTCCCTTTGCAACAGACCCTGCTGAAAACTTCCTTGGAGCCCCTTCAGGCCCTGCCAGGGGCTCTGAGCTCTCCCTGGAGCTTCTCCTCTCCAGCTGAGCACCCCCAGCTCTCCCAGCCCGGCTCCAGAGGGGCTCCAGCCCTGCAGCAGCTCCGGGGCCTCCTCTGGAGCAGCTCCAGGTCCTTTGGATGTTGTGGGCTCAGAACTGGGGGCAGCTCTGCAGGTGGGGTCCCACCTGAATGGGCAGAATCTCCGTTATCCCAATTTAAACCTTGCAGATCCACCTGCAGGATCCTGGGAGGAACCTGCCAGACTCCTGGGGACAGATGGAGCCAATGCCAGGAGCCTGAGGAGCTGCAGGAAGCAGATTTTGTGAGCAAAGTCCATTTGCTGGGTGGGGATCCCACACAAACTGACATTTCTGCCCAGCTTTGCCCATCTTTTCCCATTTGTTTTTGTTTCAGTAAGTGGCCGGGCTGGCTCCTGGCCACCGCCTCCTGCCTTCTCCAGCTGTTATCCCAGCAGCTCCTGGAAGAGGCCCCAGGACAAGCACCATGGCCATGTGCTCATGGCCTGCTCAGCGAGGAGCAAATTTGGGCTGGGAGAGAGGAGAACGCCCATAAAGGAAGGAGGAACCTGTGGCTGGAAGGTTCATCCTGTGTTTTTATATCTGTTTGTCCCTTCCAGATTGGAATGAATAATTGCAGAGTAATGGCCCATGGCCTAGCGCTCACTGACAAGTGATCCATGGAAAACTTCACTCCAGCCCAGCAGCTGGGCACGCATTAAAGGGCTCCTGCCACATTACAATAATATTTAATTACTGAAAGCAAATGAACTGCCCGGCTGAGGCTGAGGGATCTGCTGGGGGGAGACAGGAGTGGAGCTGAGCACAAACCTTCTCCTGGAATAATTCACACCAGGCAGAGAAGGGAAGATAAAATGAGGGAGAAGAGTCCTTTTGGGGCTGTGGCTGGGTGTGAGGGGATCACGGCCCCGGGAGTGTCCAGCCCTAAGGCCGGGGCAGTCGGTCACTCACCTCTCGTGGCCACGGACGCATCACCAAAATATTTGGGCAGAACCCACTAAAGGGCAGCAGAGAGAGGGAAGGAACCATGGCCTGTGCAGACACTGAGGGTGAGGGATGGCCCTAAAGGGACACCCTGGGGACAAAGAGGGAGCTGCTGCTCCTCATGGCACTGCCAGCACACACTGGGGAATCAGCCACTCCCCCGGGATTCCTGCCCTGGCAAATTCCAGGGGCAGCGGCTCCCAAAGCCACGAGTCTGGGCAGATCTTTGTGCTGGGACAGATCCTTGTGCTGGGGACAGATCCTTGTGCTGGGGACGGACACCCCGGAGCTCCACTGAGACCTCTGCAACACTCCCCTGAGGATCACATCCCTGTCTCCTGTCCCCTCTGAGCGGAGGATTCCCAGCGTTTTCCACTGACATTTTCCAGAGCTGTCCCCGGGGGGAGCCCGGGGCGGAACATTTCCAGTTCGTCAGGCACGAACGGGGATGGGGACAGCAGGAGGGGACTCAAGGCCTCCATGTGTGCCTGCACTGGGGTCTGCAGCACCCGAGGGAGCCCCGGGGCTGCTCCAGCTCGGCAGGGACAGCTCGGGGTGGGAGGGACAGCTCGGGGTGGGAGGGACAGCTCGGGACAGCTCGGGACAGGAGGGACAGCTCGGGACGGGAGGGACAGCTCGGGACGGGAGGGACAGCTCGGGGTGGGAGGGGACAGCTTGGCCTCGCTGTGCCGGGGGCCCGGGGCACTCCGGGGCACTCCGGGGTCCAGCCGAGCTCCTCGGGGCAGGAATTGGGTGCTTGCCGTGGGCACCCCNGGGTGTGAGGGGATCACGGCCCCGGGAGTGTCCAGCCCTAAGGCCGGGGCAGTCGGTCACTCACCCCTCGTGGCCACGGACGCATCACCAAAATATTTGGGCAGAACCCACTAAAGGGCAGCAGAGAGAGGGAAGGAACCATGGCCTGTGCAGACACTGAGGGTGAGGGATGGCCCTAAAGGGACACCCTGGGGACAAAGAGGGAGCTGCTGCTCCTCATGGCACTGCCAGCACACACTGGGGAATCAGCCACTCCCCCGGGATTCCTGCCCTGGCAAATTCCAGGGGCAGCGGCTCCCAAAGCCACGAGTCTGGGCAGATCTTTGTGCTGGGACAGATCCTTGTGCTGGGGACAGATCCTTGTGCTGGGGACGGACACCCCGGAGCTCCACTGAGACCTCTGCAACACTCCCCTGAGGATCACATCCCTGTCTCCTGTCCCCTCTGAGCGGAGGATTCCCAGCGTTTTCCACTGACATTTTCCAGAGCTGTCCCCGGGGGGAGCCCGGGGCGGAACATTTCCAGTTCGTCAGGCACGAACGGGGATGGGGACAGCAGGAGGGGACTCAAGGCCTCCATGTGTGCCTGCACTGGGGTCTGCAGCACCCGAGGGAGCCCCGGGGCTGCTCCAGCTCGGCAGGGACAGCTCGGGGTGGGAGGGACAGCTCGGGACAGCTCGGGACAGGAGGGACAGCTCGGGACGGGAGGGACAGCTCGGGACGGGAGGGACAGCTCGGGGTGGGAGGGGACAGCTTGGCCTCGCTGTGCCGGGGGCCCGGGGCACTCCGGGGCACTCCGGGGTCCAGCCGAGCTCCTCGGGGCAGGAATTGGGTGCTTNGGGCCCTCCGGGGCGCTCCGGGGTCCAGCCGAGCTCCTCGGGGCAGGAATTGGGTGCTTGCCGTGGGCACCCCAGGGACGGGCCTGGCTGCCGCTGCAGCTCACGGCTCTGAGCTGGGTGGAAGGGCTTTTCCAGACGTGCCCGGTCCCCCGGGAGTTTGATCCGCCGGATGCATCGGGAATGGATTTAAAAGCACTCCGGGGGTTCCTGGGGTGGGAACGAGAGAGAACAGAGCTCCAGGTGAGAGCAGCAGGGTCTGACCTCGCTGTTCGTTCCAATTCCCGGTGGTTTTCCCTTGGTTTCCTGAGCACAGGAGGTTCTGTGGTCATTCTGGGTCCGCAGGTCACTGTCCCCAAGGCTGCCAGGGGACAAGGGGCTCAGACACTGCCTGGTTCCGACAGCTCCTGAACAGAGGGGAGAAGGAATAGGGAGGGGCCCCGCATTTTATTTCCTTTCTTTTCCTCAAATAAATAATTTCCCCCAATTAACACACTGCCTGAAATGCCTCAAATGCCAGAATATCCCCAAACTTTGGCAAGGGGACAGAAACTCAGGAAACAAAATCAATTTCTTCAGCAGTGACATTTCCTGAGCTATGCCGAGCTGCAAAGCTCCGTTTTTCTGTTGCTGATCCTAATTACAAACACAAAATCAGCCCCTGACGTGTCCGGCAGCAGGAAACTGTGAAAATCCTCCAATCACAACAGAAATAATCAGCTCTGTTGCGAAATGTTTCAGAGTTGTTTTTTAAAGGAAAACCTTCAGTTACAGGCTGATTTTATTATTATTGATTTTTTTCCTTATAAAAATTAAACCTGCGTGGGTCACGGGAGGTGTCAGGGTGTGATGGGAGGTGTCCAAAGGTTCACCCTGCGAGTTTTTCCGAGTCCTCTCCTTCCCCTGTTTTCTGTGCCAGCCAGAGCCCTCTAAGCACAGCTCTGGGGTCTCTTGGCCATTGCCTTCCCAGCCCGGAACCGGGCAGGCCGTGCTCTTCCCTTCTCTGCCCGGGATCCAGAGGAGCAGAGGTGTCCTTGGAAAGGCCCCGACAGTGGCTCTGATCGTGGGGTGTGAGGGAAGGCAGCAGGAGGAGCAATCCTGGCTCTTCTCCTCTCTTCCCCCGGAGCTCTGGGGCTGCCAGAAGCAGGGGAAGGGTCCAGGTTTGCCGAGCAGGATCAGGGATCCCCAGCAGGATCAGCTGCTCCAGGTGTCCCGGGGGAGCGAGTCCTGCTGTCTCTCAGGTACCCTCAGGTACGACCCCTGCTCCTGCCCTCCTCAGAATCTCGGAATCAGGGAATGTCCTGAGCTGGGAGGGATAAAGGATCACGGATTCCAGCCCCAGGCCCTGCCCAGACCCCCCAAATTCCCCCTGGGCAGCCCTGGCAGCGCTGCCCAAACGCTCCTGGAGCTCTGGCAGCCTCGGGGCCGTGCCCATTCCCTGGGGAGCCTGGGCAGTGCCAGCACCCTCTGGGGGAAGAGCCTTTCCCTGCTCTCAGCCTGAGCCTGTCCTGGACATCGCAGCCACTGCAATCCCGGCTGCAGGGACGGAAGTTCCCATTGGGATCAGCCTTTCCAGCTCCCAGCCACGCTGCTCCCCAGGGATCCAGCATTTCCTGGAAGGCTGTGAAGTCTCTACAGATGATTCCCCAAAATCCGATGCCTGTGAAGCAACTTGGGCGCATCGGCTGCGTGGAGCTGGCTCAGCTGAAGGGAACTCACTTGCAGGGATAACTGGGGATGGCTCCCTGCCCAGTCCCAACAAAAGATGGATTTTGCAAAGCCAGCTACGACGATGCCATCCATTAGCAGAACTACAAGGCAGAACATTTTAAAGTTAATTGGTTTTGCAATTAAAAGATACACAGAATGTGGGATACAGTTAATTTTACATAAACACAGGCAGGAATTAAAGGCAGGAGCACTCAGTAACTTCTTCAGATGGGGCATCTGTTTGTTCCCAGCAGCAGCAGCTCCTCTGCATTCCAGACGGGAGGCAGGAACCGCTCCCACCCCAGTGCAGCTGGAATCACTCCGGGTTTTTCCAGAGGCTGAGCTGGTTTGAAAGGGACTCAGTTGGAAGCAGGAAGGGCCCATTTGGGAAGGCAGCAGGAGATGGAGCAGTTCTGGGCACTGGGAAGGAGGAATCAGCAGGGTCAGTGGTCAGCCCAGCAGGGTCAGTGGTCAGCCCAGTGACTTGGTGGTCAGCCCAGCAGGGTTGGTGGTCAGCCCAGTAGGGTTGGTGGTCAGCCCAGCAGGGTTTGGTGGTTCAGCCCAGCAGGGTTTGGTGGTCAGCCCAGTAGGGTTGGTGGTCAGTCCAGCAGGGTCAGTGGTCAGCCCAGCAGGGTTTGGTGGTCAGCCCAGTGATTTGGTGGTCAGCCCAGCAGGGTTGGTGGCCAGCCCAGGAGATGGTGTTAAATAGGAACAAAGCCGGGTGAATGATTTCTGTGACACCGAATGTTCCTGGCGTTTCGGGGGCATCCTGGCCACTCACAGCAGGGGTCAGGAGTCAGGGGGATTTGGGCAGCCTCTGGTGGCAGCTGCGTTCCTGCTCGGTTCCAACGTGCTGCTCCCACCTCCTCAGGGTGTCTTCAAAATCAGACCTGGCAGCACCTCAAACATTCCCAAAAGGGGCTGAAATCCAAACAGAATATTCTGTTGTGCTCTGAAATGAACCTTCCAGGATCCATTTGGGTTTCAAACAAGATTTTAACTGGTTCACTTTGGAAATTGTGGTTTCTGTGGAGGTTTAGGTTGGATATTAGGGAAAAATTCTTTGGGAAATTTTATCCTACATGAGGAAGGAAAGCTGAGGCAGGATCAGAGAATGTGGCACGGAGGGGGTGAGAGGGTGATGGAGCTGAAAACCCTGGAAAAGCGCTGGAAAAGGAAGAGTATTCCTTTCCCAAAGGAATACTCTCCTTTACCGTCCCATCCCATGACATTCCATCCCATCCCATCCCATGACATTCCATCCCATCCCATCCCATCCCATCCCATCCCATCCCATCCCATCCACGGGCATGAAATTCCACCATCCCAGTTTGCCCCAAGCCCTGCCCAATCTGGCCTCAAACATTTTATTTTTTTTAATAACAAATTATATTATTTCACCTGAACTTTTAAAGTTTTATCATTTAGGGCAAGATCACAAAGTCACTCAGTATTGTTGTTGTTTTTTAACTGAAAAAAAAAATCTCTTTTCAGAGGAAATCTGGTTTTGTTTTATTTTATTTTTTTTTTCACACAGAAAAATCACATTTATCACTGCAAAGTGGTTTGGGTAGGAAGTTATTGCTTTGCAGCAGTGCCAGTGCCTTGAGTCAGCTCCCAGTGACAGCAGCTCCTCAATTGGATCCCGAAACGCCCTGGTTCGAAGTTAAAGCTCCAGATGCTTTCCTCAGAGTGAAAAATAAAATCTCCAAGTTAAAAAACAACACCCCCGTCCGAGGGCACCAACTGGAAAAGATTTGCTGGAAACTTCTTTCCTTGCAGAACAAGAGGTGTCTGAGGGAGACAACTTCAACTCTGCTCAGCCCAAGAGCCAACTGCAGCCATGTGGGGCCACTGGAAATGAGAATATGAAAGATTTATGCACTCAGAAAGCACTGCACGAGGAGAAAATGAACTTTGAGGAGGGTGGCAAAACTCTTTAAATGCACTTGATGGAAAATGAAGCTGCTAATGAAGAGCTCTTGCCTGTGGTGGTGTTACAGCTCCGAGCAGTTTTCCCTTTTTCCTTCTCCCCTCCTCCTTCCCCTCTCTCCCCGCTCCCTGCTCCTGCTTTTATTTCAGATTTCCCTTGGAGAAACACAAAACTGTCAGTTTTTGCTCTGAATTCACAGGACAGGAGAGAATTAATTCCTCAGCCATTGTCTCTTTGACTCAGCTTTTAATTTCCCTTCCATGACAACACTGCCTGATAAAACCTTCCTTTTCTCTGCTCCAGGGGAACAGGGAACCCTTGATGGGGGAATTCTGGATTGCTTCAGAGCCTTTTGGGGTTCAGCCAGGGGTTCCAGTGGGTGAGGAGAGCGTGGGTCCCCAAATTCCATGGAACTGGGTGTTCTCCCTCCCTCCAGCTCCGTGTGGGAAGGGCTCCCTGGCTGGGGTCTGGAAGCTTCGGCAGGGAAACGATTCCATGAGGATTTGCTCATTTCCTCTTCCTAAAAGAGAGAGAAGAGCACCCAGGGAGAGCCCAGCCCAGCCAGGCTGCTCCAGGGCCTGCCTGGCTCAACTCTTCCAGGCAGAGGATTGAAAAATTCAGGAAAAAATTAGGTCTAATTCCAAACCTTGAAGCTTTCAACATAAAAATCCAACCCCAAAATCCTAAACCTGGCTGAGAGAGAGAACAGCCCACTCCCTGCATAGCCAGGCCATGCTGTTCCTGATTGGAATTAAATATGGAATTTAATTATCATTAAATATAGAATTTAATATCTGTAATAACCATCTGAAATTTCACTGCTGTCCCCTTGCTTTCGAAAGCAGCTCTCTGTGGGCTTTGGCTCCTTCCTTCTTTTCCACCTCAAGTACTCCAAGCAGAGGGAAGCAAACCATGGCAGGGTCTGACCCCACAGTTCAGCTCCCTTCTGGTTTCTGGCCTCCTGACCCCCCCTAAGTAACCAGGAAAGCTGGCAGAGCCCAAAGCTGGCAGAGCCCAGAGCTCTGGGGCTTGTCCTGTCAGGGACAGGGATTTCCCTGCAGCCGAGATGGGACCGGGAGCACTTTGTGCACAGTGAGTTCTCTTCCCACCGAATCAGCCCCTTGCATTAATTAATTATGAATTGATTGTACAGGACATTAATTGAGATTTAAAACACATCCATTGGGGCACCCATGGAATTAACTGTGAATAACAGAGGCAATAAACCTGGAATTAATCCAGTAACCTTGGAGGGGCGGGGATTTGGAGCCCTTCCACCACCCCTGCACGATCCCAGATCAATTAACACCCCCTGAGATGATCAATTAACACCCCCTGAGGTGATCACCCCGGGTTCAGGGAGCTGCTCTGTTCCTGCTGGCTCTGCCCTGGAGTGGCTTCCCCTCTTCCCTCCCTGCCATCCCACATCCCTCAGCTCTCTGCACCTCCTGCTCCCTCTGCCCCTCCTCTGATCTCCATAATTTGGGAATCTTCAGCCACTGGGCTCTTTCAGCACAGAGAGCACCCGGCTGGGAACAGGCACAGTCGGATTAACACACCCAGGCCTGGCCTTCAAGCAAATAAATTCTGTTTCTCAGCCTGTCTGGAGACAATAAATGGGTTTTAATAAATAAACCCGAGGTTTTTCTGTTTGGCAGGGGGCCCACATGGGCAGGGCTGTGAAGGGAAGCTCCTTGCACACCAAGCACTCTGAGGCTGCTTTTTGATGAAAAGGCCACTTTTATTATTTTTTTTAATCAATATCTAACATGAAAGGACCCCTTTGAAATCAAATTGTACATGTGGCCCTTTGGGCCTAATTATCAGCTGCTCATCTGGGTGTTATCTCTTAGAGAGGCTGAGAGGAGAAAATGCTCAGTCAAGGCAGTGGATTAAAAATATCCACAGCATTTATCTGCCAGGGAGACGAGGGTTTGAAGCCTGGTTAATGAACACAAACCCTCCTGCCTCACTGTTCAGGACCACTGCTCTCAGCAGAGTCGGGTGCACTTATTGCTGATCAGAAAAATGGGATTCCCAGCCCAAAATAGTTCTAAGAATCTTCAAGGTGCCTCTTCTTTGAAGCAGAAAAAGCTGAAATCTTTCCATTTTTATGACCCCCCTCCAGAATCACAGCGTGGATGGAGGACATGGAGCGTTCCCTAAAGACATCATTCCAATGTTCGTTAATGGAAGTATTTCCAGCAGTCGGGAATTGGGAACATGAAGTGTCCCCACTGTCAGCTCCGCTCTCAAAGGCAGCACCTGCATTTCAGGTAAGTGGCAGTGCCAGGGCTCTTTTGTAAAAACACAGAGTGTTTCAGGGGGTTAATTAACTGTGATTGTGTTTGGCTGCTGCTGCAGAACCCGGGAAATGCTGCACACGTTACAAATACCGAAAGGAAGTTGGAATTTGGAGTGGGATCTCAGTGCTGTTTCCTTCCTCACGTGGGAAGTTCTGGGTGTCCAACAGGTCCCTCCACGGGGAGAGGCTGCAGGCAGGAGTGTGGTGCTGTGGGTTGTGCCCAGAGCCTGAAATCCTCATCCAGTGGGATGGGGCTGTGATGCTGCTCCTGTAGGGACTGTGCCTGGCCAGAATTCCACAGGTTTATCCACAGAAATGGACCTGTGAACAACAATGGACCTTCCTCACCTCAGTGACAAAGCTCCTCCTCAGCAGACAGAAACCAACCCGAAGCACCTCAAACACAGGGATTTCCTCCCACTGAGTTTTGGATCAGTCCTCTGACCTCTCCCAGGTGCCAGGAGAGGACCCAATTCCAAACCCAATGCTTTCCCCTGGCCAGTCTCCCTGCTTTAACCCTTTCCTGCTCCAGCCCCTGCCTGGCTGCTCAGTGTCCATCCCGGGCCAGGAGCAGCTGGGAACAGCTCTTCCTGCACAAACTGGGCCTTTCCAGTGCCAGCAGCAAGGCCTGAACTGCCTGAAATCTCTGGGCTCTTAACTCCTCAGTCTCCAGGTAAAATCAGTAGGATTATTTTGGATTTTGGGGTTTTTCCCCCACAGCATTGCTTTGACACCTGATTCCCCCACAGGCAGGAGCTTTTCCTGCAGTAGGGGACACAAACCAGGGCAGGTTCCCTTCAGGAACTGAAGCCACATTTCTGTGACACAGTTCTTGCTTCCCAAACTGTCTGCAGCTTCCTGTAAAGTTTCTCCCTTCCCAAAGTTTTATCTATCCTACTCATCCTCCCACAATGAAACTCCTTAAAAAATGAGGGCTGGGGAGTGGCACTCACAGCAGCACTGCCCAGATCTGAGGGATTTGAACCCAGCCTGAGTGAGCCCTTTGGTTCTGCAGGAGCTGTTCCCGCATCCCAGGATCTGGGGAGCTTTCCTGGTGGCAGTGGGGCAGCCATGTGAGGGAGCACTCATCCCAAAGCATTTGGGGCTGGAACTTGGGGAGACTTGTTGGGAACCCCATGATTACTCCAGCACAGGACAGAAGTCGCTCATGTTTTTTTCCAAGATGGTGCAAAAGGAATGCGAATCCTTCATTCCCTCTTTCCTGAGCCAAGGAAAAAGGGGGAAATCAGTCAGATCTCTCTCAAGAAAGGGTTTGAAGTTGGTGGCTCGGATTTGCAGATTTATTTCTTGCTCTCCTCGGCTGCGTTGAGATTTGCTGGATTTGCATATCAGGGGAGATTATTTTTCCTGCCTCAGCCTGGGAGGAGCGGGCAGGTGTGGAGCAATCAAACCCCATTGAGCTGGAAATGCTCAGGAAGCTGCTCTGGGCCAGCAGCTTCCTCCTCTTCCTTCCCAGCTATTTTTATTTCTCTACAAAACCCTGGCACTGCGTTGAGGACTCGCCTGTCCAAGCTTGCAGCTGGCCAGAGGTGGCCTTTTGCTTTTCAGGGTGCTCTGACACCCTCAGGAATTACCTCAGCCCCTTGGCTTGGCTTTATGGCTGCTCTGAAGTGTAAGGCCAGGCCTAGGAACCATCAGGATCCATGGGAAGAGCTTTTTATAGAGGTTTTAAATAACTGGGAGCAGTTTCATCTTTCTCTTCTCCTGGGAGGATTGACACCAACAGCAAACCCTGCATGAAAACAGTGTGGGAAAGGCAGATTGGCAGAGGAAAGGGAATCACTCCTGCCTTCCCTTAAATTGTCAAACTTGATATTAATCAGCTTCATAATTGGTTTAAAAAAAAAAAAGTTCTGCAGCTTTTAAAAGCCTCCCTTCCTGCTGGTTGTTGTGCACAGGTAAAAGAGGCCAAACGAAGAGGCAGCGAGAGCAGGGGCGCAGGCCGAGCCTGGGGCTGCTGCAGAGCGCTCCGGCCCCGAGGCCGCCGGGAACAGCGCCCGGNGCCGCTGTGAGGGGAGCTCGGCGCCGCTGTGAGGGGAGCTCGGCGCCGCTGTGAGGGGAGCTCGGCGCCGCTGTGAGGGGAGCTCGGCGCCGCTGTGAGGGGAGCTCGGCGCCGCTGTGAGGGGAGCTCGGCGCCGCTGTGAGGGGAGCTCGGCGCCGCTGTGAGGGGAGCTCGGCGCCGCTGTGAGGGGAGCTCGGCGCCGCTGTGAGGGGAGCTCGGCGCCGCTGTGAGGGGAGCTCGGCGCCGCTGTGAGGGGAGCTCAGCGCCGCTGCGGGGCTCCTGAGGGCTCTGCGGAGGAGAGGAGGGAGCAGCACCTGGGGAGAGGCTGGCGAGCTGAAATGGCTCCGTGTGTGCAGGGCCCTGCCAGCCACACGGAAAACTTCCCCCAAGGACTCCGGGGGAAAGTCAATGCCCTTGGGAAAATGAGGCTGGAGCAGGAGGGAGGGGATGAACAGAACACACACCGAGCTGAGGCCTGCAGAGCCCCTCAGAGGGGCCTGGGTTGTGCAAATTCCCTGGAATGTGCAGAGCTCCCGAGGCCCCCCTGTTATAAACGAGGCTCGGACTCTTGTTAGAAAAAGTCTGCTCGTTTATTAAAAAAAAGAACAGGCAACCGGGATAGGGAGACCCAGGATAAGCCCGAGCTCCCCCGACAAGCCAGAGTATTCACCNCGCCCGAACGCACACTTATTAATTCTTAACTCTAACTTTATAATCAACCCACACAATCATGTCCTTTAGACTTCAACAACAATTTCTCCGTTTATAACCCCCCTGGCACAGGGAGGGAGCAGAGAGGGGGAGCAGCTCCAGCCGGTCCCCTCTGAGCTGGCAGGATCAGCAAGGCCTTTCCTTCAGGAGCATTTTGGTCCAAAATCATCCCCAGTCACAGCCCCTGTGCCCTGTCCCTGAGGGAGGGACCTTGTGCACTGAAATTCCCATGGAAGTTCGAGGGAATTGGAATTTTGTTGTTGGAATAAACCTCCTTTTTGCATTATTCCAAAGCCCCCCGGGTTTGCAGCAGGTCATGAAACTGAATTTTGCTCTTTCCACCTGCTTAAATCCAGAGGACAGGGTGGCACCACACCGTGTGCCGCTGCAGGAACTCAGTTTGTCCTTCCAGTCTTCAGCACCTTTTCCTGCAAATCCAGCAGCAGGGCACGGAATAAACCAGTCCATCTCCAGCCCCTGCCAGCAGCACTCCCCTCCCTGGACAAAGCTCGTCCAGAGCTCATCTCTGTGAGTGTTCCTGCCCTGAAAGGTCACCCTGAGCATTGTCAGCTCTCTGTGGTAGTTCAAAGCCAAACAATGACATCCCCAGCTTGTCCATCCATCATCCAGCTCCCTGCACAAAACCCAGAGCTGAACAATCCCTTAATATCCATGCAATGTTTCTTTTCCCTTTGCCAGCAGTGGCTCTGGCTAAGTGACATCGTCCCCAAAGGGCCCAGTCCCAGGTTTTAGGGATCCCAGAGGGATTCCCCAGCACTTGGTGCTGCTCTGTTTCCTCCCAGCAGCCAGGTGCCTGCACGGGATGCTCTGGGAGCTGCTCCAGCTCTGGATAAGCTCTCCAGGAGGACTCCAGGTTTCCAGGAGCCCTGCTGAGGCCGTGGATGTTCTGTGTCACCACAGGGCTGGGGGATGCGCTCCCAAACTGCTCTGGGAGATAACCCAGACCCAAATCCTCCTCATTTCCCTTGCAAATCCATCCCCACCGAGTTCCCCTTCGTGTCCCAAAGCTGTCAGGAGAAACAAAACCAGGCCCTGTTTCCCGCCTCCCATCGCTGCGATGACAGGGAGGTGACAGCTCGTTCTCCATAAGGAGCTCATCAGTGTAAAGGAACAGCGAGGAGATGGCAAAACACTCAAAAATTGAGAGAATCTGCCAGGATTTTATGTTTTTTTCTGCTTGTGCCACCTCAGCCCAGAGCTGCTGGTGAGGACAGTGCTAGACACACACAAGGCTGGCCTTAGAGCTCATCCCGTTTTGGAAAGGCCTGGGAATGGCCCAGGGGGAGGCTCTGCTGAGCTCCTTTGTGCAGGTTCATCGCTGCCAGGTGTGGAACTGCCCTGGGCCCTTCATTCTGCAGGGATTGCCGAGGTGCTGGGATTGAAGGAGTTCCTGCAACTCCTGCAAACCACGAGAGAAAGGCAGGGCCTCTCTCTGGCTGGGTGTGAATAAAAGGCTTCATCAGAGAGCTCTCTGGGCCCTTAAGCTCAGAAAACCCCACACCTTTCCTCTCAGTGGGAGTGGAATTCTTTTTCAGCTCAGAAAATCCCCACACTTTTCCCCTCAGTGGGGACTGAATTGATTGAATTCAGGTGTCCCCTGGCAATTCCTGGCTGCCCATGGGCATGGGACAAACCTGTGGCTTCTCCAGGCTTCCCACAGCCCTCATGACTCCTCCTGGGATCAGGAGGTGGGAGGACACTGCTGAGCTGGCTGGGGCAGGGAGCAGTGAAATTTGGTTTATTCAGGCTGAGGCTTTGCCAGTTTGGGGTCAGGAGTTCCAGGAGAGCTTTGCAGAGAGGAAGAGAAGCAGCTCCAGGAATAGGAACAGCCCTGGGTGTGCCAGGGTCTCGGCCCTGTCCCAGAGCTGGCTGTAAATAGGGCACAAACCTGGAACCAGAGCTCAGCTCGTGCAGGGTGAGGAGCTCTAGAACCTCCATTTCCACCCCACCCATCCCCACTGACACCCAGAGCCCCCACAGACCTGAGGCCCCTTAGAGAACCCACAGCTCAAACCCCACCCACAGAGCACACAGATAAATTCATTTTTTCCTCTGTCTCTCCTCAGCTTCAGACCTGTGAGGACAGAAACCCCCAGGTCTGGCTGAAGTGCTGGATTGATAAATCCTCTCCCCTCCTTTCCCCCACAAGTTGCCCTCCACAGCCTTTAGACCCCTCACAGCACATGAGAGACTCTGTGTGTGTAGGGTGGCACAGACCCCAACCCCACAGACCCCAACCCCACAGGGCCCACGAGAAGCAGCAAATTTGAGTCCCATCACTGCCACCATCAGCATTGGCACTGTCCTCACCCCCACCTCCTGTGGGATACATCCCAGAGGGCTGAAGGTTCCACCCTCAGGAACCCAGCCCTCCCAGGCAGCACAGCTCCCTGGGCAGGTGTCAGGGCTGTATTTTATAGGACGGCCATAAGGGCAATAAAACAAAAGGTTAACACAGCCAAGTTCATAAATCCAGCAGTCAAGGATTAGAACGTTCCTGTCCGTCTCCTCTTTATTGAAATTTTACATCCAGAGGTTTTGGTTTGCCCTTGCAGAAGCCTCTGAGGCACGAGGGCCGGGCTGGGGAGGGGAATTGTTGAGTCTCAGCAATCAGGGTGGCTGTAAAAGGGTCTGGTACAGGCTGGACCGACGGGGACTTTATAACAACTCCTAATTTCTGTATTCCACCGCTGTGTCCGCTCCCGGCAGCCTGAAATGGCCCCTCCTGAACCAGTCCCAGCTGTTTGATATTTCCTACAGCTATTTTAGCCGTTATTAGCTCTTGTATTTTTATTAGTTTGTAGTTATTAGGGATTTTTTAGTTATTAGCTATTTTGGTTTTATTGGTAATTAGTTAATTTTAATTAGTTATGAGCTATTGGATGAGTTATTTTCTGCTGCTAATGCCACCAGCATCAGCTGCCAGAGCAGAACACCTGAGTGGTCCCACGACAATGCAAAATCCCAGTGTGGGATTGAAAAGCTTCTCTAAATTGAGAAACTGTTCCATCCTCCAGGTCCCAGTGCCACATCCAGGACCGTTCCTGATGCTCAGCATGGACCAGGCACCCAAATCCTGAGGAGGAGAAGCTTCTCAGTCCCTGGGAAGCTCTCAGCTGCCTCACTTCCCACCATCCCAGGTGTCCCGTGTGTTACCCACCCTTAGGGATTGACCTCCTGCTTCTCCTCCAGCCCCCAGGACCCTTCAGAATTACAGCAGGTTTATCTTCTAGGAAATACCTATCAAAACTTATCAAGATTAATTGAGAAAAGAGATGATTTATCCTGTTTTCCAGGCACGGGGGTGTCCCTTCGCCCTCTGTACCACTCCCATTGTTTCTATTTTCTGTAAATATTTTATCTGGAGCCCGGATTCGTTCTGTGCCCTTTACTGCTCCCGCTCACATCTCCAGGAGAACAAACCCTGCTGGGCTTTAATGCCACCTGCAGCTGGTGACAGATGGCTCTGTCCCCTGCTCCGCCGGCTCTTCGGGTGCTTTTATGGGGCTGCCTCCTCTGCTTCCTCTCCCTTTACGGCCTCGCTAAGGCGGGAAGGAGCAGAGGGGCATCGATCACCTGCAAGGGCAGAGCCGGGGGCAGGGCTGCCCTGGCAGGGAGCAGGGAGCTCCCAGGGGATGGGCAGGGGATGGGCAGGGGATGGGCAGGGGATGGCAGCTGTCCCCAGAGACCAGTCCTGCACGGGGCACTCGGTGGCACTCGGGGCCACTCCACTGAGTGTGGCCATCTCGCTGTGTCCAGATCTCTCCTGCCAGTGCTGACTAAGTCAGGGAGGGGACCAAAGCCTGCCTTAGAATGCTGTTTTAACAAGTACTGGGCCTAAAGGGCAGCTCTGTGCCAGGGCTCTGTCACCTCATTGGGACAACTGGGACCTTTACCTGCCGAGATCAGGGAGCAGAGCCCCAGTGGGCTCTCCCAGAGTGATCGGGCAGGGTTCAGGGGGATCTCAGGCTGTGCAGGAGCCTCGGGTTTGGGGCTAAACTGAACCATTCTCCTGCCTGGGCCAGGGCAGCACCGTCCTGCCCAGAGGATTCAGCATTTTCTGCAGTTCTGGGGCCATTTGTCGCTCATTTGTGCTCCCAGTGTGTCACACACATGCACAGACTCTGTCACTCCCACACACCGAGCTTGGCAGTGATCTCAGCAGCGCTGGAGAGGTGCAGAGCTCCTGTTTGAGCTCGTTTATCCTGCACAAGACCAGAGGGTTTAAAGTCCTGCAGGCTCTCTTTGCCCATCACACCCAGAGTGGGATTTATGTGAAGAAATCAGCAACAAAACTTCCCCTCACAAAGTTCTTCCTGTGCTCCAAACACGGATCTGGCTCAAAGGACATCCAGGTGAGGCCCAAAATAGCCCGGGGTGGTCCAGGACATCAGGAGAGGGATGGGCTGGGAGTGACGTCCTCAGGAGCCAGCCCTGACACAGCAGAGCACAAAGACTTTTGGTTAGAAAGTTAAATGTTCCTGGGAACAACTGATTTAGAATGAGCGAGGTGGCTGGGCAGACGGGTCAGTAATTTTAGAACTAAAATTGTGATTAAAACCCCTTTGCCACCCAAAGTTGGGAAGCAGCTCCCTGATGGTGATTAATTCACACGAGCGGCAGGCACCGAACTCCAGCTCAATTCTTATCAAGTGAAATGTATCCAGCGTAATCTGATAGGTCCTGAAAGGTTAATGCAAGCTAAATCAATGCTGTCTCCATCCAGATAAGGTGCAGGAATTGTCCTTGAGTGTGAGTGTGCAGGAGGCTGGGGATGAGGGCAATAAAGGGCTTTCATCTCCTGCTGATCCGTGCCAAGTCCATTGCCATGCAGGAGGGGTTGATAAGGGCACTGATTTATCAGCCAGCAGACAGAACACCGAGGCTGCCCTTAAAACATTCCATCTCCCCGCTTTATGGTACTCCCTTAATAAACATTTTAAACTTCCAAACACCTTTTAGACAGCCGGAGGAGTGGAATGCAAAAGGCTGGAGTGGCACCGCCTGCCCTGGTCAAATGTCCAGGTTCTGAGCACTCCCTCAGGGATGGGGGAGGATCTGGAAACCTCAGCTGTGAACTGGTGCTAAAAAACAGTTCTGCTGGGATAAGGAGCTAAATGGAAGCAGGGTTTTGGTGTGAGTTTAAACTTCCAGCACCTGGTTAAATCCAGGGATCAAGGAGACTTCCAAGTTCTCTCAAAGCCATGGGACATAAAGGGCAGTTTAGCTTCCAGTCATGTCTTTAAAAATACATCTTGAAATTAATGGCTAAACTTAAACCCTTGGCTTAAACGCTCTTGTGGTGAGCTGAGAGGGGCTGAGAGCAGGAGAGAGAAGGGAGGAAGCTCCAAGTTTGCCCTGTTCCCAGCAGGATCCAGCTCCTCTCAGCAGGACGTGTTCCTGGTGTCAGCACCACTTGGTTTAACCGAAGCCCAGATAAATAATTGATGGCTCTGAGCTCACCTGGCCTGCACTGACAGACACTCTCTGTGATGTTCATGTCCTGTGACATGGAATGTGTCAGGACCAGGCTGCAATCAGGCGGCAGGAGAGCTTGGGATCACGCAGCTCCAATCCCAATCCCTCAGGCACAGAGGGCTTTCCTGCGCTGCCTTTCCCAGCCCTGTCCGGCCCAGCTCACTCAGAGCCCAGCTCCAGCAGCTCACAGACACGCTGATGTCACCGTGATCTGGTGAGAAGCACCTACACAAAATGCACAGATCTGACAGAGTTTGTGCCTAATTCTGAGCCTTACAAAGCCCAGCTCATGCTCGGTACCAAACCGGCCCTGTGCCAGCCTCTGAGGCAGGTTTGCCTCCATCCAGGCAGAGGGGGTTGGAGCTGCACTCAGCACTGGCTCAGAGCATCTCTGTTACAGCTGATTAATACCTGAGCACTCTGTGAAGAGATAAATTATGATTATGCACACACAGGCACTCCATCCACAGCCAGAGACAGCAGATCCATTCTCCCCCAACGAGCTGTCAATTATGGGCTGTTTATAGATCGTGTTTACACAGCCTTTTATAATCAACACTCCAACCACTTTAGGTATTAAGTGCTTAAAACTATTGATTTGATTAATTCAGCATCTTCAGGAAATCATCCTGCCCTGCTTTTCTTGCAGTTCTGATGTGCAGCATTTCCCCTCCATCTGCTGGGATCTCCCCTTGTCTGAGCACACAGATCCTGGAGGATTCTCGGGCACTCCAGAGGAGCAGGGCTCACCTCCTTCAAAGTGTCTGCAGGAAAAGGCCCCTAAAACCAGGAGGGCTCAGTTAGATGGGATTTTGGGAAGGAATTGATCCCTGGCAGGGTGGGCAGGGGCTGGGCTGGAATTGCCAGAGCAACTGTGGCTGCCCCTGGATCCCTGGCAGTGCCAAGGCCAGGCTGGAGCAGCCTGGGGCAGTGGGAGGTGTCCCAGCCCATGGAGCTGGGTGAGCTTTGAGGTCCTTTCCCACCCAAAGCATTCCGGGGTTCCGTGACTGCCTCCCTCTCTCCAGGCTGTGCTGACTCCGGCACTTTCCCAACACAAGATGGGTTTTTTGGTAAATCCACGAGATTCCCTCTTGCAGCTCCAGGAGGCCGAGGGGTCCACAATTCCAAAGGCTGACCTGGAGCCCCTGCAGGTTTACCTGCTGACTGGAATGATCCCATTTCTGCTGCCTTGTGGGGCAAAGAGGAGCCCTGGGATTTATCCAGGGGAAGTGTTAGGGTTTTGGTGCCTTTGGCCCTCCCCACTGGCTCAGAACCCGCAGGATTTTGCTGCTTTAAATGCAAATTTACTCCTTTATTTCCCATCTCCTTCCAAGGCCACCTCTCCAGAAATGGGGACATTTCTGCCTCCTGTTCCCCCCATGCCCAGCACAGCAGCCCCAGGTGCTTCCCCCCACTCTCATTAATTGATAAAACAATTAACACCAATCTCCTTCCCCCAGCTCTGGCTGAACCCCCCTTCTCCAGGCACCCCAATTCCTGTCCCTCGTGTCCTCCATCATTTCACAGCCCGGGCTGGAGTCTGGCTCGAGGGATGAGAGGCAGAAAGTTCCCTCCCAGGTGCTCGGAGTGAGGGATGAAGGGCAGCCAGATCTCAGAACATTCCTTAGGAGAGAGCAGTAAATAACCCAGGCACTGCTCATGCAGGGTAATGGGTTTTTATCACCACAGAGAAGCAGCTGAAGGAACAGGGGCACGGGGAGCCAGGGAGCAGCTCCCACACCCAAAGCCTGGTGACATCCAGTGTCTGCTGAAAAATGAGGCCGGGGAGGAGCAGGGACAGCCCTGGAGGAGATGGATGGTACAGGGCTGCTTTACTGCCCCAAACTCTGGGAGAGGGATCATAAAAAATAATCCCAGCAAATGGGAGCTCAGTTTTGAAGGAATAAATCAACAGTGTGGGGAGCTGAACGGCAGTGGGAGAGGAGCCACGGCTCGGGCCCTCCCCCCTCAGCCCCTGGGTTTGGGATGGCAGCACTGGGGAGGGGCAGGGCTGGAACTCTCAGTTCTGATGGGGAGCACACGAGGACTTTCCTGTCCCTGATTTTTGGCACTTCCCTTCCCCTGCCTGTGCCTCTGGTCCCACCCAGATATTTCACCTGTGTCCCAGGGCGTTTCACAGCAGGTTTTAAAGCATTATTTATCAGAAAGTAGGGATGGGGGGGAAAGTGAAGAAGAAAAGAAAGTACGGAGAAAGCAAGACTCAGCCACTTGGATTGACAATTGCCCCCAAAAAGCTGAAGAAAAAGCAGCCAAAGGAACACTGAGCTTGGCCCAGCCCTGGCAGCTGAAGGTCTGGGCTGAGGATGCTCCCAGTCCCGATGGGAAAGGCCCAGCCTGGTGCTCTGAGGAGGCTCTGCCTTGTCAGGGAGAGCACTGGGGGCTGGGCAGGTGAATCCCGACAGCTAAAGGAGAGGTTTCAGCTCCGAGGACTCCTTTGATAAGAGCTCAGAAATTGTTTTTATCCTTGAGTAGTTTCTGCTGTTGCATGGAGATAATTCAGCTCCTGGGCTCCTCGGGAAGAGCTGCTGAGCTGCAGCTGAAAGCCCCCAAATCCAGGCTCTTCCAAAAGCACCATCTGGAAAATCCAGGTTTAAACTGAGACAAAATCTCCTGCTCACAAATCACGGTCCCAGCTAAACTGGAGCTTTGTGGGGGCTTCTCATCTTTTACACTGAAAAAATACTGCAGGAAAAAAGGACAGGCTGGGAACACTTTCCAGGGAATGTGTAAAAACCGAGGAGAGCAAAGTGTGGGATGTGCATAGGGACACTGTTCTTATATGGGTTTTGTGGTCAGGTCATGAAGAAACACCAGTACATGGTGTTCTGTCTAATGTATTTATAATATTCATCAGGAGCTGTGGGGATAGGACAGGGAGGAATGGGTTCAAACTGCAAGAGGGGAATTTAGGGTGAGAAATACGGAAGGAATTGTTCCCTGTGAGAGTAGGGAGGGGCTGGGATGGAGATCCCAGAGCAGCTGTGGCTGCTCCTGGATCCCTGGCAGTGCCCAAGGCCAGGTTGGAGCACACTGGGATGGTGGAAAATGTCCCTGCCATGGCAGGGGTGGCACTGGATCACTTTTGAGGTCCTCCCAACCCAAACCACTCTATACTTTTATTTTTGCCCAAGAAATGGGAAGATCCAGGTGCAGGGCTGGAGGAACCTGGGATCTCTACTGCAGGAGCTGCCTCTCCCCAGAGCAGCACAGGAGAACTTTGCAGAGCACAGCGCCAGAGCTCTCCAGCTGCCACACTCCATGGATAATTACAGCATGGCATTAAAAAGGGGCCGGGATTATTCTTTTGAAAGTGTTGCAGCCTTCTTGAGAAATGACTGTTATTTATTTGATCGTCCCCCGAAGATTCCTTTGTCACAGGCTATTGTGTAAATTTGTGTTCAGACAATTCTGAAAACGTTGAATTATTCACTTGATTGGCCTTAATGTCTCCAGCTGAAACACCTCAATATGCTGCGATTATTATCAATGTACAGCGGGCTAATAAAAGTGTGGCAAAAATAACTGCAGCTGGAAGTTCTGAAGGGAAGGGATAATTTCCTAACTGCTCAAACATTAGTAGTTAAGAAAGTTAAGATAAGGGTAATAAAGCCTTGTGCTTCGGGGCTTTGCAAACGGGGTTAGGAAGTAATTATTTGAAATTCTTTTTTCACTGTTATGTAATTTAACTCTCGTTAATAAAAGACCCATTTTTGACAGGCACTGAAAGATGGAGCTTGGAAGCAGAGGAGATTTAAAAAAGAGAAGTGAGTCCTCAACCTGCTTCAGTGCTCTCCAAAAACACCCTCCAGACACTCATTTGCATTTTCTAACTCCTATGATAAAGTATTTTTTCTTCCCCAAACGTTGCTGCGTTGGAACTCCGGCATTTCCCTGCCATGGAGGAGCATTCCCGCGAATTTCCAGCATCCCAAATCCCTTGGTCTGAGATGCTGAGTTGGACTCATTTGTAGTTTTTAAGTGTCCCTGGTGACTTGGAGCTGTTTGGGGGCTGGGATGAGGTGATGTTTAGGGCCCTTTTCCATGATCCCAGTGGCTCCTTCCCTGCACATTCCCAGGGGTCGGAAGCCCAGGGAATCTCCCTGATGCGGGGGATGACGCCGAGGTTGTGTCCCTGGGCTGGCTGAGCTGGAATCAGCAACGGTGGGGAAAATTCCTGCACGTCCCACAGGGAGTGCCCCCTGTTGTGGTTTGGCACAACTAAGTGTCAAGCACACGAAAATCAGTTATTTCTGTAAAGAAAACAAAATAAGAAAATACTGAGGAAAGCGAGATAGCTGCAAGGCAAAACAGGTTCAAACTTAAACGGTTGCAGTACAAGGAAAGAGTTTTATTACTAACAGAATTAAAAGATATAACAAGAAATTAAAACAAACAACCCCCACCCCCTCTTCTTCCCAGCACTTTTCTCTTTTTCCTAATTAGCAGAAAGATAACACAACATAGGATTCTGGTCAGGGTTACAGTTCTTGAAAAGTCTCTCTCTTATGCTTAAGGAAAAAGGGTTTCTTCTTCTTGCTTCTCATGGTCTCTCAAGCTGCCCCCAACAACAGACCCGCCCGGAAAGAAACAATCTGCTGTGGTGTAATACAGCTCTTGTATGGAAAAATATCAGTTTTTTCACACTGCCACACCTGGGCCGTCACATGGGGTTATCAGCCTTTTTAAGGATGGGTCACTCTGGCCTGAACACAAAGGCTTTTTCTGCTACAAATCCTTAAAAGCCTCTCGCTGCTTCTATATCCTGGCATAGGCAACTCTTCACAAACTTCACGGGCCACACGTGAGTCTTCCGTCCCCCCATGCCCTCCAAATGGATTAAAGAGACAAAGAGTTTGAGATGTTTCAGTTTCTCACCACCGCACGCCAGAAGGATTTTTAAGCTCCGCCCGAGGAACGCGGCACCGCCCCTTTCTCCACCGCCATTTCCAGCTCTGTCTCACAGGGCTCAGCTCTCTCTGACTCTGAAACCTCTGTGGTGAAGTGTTCTTGTTCAGGCTTTATGGTGAAGAAAGCCTCGCTCCCTTTGTGCTGCTGGCTGCAGAAAGGAGGCTCCGCCGGCTCCGTGTGGGGAACAGGGGGGGACCCGCCGGTCCCAAGGAGCCGCTCTGGANGCTGGGTTTAGCTCCCTGGGCTCTGGGATGGTTCCCTCCCCACTGACCCAGGCTCCGTGTCACGGTGTCAGGGAGAGGGGAGGGGGCCGGGGCTTCGGCCCAGCGGGGCCCGGAGGCTCTGAGGCCGCCCCCACCTCCCTCAGCCGAGCTGGAAGAAGAGGAACTCCTGCCTTTCTGTGCGGTTTAAATGTGTAAACTGTGAGAAGCGCCATTGGTCCAAAAATCTGTCTGTCAAATCAGATTGAACCCACTACACCCCCACTGGGCCCCTCTGCCCGTCCTGGCTCCTCCAGGACACTGCCCTGGACAAAGGGCTGGACAATCTCTGGCATTCCAGATCCTCTTCCCAAAGGCTCTCTCAAAGTGCTCCACCAGCTGTGCAAAGCTCCATCATCCCCACATCTAATGCCATTCCGTCTCCTTATTCCCAGGGCCTGAAGGGGCTCCAGGAGAGCTGCAGAGGGACTGGGGACAAGGGATTCAGGGCCAGCACCCAGGGAATGGCTTCCCAGTGCCAGAGGGCAGGGCTGGCTGGGATTTGGGGAAGGAATTGTTCCCTGGCAGGGGGGGCAGGGGCTGGGATGGAATTGCCAGAGCAGCTGTGGCTGCCCCTGGATCCCTGGCAGTGCCCAAGGCCAGGCTGGCCATTGGGGCTGGGAGCAGCCTGGCACAGGGGGAGCTGTCCCTGCCCATGGGAATGGGATGGGATTTAAGGGTTCTTCCCACCCAAACCATTCCACATCTCCATGATTCTTACTTGCAGTACAATTTCCTGTATTTTGTTGTATCCATGTTTTTTCCGTCTCTTTCCAATCCCACTTTTTGCATCCTGTAGCAACAGTCACACACCAGGGAACAGCATCACCCAAAACGTTTCTCATCTTTCAGTGCCCCTGCCTGGGTGCTGATCCTGCACATTTGTTATCATCTCCAAATCACCTCCATTCCCACATTCTCCCCAGTCCTTGTCTCCCTTGTCTCCCACTCAGCCCTTTGGAACACCCCACACAATCCCAGCTTTCCATGGTAAATCGAATCCAGTGGCACAGCTGGGAGGGATCCTTCTCTGGCTGCTCCTCTTCCCATGGGGTGAGAACTTCCAGTCCCCTTCTCAGGAAAGTTGGGATAAAGGATAAGCCAGAACTCTGCTCTTTTCCCGCAGTCCAGGAGCACTTCCCTCCCTTCTCAGAGTCACCAGGGCGTTTCTGATGGAAGAACCCTGTATCCTGAATAATTGAGGAACAGCCCAGAGGCTTTTTTGGAGCTGAATGGAAGCCTGGGAAAGCCCCACCTGAGTGATGGCAGGGCCACAATCACCCCCTGCAATTAGGAGCAGCCTTGGAAGTGTCAGGAAAATTAATCCACAACCAGGGGTTTATGTCCAAAAAGGAGACAGAGGAGTCCTGTTACTTTATTGGAATAAAGGGCGAGGCCATGGGGCCTTCCCCTGGGATATCTCACATTTTTGGGGGGCACAGCCTCCTTTTTATCCGAATTTCCAGCCACATTTCCCTCTCTCTTTCCCCATTGGCTGAGGTATTCAAGAGGTACAGACTCCCTGGAACACTGAATACCTAAGGGTCCCTTCTGTTGTATAACCCCCCTTTATTTTTAGTTCTTGCTGTAGAGACAAATCCCTTTCCATTGTTTCTTTTATCTCTCGGTGCTAATTTCATCAACCAGCAGGCCCAGAGCTTGTTTGTAAAGACAAGTCTCTCATTCCTTTCAGAATTAAGAGCATTTTGGGATGGAGCTGCTGGAGGTGATGGAGCTTCCACTTCCTACAAGGATTTAAACCCATCCAGGTCAGTCCTACTGCAATGAGAGGAGAAAATCCATCCCCTGCAGGACGTGTTCCAGTCAAATAAATCATTAATAGCAGAATAATTCTCCCCACCCCACAGGGAGGATTAGATTTGGTTCTGCCTTTCTTTGCCTGTTTTGCCTCAAATTGCAGGAGATGGCTGGGGGGCATTTCCTTCCCTTTGTTTCCCAGCTGTGCTGAGTTCAAAACTGTGGCACTTGAAAAGCTCACCCAGAACCTACAAAAGTGGGGTTTTCAGGTCCTTGAAAAGAAACTTTTTGAGTTTTTATTCAATTGAACCTCGCAATAACTGAGATATCAGCTGTTAACAGGAGTAAAAACTTCCCCAAATGTCATCCAAACCCCCAATCCAGGACTGAGAAATCCCAGCTGCCAGGGTTGGGCTTAGAGATGTCATTGCTAAAGACTCCAGTCAGAAGTTGCTGAGTTGTTTTGTGGGAGGTGGATGAAGAGGAGCAGATGAGGGATTGTTTGGGGGGGGGGTTACGCTCAGAGCTCCCCAGAAAAAAACACCCCGGGCAGAAAAATCCATTTCTGGCTGTAAAGGAAGCAGTGTTACCTCTGGGGATGTGCAGGGAAGGAGCAGCAAATGCCACTGTGGGGCTGTTCTTACGGGCAGGGTTTGGTTGGAACAACTTGGGAAATCACAGGGAACTCCCAAACATCCACAGCAGCTGGGAATGACTGGAAAGGTCAGAGTCACTAAAGGGGTTTTAGTGAGATCCCAACTTTGAAAGTGTTTTAAGGAATAAGGGCTGGAGCAAACATGGCCCCTTCATGGATGGGCCATCCCTGCACTTCCAGGTGGGATTTCCTAATGAAGAATTCCACATTTCCCCAGCAGAGCCACTCTCCATCCTTCTGTGGGGAAGCAGCAGCTCAGCACTGCTCTGAACACAGAGGATGTGGAAGCCCAGGATGGTTTGGGTTGGAAGGGCCCTCAGACTCATCCCATCCCACCCCTGCCATCTCCTGATGCCCAGCGAGGGAGGAAGTGCCTCCCTCTGGACTGGGAAAGCTGGGAAAGCCACTGGAGTCCCCTCCTTTCAGCTCTGATACCATGCAGGAGAAGCAGCCACAGGCACAAAGACTGGGTTTGGAAAGGACTCTCCACTTTCTCTTTTCCCCTGAATAATGGGATTGAGATGCTTTTATTCCGATTGTAATTATTATTTTTCAGCCAGGATGCAAAAGTAAAATACCTGTGTTTGAGGGCCAGAACAAAGCAGCCCTGAACACAAACTGAGGCTGAGTGAGACTCTCCAGCTTCTCCCAGGGGAAAATGTGTCTCAAGTAAAAGCTCTTCTCCCATTTGGCATCAAAACATCTCCTGGCTTCCCCTCCTGAGCATGGAAAACCTCTCCCAGCCTCCTGTCCTGGCATCAGATGGATTTCCAAGGAGCCCTCAGGATCCAAGTCCCTGCCTTGGGCCTGTCCTGGCAAACCAGGCAGCTCCAGGGATGTGCCCCTGCCCTGTGGGATCCCCCAGCAGAGCCCACAGGAGTTTCTGCCCCCCTCAGGAGCCAAATCTTCCCCTCTTGTTCAATTCAAATCTCCCCCATCCACCATTTCTGAGGAATATTATGAGACCTGAGGTTTTTTTCATTTCTCAAATGTCAAGTAGATCTTTTACAGCAGCTCTTAAGAAGATAAAGGGGATTAAAGGATCATTTTATCCTATTTAAAGTTAGCTCTGAGACGATAGGAGTAAACAGGAACATTTTAAAGGATGTTAATCTCGGCTCTTTTTTATCCCCCTTTCTCCTTTTCTTTTTCTTCTTTGCCAGCAAAATTTCACTTTGCTGGATGTGTTCCCTTTTGAGGGTGAAATGATTGCAAGGAGGCAAATGCTGCCACCCTTTTTCCTCACTTCAAAAAGCAAACACAAAATATTGCTCCTGATTGCAATATTAAACATTAAGTTTAAATTGGGCTGTCAATCACTGGCTTAGAGTTTATGGAAAGAGATGGAGGGAATCAGAGGGGAACAAAAAGGTTTTGGGCAAGGGAGGGAGCCCGTCCCTGCCTGTGCCCCCCAGAAAGCGAGGCCACAGCTTGTTAGCAGCAGAATAATGGAGATAACAGTGTTTAAAAAAAACCCCAAGCAGCAGAAATTTGAGCTTTGGAATGTCATCACTTCAGGATGAGCTGTCAGGAGACAGAGCCAGACTGGTAACATCTGATGGGGGATGGTTCTCTCACAGCTCAGACCCACAAATTCAGCTCGTCTGTCGGTGTTTGTAACCCAGCACGGTCCTCAAGGACATCAGCCCACCAGAGGAACAGCACCTCTGATACCAAACCTTGGCAGCTTTGATCAGCTCGGGATTAGGGGCTCCCCTCAGGTGCTCCAGGGCCCAGCTGTGAGCTCAGGGTTCCCTTGGGGCTGGCAGGGAGAGCACCCCCTCCCCAGAGCCACCCCCACACTGCTCCTGCTCGTTCCAGGCTCCAGCAGACAACGGCTGCTTTCCAAAAACCCACAAGCATCAGCTCCTCCAAAGAAACTCTCATTTTCATGGACATTTTATAGGCCCCAGAGGATCCAGGATGCTCAGGGATCACCCAAAGGGTCGTGCACTGGCAAAGTGTGCTCAGGGCTTCCTGAGGTGTCTTCCCAAACACGACCTTGCCGTGACTTCCAGAACACCCCCCTTGTTTTGGGACACACCTGGAGATGTGGAATCCAGCCCCATCCACTGATGTTTATCAGTGAGGGGCAACAGCAAATGAGCCCTGTTGGGTCTCTGCAGGCTCTGAATATTCAGGGAGAGCAAAGTCACCTCAGGGGTTTCATTTTTGGGTGGTTCTGAACAAAGCACAGCAGCACGAGCTGTTGCTGCAGTAGCTCTTGGCTCAGGCACTGATCAGATGCTTCCTCTCCCAGAGAGTTTAAGATTTGTTCATTCTTTGTTTATTCCCCTTAATCTAAAATAAAAGTCACAGAGCCTTCAAGTGCATGTTTCACTCTTTGTTTGAGCAACATAACAAAGAAAAACAATTGCAATGGCAGGCGGCGCCTTCCACTTCCAGGCTTCCAAGGGATTATTTCCAATGGCAGGAGGAAGGGAATAAAGCTTTGGAAACTCAGGGGGAAATACTCGGACAGCAGCTGCATTAAAGAGCTTCCCTCATTTTTAAGCTGCACTAATTATGTTCATTTAATACCAGACAGGAAAATATTGACAAACAACACAGGAATTAAATGGAATTTCCAGCCATGGTGCAGCTGCTGGAGCCTCTGGAGAGGGGCTGAGCACTGGAGCTGGGCTGGGATGTCCTGCACCAACAGCAAGGACCTGCATGGAGAGGGCAGTCATTGCAGGGGTGGATCTGCCATGGAGAGGGCAGTCATTGCAGGGGTGGA